>OX419582.1:19205892-19644648 GCA_948473455.1 Teleiodes luculella | reverse complement strand
AACATTGACAAGACCGGTACCAAAAAGTAATATTTTTTAACGATAATTATCGCTTTCCGTACTAACTGTCGCTAAACGTCACATCGCTAGCGTATCATAATATCACGCGTAAAGTCAACACACATATCTGAAACATTTACGAAAATAAGGTTGTTTCTTCCAATATCAATAAGTTGTGATTTTGACTATTACTTTTACAAAATGGTTTTTTATTGGGAACTATTGAAACGTTTCCAATGATATATCTTACGTTTTAAAATATTTTACAAATAATCTTATTAAATAAAGACTTACAGCGGGAAAAAAAAAATTCTGGGTAGCAATAATAATTACTTACAATAAACGAGAATCTAAACAGCACTTTACAAATTAATTTTTCACCATATTCAAACATTATGTAAAATATTTGGTAGCAAAATTAAAAATTTTAACTTACACTACCTACTTCATTGTAAGTCGCTAGCGAGACAGGAGTACGCACACCGTGGCTCCTCCCGCCGTTTTGTTTTTTGAGCGTCATTCCGTCCGGAGTGCGCTTGCGTTCATTCATGTTTGGAAGTCTTTCTCGATGTTTTAATTATTGTTTGTTAAGTTTTCGTTTGTTTCTTGTTACCTGTTACGTTTTGTTATTTTTTTTTATTACGTACACGTTGTTTGTGTGGAGTGGAGTGGGCGATGGAATCACCACCGCCGCCGACACCCGGTCTAGGAGTCTACATCCAGATTAAAACATAATTATTTCATATAATCAAAAAAAACATCAACCAGAATTACGGTCAAAAATAGGGTTACAATTAAAAATGTTTGTTACCTCTGCAGTGAACTTGAGTGAACTTGGCTTGTATTCCTATACTCTAGCGATATTCATATATCGTATACATTTACTGAGGAAAACGATATATCGCTATCTAAAATACGAGTACAGTGGTAGTAGTAAATGTCAACGCTCGCTATTGCCAAGCTACCGTGAAAGTACATTGAATTATGGTTATTTATTGCGTATAGCATGGGTGTTTGCTCATTGTTGTCAACAGTAGGGGATGTGAAAATATCTATTAGTATTTATGCAGAGCTACCTGTAGTACCTGATGGTTTGATTCGTTGTTATGGTTAGCTGATGGCAGTAGTGATTAGTTGTTAAGATTTGTAGAGCTAATTATTGAATAATTTCTTAAAGTATAATTCGATAGTTGCTGGTATCTGAAGGAATCACAACGGGGACGCCTTTTGATCCACAGAAAAAAAATTATCTTCTCTAAGAATGCCTTCAGGTATGTTAGGGTGTTCAATAGAGGCTCTCATACAATAATAAAAGTCAAGTCTGCCGCAGATATTAGGAAGCGTTTGCAGAATCAGCCGCTTTGAATGTGCCAAAGACTGAAGACGCTTACTACTGAAAACGATAATATTATAGTTTATTTTCGTAATATTGACCTGTGAGTTGAATTTTAACCTGTTAGAAGACTGTCTGAATCGAAAATAAAATCAATAAAATACGGTAGTATGCATAAATAAAATTATAAAATATTTTTTCATACAAATATTTTTATTTCATTGTCACGTCTACTATCGTCTCTCTTATCAATACCTATAATTATTACAAAATAACAAATATATATTTTTTAAGTACAAGTAACGCTTATCAATCGCTTTAAAAAAACGATATCCCTTAGTTTTTGTATTCTGTGGTTATATCTCTCTTAAACTTACTCGAATAAAAACAAAATCGATAAAAACAAACAATCTACCTAAATAAAATAGATTTTCGTAGGATGTTACCTACCTAAATATCTACTTTACATAATATAAACAAGTTGCTTGTTATTAAACCAAATTCAAAGGTAAGTCAAAAAATAGCTGCCGAGTATCAACAGAGATATCTTGGTATATTATAATCTGAACATTGCTAAGCCTGCCTTGCAAATTTATTCAACTGAATCACATGCTTATGACAATCGCACTCTACCTACACCTTTGTAAGGTGGACTATAAGCTGCGTATCGATTTTGCGCTGCAAACCATCGCACTTTGGCTTTTCTTCGGTGCCCAAGGCGGCACTAAGTTTAAATCCGGCCCTGTACAGGTCTAGAAACACCAAACCTCATTACACACAAATGTTGGGTCTGAAGATGTCCCAGAGATCACAGAAGCGGAAATACAATTCGCCTTGAGCAAAATGAACAATGGTAAAGCCCCTGGTGAAGACGGTGTCATAGTAGAGATGGTTGAATTAGGTGTAGTTTCGGTCATACAGCTTTTTATAAAGAATTCTCCAATATATGCCTAAAAGAAGGTAGAATAGGTATTCTACCTTCTTGAAAATGGTGAAAAAATGAGAAAGTGCTACTGTCATTCTATTATTTAAGAAGGGAAACAAATCAGATCTCTCGACCCATCAGTCTGCTATCTACAAACTATTCACAAAAATAGTTACGAACCGTCTTACGATAAAGCTGGATTTCTACCAACCAGTCGAACAAGCAGGCTTCAGAAGCGGATGTTACACTATGGACCACTTTATAGCCATGAAAATTATCATCGAAAAGGTTACAGAATATCAAATTAATCTGTGGCTTGCATTCATTGACTATAAGAAAGCCTTTGATAGTATTGAGGCCTGGGCGGTTATTCAGCCTCTGGAGAATGCTAGAATAGACTACCGTTACAATCAATATTTACCACAACGCAAGCTTACAAGTAAACCTCCCACCAGAAACAGACTCAATAAAGATCTAGAGAGGAGTTAGACAGATTGATACCCTGTCTCCAAAATTATTCACGTTGGTTTTGGAGGACATCGTTAAAAAGTTACATTGGGAAGAACACATTTTACATTGCAGGAAAAAGGCTGAATAATCTAAGGTTCGCGGGCGACATTGTGTTATTCTCGGATAACCCACGAGACTTCCAGGAACTGAGCGATACTTCAAATCGGTTTGGATTAGAGATGAACTTGGATAAAACCAAAATTTTGACGATCTGCCCTAACACCTTGGACATCAAAGTCAACCAAACTGTCATAGAAAGGGTTCAGATTTGTATACGTGATCTTGGTCAAGAGATCGTGATGGCAAAAAAAAACCAGACCAATGAATTCAATCAGCGCATTGGATTAGCGTACCTAGCCTTCTACAAAGTCGAGTTCACCCTAAATATGAACATCACGGCCGAACAGAAAGCTCGCATACATGACCAGTGCATACTATCTGTACTTACATACGGTGCCGAGACCTAGGTTTTCACTAAAAAGATTATCTCCAAACTCAGAGTGGCACAAAGAGCAATAGAATGCAAAATGGTAGGAGTGACACTGAGAGACTGTGAGAGAAACGAATGGTTTAGAGAACAGAGCAAAGTCACTGACGTTACCATGTGTATTGCGAAGTTGAAATGGCAATGAGCTGGCCACGTCGCTAGAAAACATAACTCGTGGGGAAGAATTCTGTTGGAATGGACACCGTATGGCGAAAAATTGCACTCGTGGAAGACCGCAGATGCGTTGGGTCGACGACATTAAGCGAACAGCTGGCAAAAAGTGGATTGAGCCAGCACAAGACCGACAAAGTTGGCATAGACTTAAGGAGGCCTATACCCATGTGGTTGAAAAGGCTAAGAAGAAGAAGAGTATTTTATTGAATATTGTATTGTATTGTATAGACTTCTTTTCTGCTCTCGGGACGATTTTTAAAGAGTGGCCTGACATATTACTTGACAGAAACAAACGCGTTATCTACTGGGTCAGTTAAGGACTTCTCCGCTGGTAAGCACTACAATCGGTGCAAGAGACTACATCCGATTTTAACAGCTGTATTTGCAAAGATGCATATTGAAACAGAATTTTTCAATATTCATCAGCTTGTCCTGGTACATAACCATCAATCGCGCGTAATTCGGATGATTTGTGACAAAAAAATCATCATTGGGAGACAACAAATAAATAAATAAATCTATGTCCCACATATCCCAACTGTTTTTTGGCAATATCTATATGACATAAAAAATTTAGCAGCATACCATGCTTACCGTAACGAGTCTTGTCGCTATATGCGTCATATAAAGCAAATTCCCGAAATCATCAGGAGGAGGAATGCTAAGATAATTGTTTTCTGTCAGGATACTTTCTAAGAAATACTTATCAATGTCATATTTACATAAACCTTCTTGTTGAAATATTTCAATAATGCATCTTTTCAAATACTGCTGTTAAAATCGGATGTGATCTCTTGCACCGATTATAGTGCTTACCAGCCGAGAAGCCATTAACTGACCCATTAGATTAGATAGCGCATTTTTTTCTGTCAAGTAATAATAAGTCAGGCCACTGTCTGTAAAAATCGTCCCAAGAGCAGAAAAGAAGGCCATAAACAAATAAAACCGACCAAAATTAATAAAGATATTGTCATAAGCATGTGATTCAGTTGAATGAATTTGCAAGGCAGGCTTGGCAATGTTCAGATTATAATATACCAAGATATTATTATATCTCTCTTGACACTCGGCCGTTATTTTTTGACTTATCTTTAAAGTTGGTTTAATAGTAGGTACAAGCAACTAGGTAGTTTATATTATGTAAAGTAGATAAGATATTTAGGTAAGTAACATCCTGCGAGAATCTATTTTGTTTAGGTAGATTGTTTGTTTTTATCGATTTTGTTTTTATTCGAGTAAGTTTAAGAGAGATATAACCACAGAATACAAAAACTAAAGTATATCGTTTTTTTAAAGCGATTGATAAGCGTTACTTGTACCTAAAAAATATATATTTGTTATTTTGTAATAATTATAGGTATTGATAAGAGAGACGATAGTAGACGTGACAATGAAATAAAAATATTTGTATGAAAAAATATTTTATAATTTTATTTATGCATACATCCATATTTTATTGATTTTATTTTCGATTAAGACAGTCTTCTAACAGGTAAAAATTCAACTCACACGTCAATATTACGAAAATAAACTATAATATTATCGTTTTCAGTAGTAAGCGTCTTCAGTCTTTGGCACATTCAAAGCGGCTGATTCTGCAAACGCTTCCTAATATCTGCGGCAGACTTGACTTTTATTATTGTATGAGAGCCTCCCCATCACCTGAATGAAGTTTCGTCAAAAAGTAAGATAGGTATTTTCTTGGTAAAAATCCCACCCACAAAAGCCGGCTGATTTTCCAAACGCTTCCTGTAAATGGTCTGGAAATTTGTCTAGGCTGTTCATAATGATGCTACGAACGATCCTAAGAAAGAATTTTTCAAAAGTAAGATAGGTAATTTTTCGTCATCTGGAGCACTTTTCAAAGTGACATAACTCCCAAACGCTTCCTATTTGGCTCGGCAGACTTCGATATCTAGAGACACCAAACAAGTTCACATATGAATATTAAAGTCTGCCACGAAAGTACGATAGGTACGAAAAACGCTTCTCGGACGACGGTCTAATATATGCAATATTAGGGTTATGAAATAATCTACATCGACAATGGCAAAGTTGTCCACCCATTTAATGATATTTCATAGTAAGTCAGACTCTGGCATCAGGGTTGGCACAATGGAGAAAAATAAAATTCCATTTTTACTAAGCAAGTAGTATATTTTAATATTTACTTACCTACAAGATAGAATATTTAATATAATGAAAATGAATTATAAAATCAAACAAATTTTAAAATAAAAATGTATCAAAAAAATGAATCAATAAATATTATATTATGTAACATTCCTCGTGCTTTCTATGGACTATTTAAATTAACTAACTAACCAATAAAACACGGCTTTATAAAAAGTACTTACTTCTTATTATAATTTTAGTTTTTGAAAAGTGATAACCCTTAGTCTATATAAAATATGGCAAAGTTACCCACCTTTATTCGCCAACACGGTCTAGTAGCTTTGCCATCAAAGTTTTGAGACGTAATTCGAAAAATACAGTATTTCTTCTTTAATAAATCCATTCTTTAACATAAGACTAACAATATATTAAAATTTACTTACAGTGGAACCTGAATAGAGCGTCTAAAATCATAAAAGTTTCGGAGCACAAAATTTGTAGGTTTTGCGGGTGTCAATTTTCGAACCAAAATGAGGCCGAATAGGAAGCTCCGGTGTTGCAATATTAAATTTGGTGTTGCCAAATATCTACCGTATTTTACCCTAAATATAGTCACACCGTCAAAAAATATGTGTTGTCGTCGGTATTAACGGTTAAATGTTGATAGTAGCAGCGGAAAATTAGCTTCTAAATCGTAGATCAGACCAAATAATACATGTAGTTTTTAAAGTTGGTACAGTTATTCTCAAGGTGTCTAGATGAATATACTAAAAGTCCCCGAGGGTGGGACACAAGCCAGAGGGGAAAGGGGGGGGGGATGTCTTTTTCTCAAGTTTTTTGCTTGCGACTCGAAAACTATTTATAATATCTCTTTAATTTAATAGGCACGGATAATATTCTGTATGCGTATTCCTTATTGGAATTATAAGTCGGCATACGCGTGTAAAAAATTTTGTATTATTTTTCACAAAAAATTTGTAAAACGATTTTGTTTTTTATTTTTATCATCTTTAATACTCTGTATCTCCTAAAGTATTGATCGTGCAGTAAACATGTTGTGACATAATTTATAGGGAATTTAATGTACATAATTATTGTAGAAGAAATTAAAGAGATATAATAAATAGTTTTCGAGACGCAAGCAAAAAACTTGAGAAAGAGACATTCCCCCCCCCTCCCCCTGGCTTGTGTCCCACCCTCGGGGACTTTTAGTATATTCATCTGGACACATTAAGGAATAACTGTACCAACTTTAAAAACTACACATATTATTTGGTCTGAATTAATTAATTTTCCCAGGCTATAGGTACTCTATGGGTGGCAAAGCTACTAACCCTTGGCAAAGTTGCCAGATCTGACGGTATATCGATTTATAAAGAACGGCTAATATTATTGGATTATAGATTAATCTAATTTTAATCAAATGTAAAAAAACAACAAAACAGAACAAAACAACCACGATAGGTGTAACAATAAATGTCAATGTTAAACAAGTAACAACTCATGTCCACTCACTCAACAGACTAAAAATCAAGCCTTGCGTAGCGAATAAGGATTTTTCCACTTCAATCAGCTGATATGTGTCAATATTTAGTCTTTGGTTATGTCAAACGGCAGAGTCAGAGCCGCCATTTTAAGTTTTTGACAGAAACCAGCCAATTGTCACTTGATGACAGTAAAATGACACCTGTGACAGCTATTTATCACCTCTTGATAGCTGTCAAATGGCTATTTGTCACCCTACACGCGTGGCGAATTAGATCTTCGTATTTCTTATTAAAGCCGCACTACACTCTCCACAAAATTGGACGAGACATGGCCAATACGAGGGACGCAGTTATGCGCAAGAGTGGGCGCGGTGTATTTGCATCTCATTCTAACGCATAACCGCGTCCCTTTCTACTCTCGGGTTTTGTCGAGAGTGTAGTGCGGCTTTTATTAGGTACTAAAGACTAAGCTGTATGGGCTTTAAACCCTTTGCCTTACTTACTAAGTTTCGTCCTTTTTAAAATTAGTTTTTCATGGTAATTGTGGTGTTAATATGGTGGAATTAGTGCGATAATGTGCCGTTAAAGAAGAACTAGGTATTCAATGAAAGTGAGAAATAATGAGTGGTTAGCTGTTTCTGGTTTGATACCCCGCGTTAAACTTCAGTATCATTGGAATATAAGAACCACCCTTGCATTCCAATGATCCCGTAACAAGAAATGAAACTACTGAAGACGTTTAACATAGATGCAAGAAATGACTAAAGACGACGAAATGAAACTGAAAGAAATATTGACTGAAGGTGAAGACATTAAACTTGGATAATGCAAGAAACTACTAAAGACTAGGCTGTATGGGCTTAGATCCCTTTGCCTTTTCCATAAGGGAGAAAGAAACTATAAAAAAAAAAGGAATGGCAGCAGAGGAGGTTATACCTACAGACTTACAAAAAAGAATTAGTGAGGTTTGACCGCAGATACGGAAAATTAGAGAGAAGAGAGAATTTATCTTTAATTAGCGATTGAAATTATTGTACTAATATTTTCAAATTAATCGCACAATTTAATTTAATGGCTTCGCGGGGAATTATGGTGACTGGGACGAACGGTGCTGATTTTGAGCACAGGGAGAAAATAGCTGCTCAGTATCAAATAAGGTGAGATCTTCAACCTTTACACATATTTCAGCTTATTCATATGAAGTTAATAGTGACCTGATAAAATGATCACGAACTCTTTGTTTTATTGCCATAATATGTTCCGTTAAATTATTTTTAGATGTAAGCAATCAATTGAATCTATATGATATCTATTTGGCGATATTTAATTTTTATCATTCTAACAGGCCTTATTAAACAGGATTAAAGTACAAGCTTAGTTGATTTGTTTCAATTACTGTTCTCTGTAATCTATAATAATATAAGAGAAAAGATTTGATTGTTTGTTGTTTTGTATTGAATAGGCTCCGAAACTACTGAACCAATTTATTAAATTCTTTCAGTGTTGGGAAGCTACTCTATTACCCGGTAACAGACTATAAAAAATATATAAAAAATTAGGGATCCCTATTAATACTCTCATTTATGGAAACTAAGCCAAGGTGAACAAAGTTATCAAAAATATTCCTAATATTTATTTAGCTCAGAAACTACTGAAATGCAATTTTTGGCGCTTGGTGAAACTGTCAAATTCAAATTACACAGTTTATTATGCTGTTGAATGTGTTTATTATAAATTGCTTAGTAAATAACATGTGATAAAATGAATGATTAGATTGGACCTCTGATGTTGCTCATGTGAGCGGTCTAGAATGCTGAAACGAGATTACTTCCTAGCTAGTAGTATTTCTAAACATAACTGCTAAGCTAAGCTATGAATAAAACTGGTAATAAATATTTTATATGTATTTCTTATCAAAGTATGGAAAGAAAGCAGTATGACAAACAGAAAGACTTTTTAAATAACCTAAAAACAATTCCAAAAGAAACCAGAAAGAAAGATTGCCATAAACACAACCCCTTAATCACATACCCTTTAATTACAACCAACAGGACATTAAAATTTAGAGTTATTAACCAAAAAAAATAACCCTTAGAGAATAAATATACATAGAGCACGCGCATCGCTCCGCTGCCTTTATGTCAAGTGTAAGCAAATTTTGGCAGATTTTGTATGGGCAGTGAAATCAATAACATTTTTCTTTTTGGATTTGTTCCTCGAGTCATGTTTGCAACTTATCACTGCACATTTCAAAATGTTCTCCTATAAAATTTCTTATTTTCACTGGGAAAAATAATCAGCTCTGATAAACATCTGATACTAAACGAACGCTCTGAAGATATTCGGACTGTTCATATCCGTGCTTACGGTTCATACTCGATTAGATGTACTCTATCCCTCTCAGATTTTTTTCTATTTATACTCTAAGAAAGAACCAGTTAAAAGGACATCATTCACGTTTCATACAATGTTGGACCAACTAAGTAAAAATGCCGGCCAAGGAAAAAAAGTGTATTTTTCGGATAGAACACGTCGTAGTTTCTATACTTCTTTACTTTTTTTTAACATTTTCTTTATATTTTTACTTTTTTTTGTTAATAATATCCAAAAAAAGTTGATGAATGATCATTATTATGCATCATAATAATACTTTCATAATATATTTTTTAATTATATTAAACAAATACATACTTTATCCACGTGGGCCCCTATTATAATAATAATAAAAAAAGTTAAACTACATAAAATAAAGAAATATAATATATTCAATACAATATGACTATATGCGCTGTGACATGCGTCAAAATAATACTTTTATAGTAACATTTTTATTATTTAATTAATAGCTTCTAACAATACAACTATGGGGTGCACAGGATTAGTGTCATAGTAAAAGAATACAGGAATTGTGTGTTCTACCCGAAAGTTATACTTTTTTCTGCTGGCCGGCACTTTAACTTTTTTGGTCCAAAATGAATGATACCCTTTGGAAAACAGCTAAAGACCCCCAATTAAATTTATATCCAAACAAATTCTTCAAACTTCAAATTAATTAAATTAATCACAATATTTATTACTCACAAGGAAAACAAACAATTACGCTTTCAATTAAAAAACTCCCAACTAATTTCCCAAATAAACTCCAAACTCCCAAACAACACCATTTATAAACAAACTAAACACTAAACTACTACAAATTATAAACCTATCTAAAAACCAAGTAAAATTATAGAGGTGTCAAAAAACACGAGAGCTAGTTCTATCTACCGGACAAGATACCTCACACTTGTCACACTTTTGGTTAAGATATCCGCTAGTTGTTTCTCGGTAGGACAGTATTCAACTTCGAAAGCGCATTCATCTAATTTTTCTTATAAGTAGTGATACCGAACATCTATATGCTTTACTTCTTTTATTGACAACACAGTTTTTCATTAACATCCGAGTTTTGGGCATACTAGAGAGTAGTTCTTTCAATAGACTCTGTACGAAGACTAGCTCTTTACAGCATTTAGCTGCAGCTGGGTTGTTTTCTCGAGGTTCAAGCAATAGGACCGCCACCATAAAAGATGACATAGCCCGTTGTGCTCCTACGAGTATCCAAGTCCCCTGCAAAGTCAGCATCGCAATATGCCACCAGGTCATTGCTCAAATTCCTACCGTACTCAAGACCTAGCTTGGGTGTTCCCTTGGTATATCCAAGTATAGATGAGATGTTGTTCTTATTATTTTCATTAGGGCAGTTTTGGTGTCTACTAAAGTAACCTACTTAAAACTCTATATCTGGCCGTGTTTTATTGGACAGGTACAGGAGTGAACCTACAGCTTCCCTGTACTCCACAGTTAGTTGGTCATCTGCTAGTTCTGGGTGTTCTGCAACTAGGATAGTGGGCGTTGCTCTGCACTTGGCATTTTGCAGATTCAATTTATTGACTAGTCAGGGGTTCCCAAAGTGTGCGCCGGGGCGCGCCGCCTTGGTGCGCCGTAGAAAGTAAAGAAGGGCGCTGTAAGGGCAGCTACCCTTACGGAGATGTTGTAGTTGTTAAGTTAGTGTTGTTGTTGTCCGTAATCACGGGGACGGGATGTGAGAAATAAAACGTGTCCGAACCCAATGATGTCGTTTATGATAGGTACTAAAATAATGTATGCCATCAAAAACACAACTTGTAAAAAAAACAAGTCTCGCAATTCAGTTCTTCTACCGTAAAAAGTTGTGAGATCCATGTAATACCAAGTCGGTTAATTTATTCAGTCCCTACTTAAGGGTCCTTCTGTCTTAAGTTATTACGTAATTAGCTAACCTAACAACATCAGTAATCATATTAATATTAAAAATCTTTTATATTTTAAATAAATAGATTGACTTGGCAATCGCACTAAACAGTCTAATTTAATACAATATGTACCTTGTGATGTGAGATACATTGTGTTTTCAAGCGATTGCAAAGTCAATCTATTTATATAAAATATAAAAGATTTTTAATATTAATATGATTACTGATGTTGTTAGGTTAGCTAATTACGTAATAACTTAAGACAGAAGGACCCTTAAGTAGGGACTGAATAAATTAACCGACTTGGTATTACATGGATCTCACAACTTTTTACGGTAGAAGAACTGAATTGCGAGACTTGGTTTTTTTACAAGTTGTGTTTTTGATGGCATATGTATAATACATGCATAATATACTTAAGAATAATCCACAATAACCATTTTCCCGTGCGGAGCCGGGGCGGGTCGCTAGTTTTAATAAATCGTATGATCCAACTCAGCACTCGTGTTACACGTGCCATAGAGCTATGTATTTGTAGAAGCTCTTCGACAAGTGGGGCAGATGTTTGCGTCACGCACACTTGTGGTTGTTTTCGTTCTTCTTCACATGTCTCGAAAACATTTTCAGGGGGTAGTTCGTTACTTTTTAGCCACGCAGGGCCTTCCCACCAGAGAGAGTAGGAAGTCAGTTGAGATGGAAATAAGCCTCGACTCGCGCAGTCTGCCGCGTTATCCTCGGACTTGACGTGTTTCCAACACGAAGGTGGCATCAGCTCCGTTATTTGTATCACCCTGTTTGCTACAAATGTTTTCCACCTGGAACGTTCTCCTTGCAACCAACCTAGCACGACCATCGAGTCAGTCCAACAGCGCACATTGACTGTCTGCGCCTTTATTGACTCTACGACCTTTTTCATAAGTCGCGCTAGTAACAACGCCCCGCACAGTTCTAAGCGTGGTAGCGTTATAGGCTTGTTTAGAGGGGCCAGTTTTGTTTTTCCCGCCACAAGTTGAATGATTCTCTGTCCTTGTTCGTTAAGAGATATGCAATAGATTACACATCCATACGCCTTTTCAGATGCGTCGCTAAACCCATGAAGCTCGATGGATTGTTGGGTGTCGCCGATCCAGCGTGGTATAGCGATGTTTCGTATGCACGACAGTTCCTGTTGGAATTGTTCCCATTCTTTTTGTATAAATTCAGGAATCGCTTGATCCCAGCTAGGAGTAGTTTTCCAAGCTCGCTGAAACATGAGCTTTGCTTTCATTGTAACAGGAGAAAGCCATCCAAGTGGGTCATATAGTTTAGATAGTTCGGACAATAGCGTTCGTTTTGTAGTGACGTCATGTTTTGTAAGTGCGCTGTGTCGGAACGTAAAGTTATCCGTTTGGGGATTCCATGTAATGCCTAACACTTTGTTCGACTCTGCCTGTTGAAAGTTAAACATGTTTTGGCTAATAAGTTCTTCTGGCAAGTTTTCTAGTAGAGTCGCATTGTTGCTGGCTCACTTCCGAATGTTGAATCCACCACCTTTGAGCATTGAAATTAATTGCTGTTGTGCTGCTTGTGCTTCTTTAATGTTGTTACTGCCCGCTAACAAGTCATCAACATATAGCTGATGATCAAGGATTTCAGCAGCTAGAGGGTAGTCCTTGCCGACGTCAGTAATAAGTTGTTTAACTGTGCGCATCGCCAGAAATGGTGCGGACTTCGTTCCGTACGTTACTGTACAGAGCAAGTACTCTTGTAAGGGTTCGGATGAAGAGTCCCTCCAAACAATTTTTTGAAGATGTTGGTCCTCTTCAGCGATCAAGATTTGGCGGTAAAACTTCTCTATATCTGCTGTGTAAACATATTGGTATGATCGCCACCGCAGAATCATGGATTGTAAGTCTCGTTGCAAGTTCGGTCCGCATTCCATAAGTTGGTTTAAGCTGTAGCCTGAAGACGTGTTGGAAGAAGCATTAAACACGACGCGCAGTTTTGTCGTGTTTGACTCGGGTCTAAGAACACCGTGGTGTGGTAGGAAGCAGCTTGGCTCTCTTGGTTCTGTGTTAAGCTTCATGTGGCCGAGAGAGATGTATTCAGCTATAAACGCCTTGTAGTTGTCAGATAAATCTTTGTTTTTAGTTAGACGTTTTTCGAGTTGTCTGAATTGTGCCACTGCCTGTGGTTTAGAGATACCTAAGTTATGTTCGTAGTTTTGTTTCATAGGTATCTTCACTTCGTAGCGGCCGTCAGCAAGTCGACGCGTCGAGTTCGCGTATAATGTTTCGCAACGTGCTTCGTCTGACGTCATTTGTTTACATGTGTTCGTAGGGGTAATGTCTTCCAATTACCAAAATGTTGAGATTTCCTCTAGATTGTGAATGAGGGCATGGATGGCAGTTGTAGGTTTTCATGTTGCCGAGAAGAACCCATCCTACTTTTGTTTGCAATGCGATGGGTGCGTCTATGGGGCCTCGCAACATGCAACCAGTGGCTATTTCCGCATAGATTTCCGCGTCAAGTAAAATGTCAACGGTTCTGGAAATATTGTAATCGGGATCCGCCAAGTAAAGTCCCCGTAGATGTGGCCATTGTTGTTTTTCAAAGCTGAAGTTAGGTAAATTATTCAACACCCGCGTCATAACTAGAGCATCTGTAGAGAATGTGTAGTAACCGTATCATGTAGCGATGTGTGGTGCGGTAAATTGCACACTCTGCATGTTTTCTTCGAGTTGCATTGTTTATCGTGCGGATATAGACAGTTTCGACATAATAATATGTTTAATTGTGAAATTGTCGTCAACTTTACATCCGGTGTCATATCTTGAAATTGTTTGCAGTTGATCAATATATGACTTGTTTTACATAAAGGGCAAGATCGCTCAGCACTCACGTGGTATGTTCGTACCACGTTGTCACTTGTCGTGGATAGACACGTGTATGTTTAGTATGTATGTTTGGTGTCCCCTTTTGTGGCACCGAGGCTTCCCTAGTTGTATAATTATTAGGTTTTGCAGATGTTGGAATGGGCTGCTGCCTTTTCTTGTTTACAGGTTCCAAGGCTGTGAATTTGTTTTCCAGGAATTCTATAAACTGGTCGAAGACAGGAAGGTCACGTGGGGCCTTTCTCGTTTCCATGTATGACGTGTAGGTGTCCGAGTCCAGCTTTCCGGTAAGTATGTGAACTAGAATTGGATCCCACGTGGTTGTATCTACCCCTAGGTTATGTATGGCGTAAATTGTTTCCAGGGTGGTGTCATGTAACCGTTTTAGCTCATACGCGCTTTGGTGTTGAAAGGCGGGTTGACTCATAAATGTTTGTATCTGCTTTGTAAAAAGCAACTGTTTGTTGTCGTATCTATGAGTCAAAATGTCCCAGCACGTATTGTAGTTCTCTGCTGATACTGTGAGATGTTGAACTAGCCGTTCTGCTTCGCCTCTAAGCTTCCCTTTGAGATGTTGCATCTTTTGGGCCTTATTAAGCGACATGTTGTTATGGATGGTCTCGGTGTATAGATCTAGGAATGTAGGCCACTGAGCGTAGTTTCCTGAGAAAGTAGGGATCTCGATTTTAGGCAGAGATTGATTCTGTGACGACGTAGCGTTAAGCTTGCGATGTAGCTGACGTTTAATCGACTCGTAGATGTTTTCGTTGTTGGTAAATTCCTGTTCGTAATCCACATTGACGTCAACAAGTAGATTGTCGATCTGCTAGTGGACATCATCTATAATTTTCCACCTGGCTTGGAGCATCTGCAGCTTATCTTCGATCTCCCATTTTTCGCTGATTGATTCGATGTGAATGTTGCGAATCAACCGGGATAGAGCTCTAAAGTTTGTAGATTGTTGCATAATCAGCTCATCAGACTTCGATGGTGATCCCTTGTCTTCATTTCGCTCAGTATGTTAGCAGCATGTTACGTACGTAGTCATACCTAGATTTAACTCGTGTGTATGCATCGTTGGTAACATAATCTGATTTCTCAATGTCGAATGCAAGAAGGGCGGTATTGTTAGCATCGAATTCCTTCCAAAGATCGTCAAGTGAATCCACACGTTTCTTCAGATAGTCGGAGTTCTTCCGTGCAGCAGAGTCCTTTTTGAAGTTTATTTCAACCTTGTCAATCGCCTCTGCGATTATCTGTTGTCGTTGAAATAAACCTTCCATTGTTCTGGCTGGAGTTCAAATGTAGTTGTAGTAGAAACCCAGTCAAAATTGTTGTTCAGTGTCGCGTGATTATCCTCTCACTAGGGTATGTGCGCCTTCTCAATCAAGACCGGTGAGACCCGCTTGTGGGAGGCCGGCTGACCGATTCGCTACCGAAGTTCAAACAGAAGATCACACGCCACTGCAGTTGTATGGTGAGTACACTCGCGGATCGACAGACTGTTCGTCGACAGGTCCCTGATCCGGCTCGAAGGACCAAATGTAAGGGCAGCTACCCTTACGGAGATGTTGTAGTTGTTAAGTTAGTGTTGTTGTTGTCCGTAATCACGGGGACGGGATGTGAGAAATAAAACGTGTCCGAACCCAATGATGTCGTTTATTGTACTAAAATAATGTATGCATTGCAATAAGTACCTAGTTACCTAATATAGACTACGTCATGTATATTAGTTGTGCAATATAGCTACTGCAATAATTACTTATGTCGAGTTTGCTCGTACAGGCGCCGTGAGTCGATCCTCTATTTATCTTTATCCGAAACCTCAAATAATTGCGGGTATATTTGAGCGCTCGCATCGATAAAGAAACATAGGTACCTAAACCTACTTATGTCGCACAAGTTGCCGTCACTAGTAAACTGTGTGCATAAAAACTAGGCCTCTAAAGCAGCGGTCGGCAACACTCGGCCCGCGAACGCCTTACTTGCGGCCCGTGTATGTTTTGTTAAAAAAGTAATTGTCAAAATAAATGCATTAATTAGTGGATAAGCGCGCCAAATATTAATGGATAAATGCATTAATGAACGTGATTGATCTCCAATCAACTGATGCTCTCAAAAGCTCTGAAATTTATCTAAATGCATTTACCTATTTAGTAGGTACTTTGTAGTTTTCATTTCTGAATGATTTACGGTGGTTATTTTTCTAGCTATAAAAGCCAAACGTATTTATAAACATAATGTAAGTAGGTAGTAGGTTGTAATGGAGTGCCGGCTAGCGCAGTCCATGGATATTAGAACTCAGGGCTAATCGTGACTAGGGGTTCGGGTTCAAGACAGAAACAACAGGATTATAGTTTAATACAATTTGGTGATTTATTGATAACTTAATCTAGGTACATAGGTGCATGAAAAATGGAACACAATAGTCGTCATTAGGCGGGTATGGTCGCGGGGAAAGCGTGTGAGGCGAGATACGTTCAGCGGACGCGGTCGGTACGGTCAATAGCGACAGGCGATGTTCAAGACGCAAAGCAAGATCATAGACAGGTAAAATATAGTATAGCAGTATTGATGAGACAAGTAAATGGTATGCCCAGGAATATATGCGCTTAAGCAAATGATACAGGTAACGTTACATTTCAGGTTAATGCCACTGGTATATACGACATACTTTGTCATGTCTCAAATTGGCCTACTGCCTGAACGGCGCCGGTCCACTCTGTCACGACAAGTGTGGTCGCGTTGTCTAGCCTCAAACTGGCCTACAGCCTTAGGGCGCCGGACCACTTTAACGCGACAAGCGGGGTTGCGTTGTCTAGCCTCGAACTGGCCTACAGCCCTATGGCGCCGGACCACTTCAACGCGACAAGCGAGATCAGACTGTCGAGCCTCAGACTGGCCTACTGCCCAAGGGCGCCGGACCACTCTAAGACGACAGCAGGATCGGGTATTATATTAGAACTATGTTAGTGCTTAAGCTTTAGGACACACAGCTGGTCTAGTAGTTCTACCGTACCCCAAGGCCGTGAGAGCCCAGAATGCAGCAGAACAATCAGCTTAGGACGGACAACACGAACATGGATTTCAACATAAAGTTAGTTTCGCAAACGCAGGTAAATATCAGTGGCATCAACACGAAAATCAAGAGAAACAGGGCGCAAATAATAATTATACAAGGGCGGCAAGAAATAAGAGCGGACTTACAGGTATACTATCCCGGGAATGGGCAGGTATATGGGCTGCTCTACAGGAACGGGGGTGCGACGCGATGTCGCCGGGTTGCGCTGCTGGTGCTTCGCGGATGTACTACGATTCTACGGGTAGCCAGGTTAGCGGGTTTACGCGCCACGTTGCGGGACGTCTGTCTTGGCTGATGTAGTTCACGGGACTGTCGTTCGGAATGCGCGCGCGCTGGTTATAAAGACGCATGTACCATGACCGTCTCCCCACCGCGCGCCGGCGTCGATCGGCGTGGTGGGGATTGACTGCCGCGCGGCTCGTTGCGGTGCGCGGGGAGCGGAGTGGGCGTGGCGTCACATTGCTCTGCACGTGCCGGCTGACGAGTCATCGCGGGGCGTGCAGGGCGGGGTGCGGGGCACCGTTACAAGGTAATAGTCGCGTACTAACGCGGACGAGCCCTAGTTGGTGGAGGGAGAGCCCTAATTATATGAAAAGTTAAAATAACTAGGTAATTATTTATTTTTATTTATTTTTATTTCATATAAATATACTATTTATTCGTAATGAAATTACAAATTAGAGCTTTTGAAATATGAAAATGGCGTCCGGCTCGTAGCGCGGGCTACGGCCATCTCACTCAAGACATCAACGAAATTCAAATATATATTACTTTTCACAAATT
Source organism: Teleiodes luculella (assembly GCA_948473455.1). Lineage (NCBI taxonomy): Eukaryota > Metazoa > Arthropoda > Insecta > Lepidoptera > Gelechiidae > Teleiodes > Teleiodes luculella. Next base: position 19,626,605 of record OX419582.1, on the reverse strand, counting down.
ATAAAGCTTCAAACGCGAAAAGAGGCTCCCAGCATGAAAGCGGCGTGCATGAAGGACACATGCACACCACAGTATTACGTGTACCTACGAATTAAATTAAGTTTGTTTTAACAATTTTCAATAGCATTTTTATTTTATTGGGCTTCTGGGGTTATTTTCACAAGTGCGGCCCGCCTTTAGATTATTTTGCCAACTTGTGGCCCTTGCCTGCCAAAATGTTGCCGACTGCTGCTGTAAAGGCCAGACTATAAAAAAACTATGCACAGATATGTGTACAATCACGTACAGTTCAGAACATACGGCCCTGCTGTATGAGTATTACTGCAATTCACGGTGGCTGTCACGTGGAAATGTCTTATTTCGTGTTTTCAAATTACAGGAAGAAATTCGATCATTTTTACAACAGAACGTCACGAAAACGCCAAATATTTTGTAGAACCAGAGATTTTGCTAAAACTGGCATATTTGTGCGATATATTTGAAAAGCTAATTAATTTGAATCTGTCTTTGCAAAGCCAAAACACGCACATTCTGAAACTATCAGAGAGAATTGCGGCTTGTAGAATGAAACTACAGTTGTAGATTTAAAGCCCCTGCTTCGTCGACTAGTCTCTACAAAATAGGGGGCTTCGCCTGAGGTCATGCGGACTACTGGGCTGGCCTTATCCTTCTCGGCAGGCGAGTATGCCAGCCCTGTGTGGAGTCGTTCAGCCCATGCAAAGTTGGTGGATACTGCACTCAATGAAACGTGCAGGATAATTACTGGTTGTCTTAAGCCGACACCTGTACAAGTGCTTTATCCACTGGCTGGAATATCACCACCAGAGGTCCGCAGAGCTGTGGCAAGCTCCCTGGAAAGAACCAAAATGGACAGCGACACGCGACACCCTATGAACGAACATTCGTCCGTTCCACAAAGGCTGAAAATTCGCAAAAACTTTTCTAAGTGTGTCGTTCCCTTAACAGTCGACCCTGCAGAGGCGAGAGTTGAGCTTTGGCGGAATAGTGTCTCCCTCCCTAACCCATTTGTCCCGATAGCTGAGGGTCTCCCCCCTGGTTATAAACAGCCATGGCCTATCTGAAAATCCCTCAACAGACTCCGGACCCAGGTGGGTCGGACTAGGGATAACTTATACCGATGGGGTTTCATAGGGGACTCTAACTTAGAGTGTAGGTGTGGTATGGTTCCCCAGAAAATGGACCATCTCATTAGCTGCCCATCTTGTCCTGTCACCTGCACGCGAGAGGGAGGACTTGATGAAGGCTACTGACGACGCTATTCGTGTGGCTGGTTTTTGGGCCGAGACTGTCTGAGTTTGCTGTCGACTCGAAAAGAAGAAGAAGATTTAAAAAAATTAACGAAGGCGGCGCGTTGATAAATTGAGTTGAGTTGTGGTTGTGGTTTTGGTTGCCGTTGCCGTTGCCGTTGTCGTTGTCGTTGTCGTTGTCGTTGTGTGGTTGTGGTTGTGGTTATTGTTGTTGTTGTTGTTGTTTAATTATAATTGCATCAGTTGATAAAAAATGATACGCAATAACTTACGTGATGCTTCGTCGCCACGCCACGCCAGCGAATCGAATGAGATATAGCAGAGCAAATGTCCATTAAATGTCGGTTTTAGTCGTAAAATAAAAAAAAGAGTCGTCTAATAGTTTTACAGTAATTAAACAAAATTAGTGGCGCGGCCAGGAAGTATTCTTTGTCGCCACGCCACCCCGAAAAAATCTATAAAGGAATGAATTTGTATTATTTGAATATTTGTAATCAATTGTCGAACGATAGTCTGTTCTAAAAAGAAGGAGACCTGACCAGCAAAATTTGAGCGACCAATTAGTTCAAGAAAAAATAAATTTGGTCAAAACATTAATACAAAACGCACAAGAGGAGTCTGCAAAAAGACAGTTAATTTTAGATGAGCAATTAAAACAAGAAAAAATAAAGACACAAAAATTGTTATAACAATTTTATAAGGACTGGAGTGGAGTGTATTTTTAATTTCTTTATTATAATCATTTATAATATTTTCTATAAAACTTCTATGTATGACTATGAAAGAAATAAAACAAATTTAATTAACTACATATGTACTGCTTTTATTATATATTATATAAAATTTAAACATCTGTTGGTGAACTCGACTCTTAGTCTTGGTTTACTAATCTGCACTTAGAACCACTGCACTGGTAAATGACGGAATACAAGACAACGAATGGAATCATTGTCAACACCGCACTGGTTCATTAGTAAAAACATAGACAAACAAATATCAAAAAATTATGTGGGTAGGAAAAAATAGCAATACTCACACAAATAGTGCCTACTGATTTTTCTTTATATTAGGTTTGCTATAATACTTACGACAGGCACTTAACAATCAATACAAATTGTTTCAATGAAAAATATATAAAAATTGCGCCTAATTTGGAGTATTTTCTGTACATATAGAACAGACTATCGTTCGACAATTGATTACAAATATTCAAATAATACAAATTCATTCCTTTATAGATTTTTTCGGGGTGGCGTGGCGACAAAGAATACTTCCTGGCCGCGCCACTAATTTTGTTTAATTACTGTAAAACTATTAGACGACTCTTTTTTTATTTTACGACTAAAACCGACATTTAATGGACATTTGCTCTGCTATATCTCATTCGATTCGCTGGCGTGGCGTGGCGACGAAGCATCACTCAATAACTTTACCGCGGCAGTCCCCGAGTGCCACACGTCTTTCTTTTAATATGTAATGTTATTCGCTGGGTGCGTGATGGAAACGCCAACTAGCGTTTACAATTATGGCGGGAATTGAAATGTCAAATGGCTAGGTGTCATACAAAATATTATGAAAAGAAACAATTAAAATATCGCAATTTAATTAAATTCTAAGGTGATTATGTAATTCTAAATAATAACGCTAAAAACCTGACCTTTTTTATTTCTTGTCTGAAGTGGTACAATCAGTACAACCAATAAGTTTCAGTTAGTACACACGGATTTTCTCATGACTGTCTTCACGAAAAGTAAGTAACGCAATAAACCAATTTATTTGAATATTGTATTTTATATACATTGTAGACGATTATTTTTGACTGTAGGGTCGTTAATAATGCATACTATTATGTATTTTCAGGTAAACATGGCTAAATTAATTAAAACAACCGGATTCCGAAAAATCACTGTCCATCAGCCTTTTTGCCTCCAATGAAGTGCTCACTGCAAGCAAATCCTATCTTGTGGCTTTGGGTACCATGGCGATCCATCAGCACTGCGTTAAAACAACAAACAAATTAGTTAAATAAATAAATAAATAAATAATTAGTTATTAATAAATTAGTTTTGGACCAGACATCTTTGTCATTTAGGTAATCTTCAGTCGTGTAATAACTAATAACCTTTAGAAAATAAGATATTTTTAATTTTACTTTTAAATTGGCAATCAGTTAAATTTGTAATGTTATCTGGTATTTCATTATAGAAGCGAATACAGTTCTATGAATGAGTTGCTTACTCTACAGAGTCTAAATTTTGGCTGCACAATTTTATTTTTATTTCTGGTATTAATCCTAGAATGTACATCAGAGTTCTTTAGGAACAAAGATTTGTTCTTATGGACACTATATTTTTAAATATACGTAAATTTCACTAAGATTTCACTAGTAAAATAATAACATGACATGCCAGTTGAACTGCCAAAAGTTCCGAATTTGGCCACGGCGCGCGCTAAGGTCGATTCGTAGGTCTCCCACCCCCACATCGCACCCAGCGTATAGGTAAAATATATCTAAATAAATTATATTAATAGCCAACACAAGCAACCTCATTCCCATGGAGATCTGTCTTCTAAATAATCAGATATCTTGTAATTTAGGTATGCTTTTTTTAATAAATTTCTCTAAGGGTACATTTTGTACAATAGTAGGAATCTTTTTGTAAAAGCGTATACAGTCGCCCTTAAAACAATGTTTTATTTTCTGCAATCGACTAATGTGAAATGCCAATTTGTCTTTATTTCTAGTATTAAGAGTATGTCGATCACTATTCTTTGCAAAAGCTATTTTTTTTAAGTACATGTAATAAATTGTGGTACGAGTAGGTATATGTACTCTGATACTAATGTTAAAATATTAATTTCTTTAAATTTTTCCCTAAGTGACACTCTAGGTCTTAATTTATAAATTGCACGAACAGCCCGTTTCTGCAGCGTAAATATATTAATTGCATTTGCAGCATGTCCTCATAGAAGAATTCCATAGGTCATCAAGCTATAAAAATAACTAAAATACACTAATCTAGCCGTATCTACATCAGCAAGAGCTCTAATTCGTTTAACTGCATACGCCGCTGAACTCTGTTCTGTTCGACAATTTATTTATGTGAGGATCCCATTGCAGTTTGGCATCCACAGTGATTCCAAGAAATATAGCAGAGTCCACAAGGTCAACTCTCTGTCCCTTTATTATTATATCATCTCATTAGTGTCAATCAGGATTAAAGCTCTCCTGATTGACACTAATGAGGCCAATTTCATTACAGTGTACATTGATGCCAATGTAATTGCAAACCTTGTCACAAACCCTCATTTCAAACTCCCTACTAAGCTCATCAAGAAACCCATCAAGCTCTTGCAGACTGTTACCAGCCAGCAGGCCGTCATCTACATAGATTGCCAAATTAACTTTATTTCCGCCTTCTAGGTCTTTCGTGAACAAACAATGATCAGATTTAAACTGACTGAAACCCATCATCTTTAAAAATCTGTAAATCGGATGTTCCACATAAGTGGGGCTTGTTTTAAACCGTACCGACTCTTCTTAAGTTTACACACTTTACCTTTGCTTTCTAAATACCCTTTTGGAATCTGCATAAATATATATTTTCTTGTTTAGATTCCCATGTTTTAATATCAAACTGTCTAAGGTTTAAACGCTTTTGAGCAGCAATTGATAGTAGTAATACCCTCAAAGTAGTAGTAGTAGCATTAACCACCGGACTGTAAGTTTCATCGTAGTCTTCTTTATACTTTTGTTCGAATCCCCTCGCTGCTAATCTCGCTTTATATCTACCGTCTGGCTTCTTCGCAAAAACCCACTTACTAGTTAGTAACTTTCTACCGTTGGCTTCTTTCTCATCAACTTACTCCCAAGTACAGTTCTTTTCCAGCGATTGCATTTACTCTTCAATCGCAACTAACCATTTTTCTCGCTCATCCGACTCAATGGCCTTCTCATACGTGAGAAGTGCACATTCCGCTAAAAAATCTAACTCAAAGTAATAATATTTACTAGGTAGTCTCCTAGTCCTAGGGATGTTCCTTCTCGGAATCCTCGCATTATCATTTTCATTTTCAGTCTCACTATCTTCTTCATTTGCATCTACGAAAACCTCGCCATTGTCCACCGGGGTATCAGCAGCACCCTCTACAAAAACATCTTCCTCTCTAACATCTACAACATTCTCTACATTCACACTCTATCTCCCACATCACCTCTAAAATTGTTTTCATTGTTTTCGGCTTCCGTGCACACCGCTTCTGTTGCACTAGGTTGATTGAACCTCGATTGTTTGACTGTTTGAAGAATTTTCAATATTATTGAAGTTACTATTCACCATACACTCACTGTTAGACTCGCTTACATCTTCGTTTGGCTGAGACTGAACTCTAGGAACGATTCCTAATAGTCCAGTAATTTAAGGTTAAATTAGGTAAGAATCTCGGAATTCGGGATACCCAGCTGTAAGTCTGTAAATACTTGTATATTGACACCCTAAAAGTTGTCCCAAAACATACATATGGTAGGGTGTAAGCAACTATTAAATTTCAAGGTCAAAGGTCACAAAAATAGGTTTTTTGCGCATTTTTTGTAAATATTTAATTTCCTATGGGTTTTTAGCTATTTGTATGTTTATCAATATTGTAGAATGAATACAAAATTCTCTACAAAAGTTGTTAATAAGTTTTTTATACGGTGAACCGTTTTCGAGATAGAGGGCGGAGAGCGCCAGGTCACAGGATCACTTCAGGTCAACCGGTGCCTCCGGGAACTATCGATAAATCAATGATTATAAATAGTATTTCCCAGAGGGCGCCACTGCCGCAAGTTGAAACATTAGCTCCGTACACAATTTTAGTTAAAAACCTTGAATTGTGCCTATTGAAATGATTTAGCTACTATTTAAAGTGGAATGTCTTAACTCGACTGCATAAGTGTTTGTGGATTAATCAAACTATTATTTAGTAAAAAAATACGAAAATTCGACTCGCCTGAGAAATCAACAAAATAAGCTAACATTGTGAATATTTGAGTGTTTAAAATATAGGAAGTGAATTGTACATATAATACACAAATAATAAAATAAAAATAAGAACGTATATGTGCATAATAAATTAAAAAAGAGATAAAATCAAACCTCAGGATACGTTGAAAAATTCAAAATACATATATATTTGAACCAGATAAACAAGACACCGACCTCTAGCTGAGGTAAGTGGAAACATAAATAAGTCTACTACCGCCATACGTAGTATGGCTTTCGAGCGGGACGAGGCGTTCATACTAATTTGTTGTGCTTCACGCAATATGTTGCTACTGCTTTAAACTCGCGTGCTCGAGGTCAAGTAGATGTAGCCTACTTTGACTTTAAAAAAGCCTTCGACGTTGTCAATAATGATATTCTTTTGGTGAAACTCGCAAATTCAGGATTTTCTACAGACCTTTTGAACTTTTTCGTAAGCTATTTAGGAAACAGAAGGCAATATGTAGAGTTTGCTGGACATATCTCAGACACTTATGTTACTTTGTCAGGTGTTAGCCAAGGAAGTAATTTAGGTCCATTAGAATTTATTTTAATGATTAATGACTTACCTGACGTGTTAGAATATGCCCAGTGTCTTCTGTTTGCGGACGATTTAAAGGTATTCTTAGAAATTAGAGACAAGGTGGATTGTGAACACTTACAGCAGGATATCAATAAAATAGTTCAGTGGAGCAAAGATAATAAGTTAGATTTTAATATTGGCAAATGTAGCTTAATGTCATATACAAGAGCTCACTTTTAATTTGAGCAAAAATCTCAGTATGTATTTGAAAATATAATGTTCAAAAGAACAAATCTTTGTTTCGAAAGAACTCTGATGTACATTCTATTAATACAAGAAATAAAAATAAAATTGTGCAGCCAAAATTTAGACTCAGTAAGCAACTCATTCATGGGGAACTGTATTCGCTTCTATAATAAAATACCAGATAACATTACAAATTTACCTGATTGCCAATTTAAAAGTAAAATTAAAAATATCTTATGTTCTAAAGGTAAACGACTGAAGATTACCAAAATGACAAAGTTGTCTGGTCCAAAATTCTTCCAACTCCACATAATAAATAAAAATTTTGTGCAACATTGTAGTGCGGAAACCATTAATTGGATTGTCGTGACAACATCTGGCTGACTGAGTATTCATGCTCACTAAAGTGTCCTGACTTGCGGTGGCGTCGTGGGCCGGGTCGTTGGGTTCCGTCTAACATGGTTGAGCCCGGCGATGGCTGACCCATACGTCAACGTGGTGCTGCTTGGGGGGACTGGTCTGCTCTAGTCGATTCCCTCTCCCTCTTCTCGCCCTCCGCCTCCTGTGTTCGTTCGGAACAAGGATGCGTGGCTGAGTATCTCGTCGGCCTGTAACGAGGCCAAAATCAACTACATCCGACACCCGTGCTTCAAGCACAGCCATTGGCATTCTTGTCCAAGTCCCTACCTCCCAAGACCATCGGAGGTTGACCGTCCTTACATCCCGAAGTGTGTTCTATCACACGTACGCGCTTGAGGAGGAGAGGGCACTCCGGGTCATCATCAAAAACGTCCCTAAGGAGATCTCGACTGACGATGTCAAGAGCGATCTCCTCGCCCAAAAACTTCCGGTTCGGAAGGTAAGCCGCCTGTCTAGCCACAGGAACGGCAAAGTATACGATATTGTCCACGTTAGTCTGGACGATTCTCTCGATGGCAAGGCCATCTTCAATATTAAGACCGTCTGTGGTCTCTCCGGGCTCACTGTGGAGCCGCCGCATAAGATCGGCGTCCCTTCCCAGTGCCACCGCTGTCAATTCTTTAGCCACTCGGCCCTCCACTGTCACGGCAAACCTAGGTGCGTCAAGTGCCTAGGTGACCACGACACCGCCGAGTGCACCCGCCCCAAACGTGGAGAGGACTACTCTGCGATCGCTCCTCCCGGTTGCGTCAACTGCGGGGTCGAGGGACATACTGCGAACTATCGCGGTTGCCCCAAAGCCCCAAAGCCGAAGCCCGGGGTGATCGGGCGCAGAGCTGCCCCAACTCCCGCCGCGTCTAAACATGTCTGTGAGTATCTCATTCATGTCGGGCATCATCTCGCAGGTCGATTTTGGCCGAATCGAGAGATGTGCTAATCTCCTCAGAGCCAACTTGGACAATCCAATGGCCATGATGCATATCTTCGCCGATTTTCTCCCCGTCCTCGAATCCATGAGGCACATTAACTTAACTCTAATAGTCGTCGCATCAAACCCCATTCCTTAAGGACTGGTTTCTTCAACATCCAAGGCATGAACGGTAAGCGAGATGATCTCGCTACCTTTATTCGAGACTACAACCTCGATATTGTCATGCTCCCAGAAACCTTTCTCAAACCCTCTTCCCGCTGTCCGCGTATTGCGGGCTTCATCACTGTCCGTAACGATCGTACTGACTGATGCAGCCCTTGGTGGCACTCTCATTTATTACAAATCTCTCCATTGTGTCCCTATCGACACACCCCCTTATTGAAGCCTCTTGTTGCCGCATCGGCATGACGACGGGCCATCAACCCATTACCCTGGTTTCGGCGTATTTGTCGCCTTCTAACAACAGATCCCTCGTTCGATCCGACATCGAAGCGCTGCTTGGCCTGAGCGACTCCGTTATTATAACGGGAGACCTCAACGCTAAGCATCACGCCAGGCCTCCGTCACTCCATGTACTTGCGCGCTATAATTACCTACCGCTCGGCCGAGCGGTCTCGGGCCTTTTGCGGACCCAATTCAGTGCGGCTGCGGCAAGCGAAGCGCGCGCACGTTGTTCAATATTTTTAGTCGTTCCATTCGTTCGTACGCGTACTACGATGCGTTTACCTGACAATCTTACAAGTTAATGAATATTTTAATATTTTATTACTAAAATACTTCTAAGTGTCCACACTACGAGAAAATAATTTTATTTTTGAGGTACTACAACAGATCATTCCTAAATTAGCACACACACACACAACCTTTTAATTAAATTTATGTTGAAGAAGTTTTGCCATTTAAATAAGTGGTCAAGTCATTATTTCATTATTAAAATCTTCAGTATTCATTTTCCACACAAAAAAAAACTAATATTTTTGTTTAGAACGCTGCCGCTGTCTAAACCGCTTTCTAATTAGTAAATAGTAGTAGCATTGGTTTATTTGAATAATAATTTGTTCGAGTAAGAGGTAGGTACCTTATAGGTTAATAAATCAGATGTTTTATTTTCTCAAAGTCTCGCGATACGCGAGAGAAAGAGATGCAGCAAGTACTTGTTCTCGCTTAGCGCCGTGCGATCTAAATTGCACTTTATTATAACGGAGCTAGGGTTGCAATTTATTTGAATTATGTCGCCTAGTGCAGCTTCTGTAGGGACTACTATTTGGTATTCTGTGATCACGCTTGGAACAGTCGGGTCATCACGCCTCGTGGCGTTTAACTTTTCAATCTCGCCGAACTTCTCGGTTTCGATGTGATTGGCCCCAGCGAACCCACTCACTATCCTGACAATCCTACCACCAACCAGACGTCCATGACATTGCACTGCTAAAGAACGTACGTTTGTTTACGTATGAGTAATTTGGCAGTGCGGCACGAACTCCATTCTGACCATCATCGCCCTGTTCTAATGGGCCTTGTCAAGGACTTTCACTCCTTCTCCTCACGATCCCAGCCCGACCAAGACTATAGTGAACTGGGAAGCAGTCCATAATGCTATGGGCTCTCTCCAGTCCTCTTATCTAGACAATATCCCTACCGACATGACCACCCCCGATGACATTGACCGCGCAATCGACTGTGTCACGAAGCACATACAGCTGGCAGTGAGCAATTGCTCACGACAGGTTCCAATCCGGCCCGACGGCCGGTTTGACCTGCCGCCGGATGTACGTGCTTTGAGAACAGCGCGAAACGCCGCCATACGCGCCTATGATCGCTATCCCACCGAGGACAACCGAAGGACTATGCGCTCCCGAAGGACAAGTAGCCCTTGCACGGAATGATCGGTGGGAGAAGTTCCTAGGCAAACTTGAACCCTCACATACGACCTTCTGGCAAGCTGTCCATTGTTTAGAGCGCCCGCAGTAGCGCCCATGCCCCCACTTATTCGACCTAAACAGCCACCCGCTTTCGACGATGACGAGAAGGCGGAGTGCCTGGCTGACAGCCTTGCCACACAGTGCACTCCCAGCGCACTTAACCTGCCGACCCCGACTTTCTCAATGAGGTCTCTGCCGAACTCGATCGCAGAGCCTCTCTTCCCCCATCCAGTCCATCTCTTCCCCGCATCACGGAGAAAGAGGTCAAACAACTTCTCAAGGGCCTACCTAAGCGTAAGTCCCCAGGGTCGGATGGCATCACCAACCGAATCCTGAAAGTCCTACCTGACAAACTAGTCACCATCCTCACCAACATTTTCAATGCCGCTATGGACGCATGCATCGCTTTCCACAAGCGTGGAAGGAAGCTATCGTCATCGGCATTCACAAACCCGGTAAGCCTACCAACAATCCTACCTCCTACCGCTCGATCAGTTTACTTGTGCGACTTTCTCAATGAGGTCTCTGCCGAACTCGATCGCAGAGCCTCTCTTCCCCCATCCAGTCCACCTCTTCCCCGCATCACGGAGAAAGAGGTCAAACAACTTCTCAAGGGCCTACCTAAGCGTAAGTCCCCAGGGTCGGATGGCATCACCAACCGAATCCTGAAAGTCCTACCTGACAAACTAGTCACCATCCTCACCAACATTTTTAATGCCGCTATGGATTTATTTTATTAAGGTCTATCCACAATTGTTTACACTGCTTAAAGTATTACAAGTCAAGTATAATTTGCTTACAAGGTGTAACAATCTCTTACGGATAAACACAACATGCATAAATAATGTTAACAACGATGTAAAGATCCTCGATGTAAACCAAATCTCGACTCGTCGAAGACTCGTCGATGTAAACCAAATCTGAGAAAGAATTGGCCGCCATTTTGAACTTTTTTTATTCTAAACGCATTGCTTTCAAAATTGATATCTAGGGTCCCCAGTGGTGTCCAATGACAAATCTAAGGCCAAAATTGGAAAAATTGGCCGCCATTTTGAACTTTTTAGGGTTCCGTAGCCAAATGGCAAAAAACGGAACCCTTATAGATTCGTCATGTCTGTCTGTCTGTCTGTCTGTCTGTCCGTCCGTATGTCACAGCCACTTTATTCCGAAACTATAATACCTATACTGTTGAAACTTGTTAAGTAGATGTATTCTGTGAACCGCATTAAGATTTTCTTAAAATAAAAACCGGCCAAGTGCGAGTCGGACTCGCGCACCGAGGGTTCCGTACAAACCTGCAAGGTTTACAAAGTTCTTTCATTACGACAATCGAGTCATAACTATGGTAATCTTATTGCAAAATGAAATTCATAACATTACAATGGGGAAAGATGGAGGAGCATAAATTTAAGACAAAGATCTCTTTATCGTTTAAGTAACTAAGTACTAAGTAAGTATTTCAACTTGATAGCTCTACGCGTTCATGAGGAAAAAAGTAATAAGTTTATATTTATTAAAAAATATATATTTTGTAATGTAACTAAAAATTTAAGGTTTTCGGAATTTTTCCTTTATGTGTGCTATAAAACGTTGCTTCATGCCATATTTCAAGATTCTAGGTCGACTGGAAGTACCCTTTAGGTTTTGATTCCCTTGCGAGTACTTGCGAGTTTCAAAATATGCAGCTTAAATTGCTGTTTCTTTTGATTGCGTTGACATAGAAGTTTGATTTTGTTACAGCTTAAAGGTATTATAGACCTGAGTATTTGGTATGAATTTCAATTTAATACCTCTACGCGTTTATGAGGAAATGGGTAGTAAGGTTAAAATTATTAAAAAAATATATATTATGTGATGTAACTAAAAATTTATGGATTTCGTAATTTTTCCTTTATCTATGCTATAAGACGTTGCTTCGTACCAAATTTCAAGATTCTGAGTTCACGGGAAGCACCCTGTAGGTTTTGATTCCCTTGCAAGTGTCGAAAATTTGCGGCATAAACGGCTGTATCTTTTGATTGCGTTGGCTTAGAAGTTTGATTTTTTCACAGCTTCAAGGGACAGTAGACCTGAGTAATTGATATAAATTTCAGCTTCATACCTCCACGCGTTCCTGAGAAAAAGGGTCTTGACAGACGGACAGACGGACAACAAAGTGATCCTATAAGGGTTCCGTTTTTTGAACCCTAAAAATAGAAAAAAAAAACAATAAATTTAGGGGCCCCATACATATAACTGAAACTCAAAAAAATTTTTTTCATTAAACCCATTCCTGTGGGATATCTACGGATAGGTCTTTAAAAATGATATTTAGGTTTCTAATATCATTTTTTTCTAAACAATAGTTTGCGCGAGAGACGCTTCCAAAGTAGAAAAATGTGTCCCCCCCCCTAACTTCTAAAATAAGAGAATGATAAAACTAAAAAAAATATATGATGTGTATTACCATAAAAACTTCCAACGAAAATTGGTTTGAACGAGATCTAGTAAGTAGTTTTTTTTAATACGTCATAAATCGTAAACCACAATTTTCCTTTCACTATTAATAAAACATCGATCAAAGTCACAACGAACTACAAAAACTTTTATATTATGTTACTGGCTGCTACGGAACCCTTCATGGGCGATTCCGACTCGCCCTTGGCCGCTTTTTTTGTTTCTTAACGGATTGTTTCAAAATCGATATCTAGGGTCCCGAGTGGTGCCCGATGACGACTCTGAGGTGAAAATTGGAAAAAATGCCTGTAATTTTGAACTTTTTTGATTCTGAACGGATTGCTTTCAAAATTGATATCTAGGGTCCCCAGTGGTGTCCAATGACGAATCTAAGGTCAAAATTGGAAAAATTGGCCGCCATTTTGAACTTTTTTGTTTCTCAACGGATTGCTTTCAAAATTGATATCTAGGGTCCCCAGTGGTGTCCGATGACGACTCTGTGGTCAAAATTGGAAAAAAATGGCCGCCATTTTAAACTTTTTTGTTTCTGAACGGATTGCTTTCAAAATTGATATCTAGGGTCCCGGGTGGTGTCCAATGACGAATCTAAGGTCAAAATTGGAAAAATTGGCCGCCATTTTGAACATTTTGTTTCTGAACGAATTGCTTTCAAAATTGATATCTAGGGTCCCCAGTGGTGTCCGATGACGAATCTTAAGGTCAAAATTGGAAAAATAGGCAGCCATTTTTAACATTTTGTTTCTGAACGGATTGCTTTCAAAATTGATATCTAGGGTCCCCAGTGGTGCCCGATGACGAATCTTAAGGTCAAAATTGGAAAAATTGGCTGCCATTTTGAACTTTTTTGTTTCTTAACGAATTGCTTTCAAAATCGATATCTAGGGTCCCCAGTGGTGTCCGATGACAACTCTGAGGACCCTAGAGAATTACTTTGAGTAATTCGGTAATTAAATTACTCAATTACAACTACAATTACATTTCGTTTAGTTCAGTACTGTTTTTTTGAAACCGCAATTTTCTTCCTTATTCAATGGACATAAGAACGATGCAAAATTCCAAGTATTCTACTTAACGTGCTCTTGTCTTGATTGTACTCATAAACATTTTGTAGAAAAAAAGGTTGACGTGATTTTTATTATTAGGTATATCTGATTGTATTTGTTTTTATTGATTGATTGATTTATTTATTTTTGTATTTACTTAAAATTTTTACAATTTTGTTTTTCGATTTATTTTTTAAATTTATTTTTTGATTAAATATTTAATAAAATAACTTTTTGGTTATTTTTTTGATGATTTTTAGACCAATTATTTTATTTATTTTTTTATTTTTAAAATTTCTTTTGATTTATTTCGTGATTTATTTTTTTTAGTTTATTTTTTAATAATTTTTAATTTAATTTTAGATTGATTACTTTATTTATATTTGATTTATTTTTTGATTTACATTTTGACTTGACTTTGCTTTGACTCTGACTTTGACTTTGACTTTGACTGACTTTGACGATGACGACTCTGAGGTTAAATTTGGAAAAAATGGCCGCCATTTTGAACTTTTTTGTTTCTAAACGCATTGCTTTCAAAATTGATATCTAGGGTCCCCAGTGGTGTCCAATGACGAACCTGAGGTCAAAATTGAAAAAAATGGCCGCCATTTTAAACTTTTTTGTTTCTGAACGGATTGCTTTCAAAATTGATATTTAGGGTCCCCAGTGGTATCCGATGACGAATCTGAGGTCGCAATTGGGAAAAATTGCAGCTATTTTAAACTGTTTTGGTTCACAATTTTATTTATTATTTTATTTATATTTGATTTATTTTTTGATTTACATTTTGACTTGACTTTGACTGACTTTGACGATGACGACTCTGAGGTTAAATTTGGAAAAAATGGCCGCCATTTTGAACTTTTTTGTTTCTAAACGGATTGCTTTCAAAATTGATATCTAGGGTGCCCAGTGGTGTCAAATACGACTCTGAGGTCAAATTTGGAAAAAATGGCCGCCATTTTGAACTTTTTTGTTTCTGAACGGATTGCTTCAAAAATGATACCTAGGAGTGGTGTCAAATGACAAATCTGAGGTCAAAATTGGGAAAAATTGCAGCTATTTTAAACTGTTTTGGTTCACAAAAAAATAAAAATCAAAATGGCGGCCATTTTTTCCAACTTTGACCTCAGATTTCGCATTTCGCAGTCGTCATCGGACACCACTGGGGACCCTAGATGTCGATTTTGAAAGCAATCCGTTCAGAAACAAAAAAGTTCAAAATGGTGGCCATTTTTTCTAATTTTGACCTCAGATTCGTCATTTGACACCGCTGGGGACCCTAGATATCGATTTTGAAAGCAATCCCTTTAGAAACAAAAAAGTTCAAAATGGCGACCATTTTTTCCAATTTTGACCTCAGAGTCGTCATCGGACACCACTGGGGACCCTAGATGTCGATTTTGAAAGCAATCCGTTGAGACAAAAAAATTCAAAATGGCGGCCAACTTTTCCAATTTTGACCTTAGATTCGTCATTGGACACCACTGGGGACCCTAAATATCAATTTTGAAAGCAATCCGTTCAGAAACAAAAAAGGTCAAAATGGCCAAAAAAATAAAATAAATAATACCTACATTAAAAATATGAATCAATAATTTATTCATAAAATATATCAAGAAATAAATCACAATATACCTAAATAAAAGAATAAATCAAAAAATAAATAAAAAATAAATAAACAATAAATAAAAAATAAATAATTAAAAAATTATTTGAAACATAATCCAAAATAAATTTAAAAAATAATACTAAAAATAAATAAAGAAATAAATCGAAAAATAAATTAAAAATTATTTAAAAAAATTAATCCAAAAATAAAATAGATCAAAAATAAATCAAGAAAGAAATAAATCATTAAAAAAACAATAAAAAAAATAGTCAAATAATATAATAAATATCACGTCAACCTTTTTTCCACAAAATGTTTACGAGTACAATCAAGAGCACGTTAAGTTGAATACTTTGGATTTTGCATCGTTCTTTCTTATGTCCATTAAATAAGGAAGAAAATAGCGGTTTCAAAAAAACAGTACTGAACTGAACGAAATGTAATTGTAGTTGTAATTGAATTAGTTTTCACAATTTGTAATTGCAATTCAAAATTTGAATTACTATACCAATTACTCAAAGTAATTGAGTAATTCAATTACAATTACTTTTTGCCCAACACTGCACCCCAGTTACTCTCCTCGATCAACCAGTTCCCTGGGAGAGACAGGTGAAGTACTTGGGAGTCATCCTTGACTCTGCTCTTCGCTTTGGCCCTCACATCCAGTCTGTTCGCTCGCAATCGTGCCGCCTCTGCTCTCGGCCTCTTGCACCCCATGATTGGGCAACGCAGTAAAATGTCACTTAGAAATAAGCTTAGACTTTACTTAGCGTGCATACGTAGTCTTTGCGCACTCTGCGCCCACGCATCTCAATAAGCTACAAGTTATTCAAAACCGGTTCCTCCGCCGGGCCACTGGTTGTCCTTGGTTCGTACGTAACATCGACCTTCATGTCGATACCGAACTCCTTTCCGTTAGTGGCTTCATGAAGGAAGCATCCAAACGCTGGTTACGTATTACAATCTCTAAAGTTCATATATCTAACATCGTAATGCCTACGGAGGAAAGGCCTAAATTTCAAAACACCTATGGTCAGAAGGCCTAATTTTAAAACATCTAATAGTCGTTATAGCTAACTTTTGTTATACCTAAATTTATAATGTCTAAGTTTAAGTAATCTAATGGACGAAAAGCTTAATATTATAATATCTAATAGTCGTTAACTGTAAGTGGGTATTTTAAATAAAACAATAGGTATGTAATGCGCTTTAATCATAATGTTTATGTCAAAGGTGCAATTTACCTAAATTAAACATTTCAATTTTTTTTTATTATACTTTTCATTGAAAAATTATTAAGAAATAAATAAGAAAAAATTTAAATGTTTGTTATGCCTTAGATTAGAAGTAAGGCCGTCCATTTTTCACTTCTAATGTTTTTTTAAGGTTTATAATCATACAGTACCTATTTTTAAATTATAACTGAAATATTATTTGTAATATCGAATTCTATAATATAAAAAAAATTGGCGCCCTTTTTTAATTTTTTTTGTCAAAATTTTTATTTGCCCCCCTTTTTTATTGTTTTATTAATATTTTTTATTAATTGTGATAAAAAAATAAAATTAAATGCCCCCTTTTATTTTATTATTTAATATTTATTTTTATTTGGAATTTTTATAAAAATGAAATAAATTGCCCCCCTTTATTAATTTTTTTAATTGAAAAATAATTAGAAAGTATAAAAATAAAATAAAATACCGCCCTTTTTTATTTTTTTATATAATATTACATTTGGAAAAAATATTTAAAAAAATGCCCCCTTCTTCATTTCTATTATTTTATTACAAAAAATAAGAAGGGGTGCTATGAAGTAAAATTAATATAAAGGGGGGCTTTATTTTTTATTATTACCCATAGTTTATTTTTTTCTATATTATTTACTTTTTCACAAAAAAAAACAAGTACCAATATTTTAAAAACAAGAGTGTTCGGTGATTCACCAGAAAGCTGAATTCTAAGTGAAATGTAATAAGGATTGACCCTTTTACGTTAAATACGAATCGGCTCGCGGTTCTCTTAGAATTCAATTTATAAATACATTCGCAGTTCACTTTTCTTAAATGGCGCTTTTAGGCCCCCAGAATTATCAGCTGTCAGTTATTAAGTCCATAAAATATTTCATTTTTTTCATTTGTAGTGTGTGTGTATTGGTAATTTTAGTTATTCACAACCACTTTGCTTTAAAATTAACTCTTTCAAAGTCTTTCGTTTATGAGGTTATTTAACTTTATAGGCCGGGAGATGATGACAGAAATTTTTAGGTCATTTGTTACAGTATGGCGGTTTTACAGGGGTCTTAGTACGCAATGACAAAAAGAAAAATGATGGTCATAGCGCTGGTACTGGCGGCCCAATCGCGAAAAAAAAAAATTGCAGATTTTCGGCAGTATGGCGACCATTTGGAGCCGTCCGAAAAGTATGGCATGGTGATTTTCGTAAATGGCTGCACGAAGATGATCAAACTGTGCAAAAATGACCCTGGTACAAATGGTTGAATTTTTATTTTTCGCGTCGGTATGGCGGGCTGTAAGTCACACCGGAGAAGTATGGCATGACACTGTAGTCTAGTTATTTTTTACGGGCTATCGGAAAATACTAAAATTTTTGTGGTAGGTACAAATCGTTTGACTTTCGTAATTTATCCGACTAGTTCACTAACGCCCACGCGATTGGGCCGCCAGTACCAGCGCTATGACTATCATTTTTCTTTTTGTCATTGTGTACTAAGACCCCTGTAAAACCGCCATACTGTAACAAATGACCTAAAAATTTCTGTCATCATCTCCCGGCCTATTAGGCATTGGAAACGTAGGTCTTATAAAGTTTAGACCAAACAATGCTTAGTTATTTTAAAATTAGATCTTCTGTCCATAGGTGTTTTACACTTTAGGCCTTTCGTCCAATAGATGTTTTTTTTAGGCCTTTCGTCCGTAGGCATTACAAAGTTAGATATATGAACTTTAGAGATTGTAATACGTAACCCAAACGCTACTTTGATGAAGGCCCATCCCATCCCAATCCCTATGTTGTTAAGTGTACGGGCTATTTCCCGCATCCCACCACGCGGTTCCGCCGCGCCGTCCCAAACATATCCTTTCCGAACATGACGACAAAATCACTGATGCAGTTAAAGCAGCCAAAGAATTTAGATTACACCTAACAGAATGCCCTTCTAGTAGTGAATACCCTTCAGGTAACAATTATTAAAAACCAAAATCAAAATTGAAAAGCAGAGACCGGAGCCCCTCAGGCGTCGTCTTTTTTTGGGGTAGAGTCTTCCGCTCCCCCGCAAGTCCGGTGAAGCTTGATTGGTCGTACCTTTTCCACACAAGCATAGGTCAATTAAAAAAAAAAATTAGTCGATTGCCGGTTGTTGTGCTTGTGATAGATTTTTGGTAGGTATACAGGGCGTCCCACGGCTATGCCACATGGAGGGGAAGTACCTTAAATATTGTAGGTAGAACATTTTACTGAAAGAAGACATTATTTTATTTCTAAAAACTATTAAAACTGCATTCATACATTTTTTAATAATTACATGGTTGAACCGGGAATCGAACCCGCTACATGAGGAAAAAAAAACACCCTGTAGTTTTATCATACCAATCGAAAGGCTCCTTCATAAGGATTATTTTTTGCTAAATAACGTAGTGTCAGAAATAAAAGAAAGATCATGAATTTTAACATTTGATGTGGTCGCCGAGATTTTTTTAATGCATGGGGTTACTAGCGACCCGCCCCGGCTCCGCACGGGAAAATGGTTATTGTGGGTTATCCTTTAGTATGTTATGCATGTATTATACATATAAACCTTCCTCTTGAATCACTCTATCTATTAAAATCAAAATCCGTCGCATAGTTTTAAAGACGGAGTGAAATAATCAAAAGAGTGCGACTTTGTATTCAACAGCGTAGGGGTCATAGCAATTAATAAAATTGATAAATTTTGTATTAAAAATGTTAAAATACATAGTCTTCCTTTTATTTCTGATACTATGTTATTTAGCAAAAAATAACCCTTATGATGAAGCCTTTCGCTCGGTATGATAAAACTACAGAATATATTTTTTTCTCGTATAACGGGTTCGATTCCCGGTTCAACCATGTAATTATTAAAAAAAATTATGAATGCAGTTTTAATAGTTTTTAGAAATAAAATAATGTCTTCTTTCAGTAAAATGTTCTACTTACAATATTTAAGGTACTTTCCCTCCATGTGGCATAGCTGTGGGACGCCCTGTATAGTACTTTAGTTTTTCTACTTTAACCGGTTGCCTTCCTCTAATTGTATATTTCGTTAGCACTCTTTGTTATATTAATAAAATTGTATAAAATAATAATTTATAATTTTGTAAAAATATTTTGAAAAGATGCAACGCCTGTTGAGTTTCTTCCGGCGAGTTCTTCTCCACAGAAGACAGCGAAATTGCGAACTCGCCTCGACGTCGAAAAGTGATTTGTATAATCTTACTTCGAATAAAAACATATTTCATTTCATTTCACATACAGACGGACAGACAGACGGACATGACGAATCCATAAGTGTTCCGTTTTTTGCCATTTGGCTACGGCACCCTAAAAATTAAGCTAACTTATAAAAACAACCATTTTAATTTTATTGGAAGTAGTAAATTACAATAGTTAGGTTAATATATATTTGTTGTTTTAATGCAGTGCTGATGGATCGCCATGGTACCCAAAGCCACAAGATAGGATCTGCTTGCAGTGAGCACTTCATTCGAGGCAAAAAGGCTGATAGACAGTGATTTTTCGGAATCCGGTTGTTTTAATTAATTTAGCCATGTTTACCTGAAAATACATGTCATAATAAGTATGCATTATTAACGACCCTATAGTCATAAATAATCGTCTAGAATGTATATGAAATACAATATTCAAATAAATTGGTTTATTGCCTTACTTACTTCTCGTGAAGATAGTCATGAGAAAATCCGTGTGTACGAAACTTATTGGTTGTACTGATTGTACCACTTCAGACAAGAAATAAAAAAGGTCAGGTTATTATTTAGATTATATAACCATCTTAGAATTTAATTAAATTGCGATATTTTAGAGAAATTAATTGTTTGTTTTCATAATCTTTTGTATGACACCTAGCCATTTGACATTTCAATGTCCGCCGTAATTGTAACCGCTAGTTGGCATTTCCGTCGCGCACCCAGCGAAGCTCATTTTATCACCACTCTTGTCGTTTTCCTATAAATGAAGAAAGGAAGAAAAAATTGTGCCTGTTATTAAAATTTCATAATACGTTGACGGCTGTATATAGAAATATATTAATCTTACCACTATAAAATGTAGTATCGTTTTGTAGGCAATTCATCGACGATAATTTGGTCTCTGAAGAGTAAACTCCTCAGACGTACCATTTTAGTATAAAAATAAAAAAAACAGAATAAGGGAGATAAAAGAGAGGGGGGGGGGGGGAAGGGGGGATACAATAGTTTCTCGACGTGCTTCCATATCGATATTGAAGCACATATATGACAGCTACATTCATGCCAAGTTTCATGCTTTCTTCAGGATGGGACCGATTTTTGTTAGGACATGGACCTATACTAACAGAATTATTATTAATTTAGCAGTATGCCTTGGCTCCAAAGCACAGTATAAATATAGTATGTACTACGTACATACAGTAGGATAACTTCACGGTTTTCTGGGATTGAACGAATGAATGAATGACATGCTGTAGGGTTGAACACTGCTTGTTTTTCTTGACCACTTGATAAGTTTGCAACTAATTACTTAAAGTAAAGCCTGGCCAAATAAATAAAAAACCTGCTCTGGGGGCGTCACATTTATATTTTTACGACTATGGCAACAATTTCTCTTATAAAATTAGTTCCATTAAAATTCTGAAATATGGCGAGGTTTTTTATTTCTTTGGTTGGGCTTTATTAAAACGATTTACTTTGAATATAACAGCATTGAAAGATACTATATTTAAATCCCCCGTGCTTTATAGAAGAGAAATATATACCTACTCAGTCCGATTACTTTAATAATAGCTCAAGGTCCCGACTTCCTGTACTACAAGAAAAGTTAACGTAGTAACTGGTAAAGAAGAACATTCTTATTTACCTACCAGTTATTACGTTTAAATACCTCAAAACACTAATACACAAATTATAAAGAATAATCTTAATAATAATCCTAATCTACTTACCTCACTGGCACATTTGGTAATTTAAAAAAATATTAATTTCTTGATTAATTAAAACATCTATACACGGAACAATATCTCATGTTATTTGGCATTGCTTTTATTATTTGTTTCTCTAAATCACGCAAAAAAAATATTAAAATTTTTATTTTACGCCTGTTCGAGAGAGTGCCAGTGCCACAACCCTGGCTGTTGCAGCCCGAAGTGACCAGAGATTTCGAAGCGCGCCAAAATGACACTTTTGTATGGAGTTACACTACGGTATACGGTGTCCAAAGACTCTAAGATTGAATAAATCTGGTTTCCTATTGTGCCAGAAATCAAAAAATGATTTATTTTTAGTAGAAGTCAAAGTCTTGTTAAGGAGGTACACTGCAGTGAACGAACAGTGCTTCTCCCCAAAGAAACTTGGGCATTTCGGCGTCAAAGAGGAGAGCTCTAGTCTTTTCCATTAAGGTTTTGTTCAACCTCTCAGCTTTACCGTTGAGCTGCGGAGTATAGGGAACAGACAGTGTAGTCAAGCGTTATTCCCCTAGAAAAACACCAGTTCGTCAAGTGGTTATTCACCACCATTATCGCACCAAATCGTTTCTACTTGTTTCCCTAAATTGACGTTCTACATCGAACAAAGTGGATTATGTAATCTGCAGCTTGGGACTTGTTACGTAACAGGTAAACCCTACTGTAGTGAGTAAAGTCGTCTAAAAAGGTAATAAAGTATTTTCTATTGTCCCAATTTCGGTATCTATGGGACCGCAGATATCTGTATGTATAATTTGAAGAGGTTTAGTAGCCTGAGTACAGATAGAAGAAAAAGGTAACCTGGTGAGCCTTGCTTGCGCGCAGACCTCGCAAGGCTTGGATTTCTCCCTGGAGAGGTGGACACCATCTACCAATTGGGCTGTCTGCTCGACGTTGCTCGCGTGGGCTAGTCTTCTGTGCCACGTCTGTATGTCCGTGACCAACAGAGCGGTGTTCTCCGGAAATACGGCATTCAGGGTTACGGTGTACAGGCCCTTCTCGGTGCTGTCTAATTTAAGTACAGGCCTGCCGACGTGTTGTACTACTGCAAAATGATCGAAAAATGTGACTTTGGTATTAGCTTTATGCACTAACGAAAATTATGTTATAATAATAATAATAATAATAATAAAGAACTTTATTTGTTAACAATAGCGTACATAACATAAACTTATCAACTATCGAAAATAAGTATTTGTTAACAAAAAGGATAGATTCTCAGCACGCAGTGCTGTTTTTCAGAATCTCCTATATCTTCGCCGCACTGGATAGTGCTCCGCGCAGCCCATATCTAAATATGATGCAAAGTGGACAGTTGAAAATTATATATATATAGTAACTTGTTGTCCTTGAACATGTGTCAGGAGGCTCCAGAGTCGAGGACCGCTGTGATATTACTCACTTTATTGTTCGCACTACGCTTCTGGAAACACGTTTCTATGGTGTGTCCGGGTCTGTTGCAATATGTGCAGAAACGGTTGTTTTTGTAAATGGGCTTGTGCTGGTTGGAGCATAAGCACCTGCAGCTGTTGCAGCCAGAACTACTTGATGGTCTTTGGTTCTTAGGACAGAATCTAGCAATGTGGTCGTGGTCCTTAGACATGCAAATGAAGCACTCTCTCTCCTTTGCACGGTTCACAGTTTCATTCACAGACTGCTTTTCCATCTCTAGTTGCTCCTTCAACAGATTAGAGACTAACTTGTCAAGGGACTCGTTGTCTGCCAGAGCCCATGCACGTTTGTAGTTGCTAAACTCCTCTGGGAGGGCGGTAATGAGGTGTGAGTAAATTTCCACCTCGGAAATGGGATGTCCTAGATGTGCAAGCCTATTTGCAATCACTTCCATTCTCGCGACTTCTCCAACGACATCCTTCGGATTTAATTTAAAAGTGGCAAATTCCAGAAAAAGTGATTGGATCTGTTCTTGTTTGTTGGTGTGAAAGATTTTCTCTAACTTTGATAGCATTTCTCTTGTGGATGGGTCTGAGAGAATTGCTCCATGTCCACAAGCGATTATTCTTAAAGTCACTTTCTCTTTCCAGGCATGGAAGTTGCTGTCTTTGTTTAAAACAGGCTTGATCGGTTTCTCCATATTTACGGTTATTATCTGTATATTATATTATTGATAGACTATTTGTATAATATTGATAAAGGATTGCTATTATTGTTGGGAAAAATAATACTGTTAGTTATGTCATATCTTACATAAGAGCTCAATTCTGGTTACATAATCATCATGTCATCATGGTTACAACACGTATACCATAGCTGTAGACCAATTGCTCAATGTGGAGTAGAAATATTAAGATAAAAGGCATTTTACTTTCCTTTTAGAATAGATCCAAACTATGCAGAGTGCGCCTCTGTTGGGGCGTGCTTAATAGGCCATACCCT
The DNA here is from genome assembly GCA_948473455.1 of Teleiodes luculella. Taxonomy (NCBI): domain Eukaryota; kingdom Metazoa; phylum Arthropoda; class Insecta; order Lepidoptera; family Gelechiidae; genus Teleiodes; species Teleiodes luculella. The sequence continues at coordinate 19,602,551 of OX419582.1, read as the reverse complement.
CTAGAATGCTGAAAAGAGAGCACTTCCTAGCTAGTAGTATTTCTAAACATAACTGCTTACCTTAGTAAGCAATAAATAAAACTATATAATAAATATTTTATATGTATTTCTTATCAAAGTACTAAAGAAGAAAGAAAGAAAGCAGTATGACAAACAGAATGGCTTCTCAAATAACCAAAAAACAATTCCAAAAGAGACCAATAAGAAAGAGTATGTGATTGATTACCATCAACAAACGGAACCGGGTTTCCACTACAAGAATAAATCACAATGAATCGATTTTGATGAAACTAGGTACAAATATAGAATAGAGCTTGGAAAAGAACATAGACTACCTTTTACCGCAGGAAAATTTCTCATTTCCACGGGAAAAACTGTAAACGCAGCCAGAGCCACGGTGAAAAGGTAGTTTTTTTTTTTATATTAGAGACAGTTTTGTAAAGACGAAGAAACAACTTTAAAAAATCCCTCTAGATTCTTAAATAATAATGATAAATATACTTTTTGAAAAAATAAATAAATAAAAATATTGTGCACCGGGAATGACAAAAAATACAGTTCACAATAAAAACACTGGAAAACCTCTGCCAAATTGACACTTATTCGACGAGTGCCTCACCAGGGTACAAACACAGAACTTAGTGTTGCCGAACTATCGATAGTTCAACTATTACATACTATCGATAGTATTGCGTTTCTTAAATACTTTTGCTAATTTTATGCAATCGATGCTATCGATAGGCCGATCGATACTATTGATTTTTGCTCAACTATCGATAGGCTATCGATAGTAGGATTATCGATCGGCAACCTCACATCAAGTTCTGACAGCATCAGCATCTCAACATGCAAATACATTTTTGATTTGATTTGATAGAAAAGACAAAAAGCATATCTTTTTTGAATGCAATGTATTTAACGAAACGGATTAAGTATTTGTCTGGTTAGTATGTACTGTTCAACCAATATTGTTCTTTAAACAACAGGCAATTTATATTATGTAGTTTTATTCATTAGTTTGCCATGTGTTTAGCAAGTTGTACTGTTCTCAATCTCTTACTATTTTAGGTATAATAATTTTATACTTATGTTGCAGCGCACTTAACAAGTCCCGGCTGAAGTATTGTGTGTTTTTCCACCATTTGCTGTTCCTTGTGATGATGGCGAAACTCTCAGCTGACATCCTAGACAAGCTTGATATTTTCATACTGGAAATAGAAGAGTTGCAAATCCCACAAGTAACTATATACTTTTTATTTTATTTGCAGTAGAATCAGGTTTATTGCATGACTTAGAATGGATTCCGATTTAGTTGAAAAGTCATATTTAAGGAGCTCAAGAGCATAGAGTGTAGGTAAATAATATATTCTATGATGAAATTTTATGAAGTTCGGACTGAATTAACATAGCTTCACGTGGGTTTGGTTTAGTTAGTTTCAAATTTTAAAATAATCTAAGTACCTATATATAAATGAATCCCTATTTCTCTTGGTCACGTCACGCTATAACTTGAAAACGGCATTACCGATTTCATTCAGTTTTTTAAAATGTTTTCTAATACTTCATAGTAGGTTCTTACATAAAAAAAATGGTGAGCCGTCACGGGACGCTGACTAGTGTGAAACATCGAAAGTAAAGTTAGTTTATTCCACCCGTCCAATGCGCGATTGCTTGCTTGCTTTATTTAAATAAAATAGAAGAATGCAGTGTAGTTCCCGGCGCGTAATCACCAACCGCTGCTGTGAACCCACAGAACATTTAAAAGAGGTTAGAATGGCGATAATGCGCCGTCCGTATGAAATCCGGTGTCGCCGATTCCACCCCACCTTTCACCTCCACTACATCTGTACTTCAATAAAGATGAAGTTTACGCACATATTTGCAATTTCAAATCTAGCCAATCATAGCGCCGCTCAATCACGCGATTTCAAATGGAAACGAATCATACGCATGCACGCACACTGATGTAGATTTTTATAGCTATGTGTGAGTTAGACAGCGCGATCGTTTCTTTGCGTGAAGTATGAGCGTTTTGCTCATAGTTTTGGCGCGCCGGCCCCGCCCACATCGCCTTTCTAACCTCTTTTAAATGTTCTGTGTGTGAACCCCATCCCCATTGCCAAGCAGAAGAAGATCGAAATAAACAGCATGTAATAGTCCCGCTGCTGGACTGAGGCCGCTCCCTTTATAAGAAGGCTCTTGTCAAAATCGGTTAGAAAGCGGGTTTTTGGTAGTTGTCCATTCTCACACACAGTAAGACACCCACCAGAAGAGTTTGGTTGATGCTTATATAAGTGGCTATAAAAAATAACTAAATAAATAAACAATTAAATACAAATATACATAGTAAATAATAATACTAAAGTTATCTAAAAATAACACACTTGATTATATTATGTTACGTTTACTTTCGTACCGAATAATAGAAGCTCGGCTTTTCCACCAATTTATGAAACACTACTGGCACACAAAATCTGGCTGCACGGGCCCTTGGATCACAGGCCAAAAAACACGATGCCACTTACGAAAAAAAAAACAACCGCGTCGTGTGTTTTCTTCTGCTTATCAATGGCGTTCTTCATTTAAATTAAAAAAATTTGTATGGGAAAATTTGTTTTGCTTAAAACTTACATTTTAGAAAACCTTATCAATATTTTATTTGCCTATATGTTGACCAGGATGGAGACGAATAAATTAAAACAAAGATCATGAAAATTGGTACAGCCGATCTCGAGTTATAAGTTATAAACCAGCAGCTAATAAGGTTAAAAAACTCATTTTCGAAAAGGTGTAACTCAAAAACGGTAGGACATTTGAAAAATGTTTTAGGTATAATTTGTACATAATTTTATTTTCTTTCAACTATTCTTTGGAAGTTTTTCTCTAGAATGCACCAATTTTGAGATATAATCGAAAAAACACAAAAATGGGTATTTTCCGCATTTTTTCCCCAATTTTGGAAAATTTGTAACTCGAAAACGGTAAGAAATTTTAAAATACATTCCTGGTATTATTTGTAGATAATTTTATGGTCTTTCAACTACTCTTTGAAAGTTTTTCTCTAGAACGCACCAATTTTGAGATATAAGCGAAAAACACAAGAATGGACCCTTCCCCCCCTTCCCCCACTCCGCCAGTTCTCCTAGGGTCCAGGACTTTTAGTATGTTTATGAACTAGAGATTCTGAACATGTTTCCGAAAAAAAATCTTACGATCCCGCTCACGCACTCTAGACCCCCCTTTTAGCGATTCATTCAATGGGCTATTAACACTTATCTTTCGTAACGGATTTCGGTAGCCTCTCGGGCATAGGTACTCGTAGTAACGCCTTACAACTCAATTAGACAGGAACTGAGGGCCATTTTTTATTTTTATTTTGAATTGACCTATGCTTGTGTCGAAAAGGTACGACCAATCAAGCTTCACCGGACTTGCGGGGGGGCGGAAGACTGTACCACGAAAAAAGTCAGGTACCAACGCGTCTAGGGGCGGCTCCAGGGAGCTTCGGACCTCGGCCTATCGTGAAAAACATCGTGAATTCGTGAAGGAGACGACGCCTGAGGGGGGCTCCGTCTCTGATTATCAATTTTGGTTCTGGCCGCGCCCCTGCCGGCGGGTACGGGTTCTGTTACCTGAAGGCCATGCCCAGCAGTTCTCGTATTTATACCCTCGACGAACAACATTAACTTTTTAAATCAGGGTAATCATAATCGTTGGTCATAACTATTACATTTTAGAGATACATTTAGCTAATAAATTTGCATCATATCATTTAAATCATATCAACAATTAAATAATTGTTTAAAAAACACTTCAATACTGATAATGCAACACTTAAGTATTATTTTTTATGGCGTATTATTTTCGAGGTGACTAAAAACTGAAACGGCGACAAACTGTTAGCAAGTAAAAAATAATTTAGCAGCATTTAAATTATTTGGCTTTAATTCTCATCTCACAAAACGGGGCTCATCATAAAAGTCAAATAATGGCAGCTACTATAAGGTAGCAAAAATAATAAGCAAGTCGATTGAAAATATAAGTAAGGTAGTATAAATAATACTAATTACTTGGCGACTAATAATATTAGTGAGGTGTCATTTGTAATTTGTCAACTGTTGGTTTCAATCTAAAAAAGCTCGTTTGGGCATTGATTTTTACGTAACCGTAAAATACACATGAAATATATAAGATAACTAGCTGTTCGCCCCGCGGCTCCGCCCGCTCTCAAGGGTATGGAAAGTAGATGTTGGCCGATTCTCAGACCTACTGAATACGCTCACAAAATTTCATGACAATCGGTCTAGCCGTTTCGGAGGAGTATGGGAACGAAAACTGTGACACGATTTTATATATAAGATAATAACTTTGCGTCCTGTTTTAAACTTTGTTTAGAGCTCTTATTTAAATGCCATATTTAAATGCCTATTTGTCTTTTTTTATCTGCCATAATTATGTTTCTGCTTGAAAATGAATTTCGATGGCAGTTTGAATTAAAAAACTACCTTGCAATTTATTTAGTAACTAGGTACTTCATATTCAAATGATAGCTCATAATAGTCGCCAACCCATTATTTTTAGCACCCATTTTTTTTATACAAATTAGATTACTTTGTCGCCGCGTTAAATACGTGCCTTTTTTACTGTGTATACCTATTTGTATTTAATTGTGCATTTATTTAGTTATTATTATTTACTAGCTGTTGCCCGCGGTGTCGCCCGCGTATATAGAGGGACAGTTGCCCTGAGTTTCGTTACTACGAAAAATCTATGTTAAATTACGATTTATTTAAAACATTTGGTTTTTGAACACAGAATATAGATTTGATTACTTACATGCAGCAAGTGTATGTAAGTACTTCACGTGCCAAAGGAACATTTTTTTCTTCATAAAAATTTTCGTCCCCTATTTTCAAGGGATATTTTTGTCGGAAAAATCCCGAAACACGTGTTTACTAATTTACTGTCAAGTATAACCCTGCGAAGTTTCAGGTCAAATCGTTAAACTAATATTTTTTCTTAATACAAACCTTCAATCCCTATTTTCACCCTTAGAAGTTCACAATTTTATTGAAAGAAAGAAAGAAATTTCTCAATGACTGTCCACTCCACTTATTCTCCGGTGGCATTTCCGAGCTGCATTGTCTCACTTTCACCCCAGCGGCAGAGGAGTGGGTGAAAACCTCTGAATATTTTCTATATAATAGCATCCTTTGCGGTAGCTGCCATACGACATGATGCATGATGACCCTTTTAGTCGAAAAAAGATCCCGAAACACGTGCTTGTTTATTTATTGTCAAATATATACCCTGCCTGCGAAGTTTCAATTCAAAACGTCCAATAATTATTTTTTCTTCATCATCATCATCATTATTTAAGCCGAAAGACGTCCACTGCTGGACAAAGGCCTCCCCCAAAGATATCAACGACGATCGGTCCTGCACTGCCCGCATTCAGCGGCTTCCCGCGACCCTCACCAGATCGTCGGTCCACCTTGTGGGGGGCCTGCCCACGCTGCGTCTTCCGGCGCGCGGTCGCCATTTGAGAACCTCTTTGCCCCAACGGCCGTCGGTTCTACGCGCAATGTGCCCAGCCCACTGCCACTTAAGTTTAGCGATTCTTCGGGCTATGTCGGTGACTCTGGTTCGCCTACGGATCTCATCATTTCTGATTCGATCACGCAAGGAAACTCCCTCTCCATCGCTCTTTGGGTGACTTTAAGCCTTCTTATGAGGCCCATTGTAAGCGACCACGTCTCGGTTTCGTAAGTCATCACTGGCAACACACATTGGTCAAAGACTTTTGACTTGAGACACTGCGGTATTTGGGACGAAAAGATATTGCGCAGCTTCCCGAACGCTGCCCAGCCGAGTTGGATTCGACGATTGACCTCCTTCTCGAAGTTAGATCTACTTAATTGGACTGTTTGTCCCAGGTAGACGTAATGATCTACAACTTCGAGAGATGAGTCCCCAACTTTTATTGGAGTAGGTACTACATGGGCGTTCGACATGACTTTTGTCTTCTCCATGTTCATCTTAAGACCCACTTGTTGGGAGACTCTGTTAAGGTCATCGAGCATTGTGCCGAGGTCCTCCAAGGTCTCAGCCATGACTACGATATCTTCGGCAAACCGAAGGTGAGAGATGTACTCGCCATTGATATTTATGCCATGTCCTTCCCAGTTCAGAAGCTTAAAGACATCCTCCAATGCAGCGGTGAACAGTTTCGGAGAAATAACGTCTCTCTGTCTCACACCCCGCTGCAGTTGGATTGGTCTGGAGTTCTGATCCTGGAGCCGGACAGACATGGTGGCGTTCTCATACAAACACTTGAGCACCTCAATATATCGGTAGTCGATTTGGCACCTCTGAAGAGACCGCAGCACTGCCCGAGTCTCAATCGAATCGAAGGCCTTCTCATAGTCCACGAACGCTAAGCATAGTGGCTGGTTATACTCCTCGGTCTTCTGTATAACCTGCCGCAGCGTGTGGATGTGGTCTATGGTACTAAAGCCCTTTCGGAAACTGGCTTGTTCGGGAGGCTGTAAGTTGTCGAACCTGCGCGCGAGACGATTCGTGATGACTCTCGAAAACAATTTGTAGATATGGCTCAGAGCGAGATGGGTCTGTAGTTCTTCAAAAGGGTTTTAGCACCCTTTTTAAAGAAGAGGACCACCACGCTTCTAAGCCACGCCTGCGGCGTTTTTCCCAACACACGTATTCGCTTATTTGTAGTCAAGTATAAGCCTGCGAAGTTTCTAGTCTAAACGTCGAAACAATTTTTTTTCTTCGTACAAACTTTTAACCCCTATTTTCACGCTTAGGGTTATTTATCGGAAAAATCCCGAAACACGTGTTCATTTATTTATCGCCAAGCATGAAGGAAAAAAAATTCCACGCCCATATGGAGTAGTCATCATGCCTATTTTGTATCGAAACCAATGCGGCCGCTCAGAGGGGTGGGAGGGTAGGTGGAAGCGGGAGACGGGATTTGTCTTTTAACTCTATCAGTCTCTATCACACATCTTTGAATACGTTAAGTTAGAAAAAGATAGAGACATTCATGTTAAGACATGCCCAATTAAAAACAAAATATCAATAAAGTATGACATTTTATGTCTTTATTTGGCATGTAAAAAACAAAAAACTTCATGGTTGCTGAATTTGAAAATAGTGATGTGATGTGGTATGAAGCGTAACGTATATTTATCGATTATTTACTTAAATTTTATCACCATGGCTATTGTACACACACATCTTATCACCATCACAAATTTTATCACCATGGCTATTGATCACACATACACATCTGATGGTAAGTGGTCACTGTCGTCCAGGACATCGGCAACTTAGCGGAGCAGACACGGTGCAGGCCTTTGAGATGTCTGTAGACTTGTCTTTTGAAGGACCCCAAATTGTTGTGCAAAGGAAACACCTCGAGAGGGAGATCATTCCACACCTTGCACGTGAGCAGTAAAAGCGTTATCCACGTACGTTAGTTCGAGATCACACATCCAGGTAGTGAGGACGAAATCTATCACTTATCGGAATTAGGTATAAAATTGCAAGGACCGCGTCAGATTAAACATAAAAAAATAAAAATACATTACACATTACCACTTTTAAATTAATATTTTTAATTTATTTATTTTTTTCTTCGAACGGATTCATTTAGACGTTTTATTTTTTTCTTTGCTCTTCAATTTTGTATTTTAATCTGGTTTCTGTCAATATAGAGCTACCTTCGGAAGCATGCGTTGTTGAGTTATGAGGGGAAAACACTTGTTCATCAACCTGTAAGAATGAAAATACCATATTATTTGGACACTGCACAGAAAAACATCAGTTATAAAAGTACATACAGCTGTTTTCCAGATGGGATAGCTAGTAGAGACGTAGAGATTATGGATTTCTGAGGATGGAAAAAACTACTTTTACATTTACCTTGTGATATAGGTTTTCGGTTGGAATTGCATCTTTATGAAGTCTTTTTCTGCCGGCTTCAGTTAATTCGTAATTACTGTTATTAAAATGAGCTGAGCAGATTCTGCTAAATTTTCGTCTCTCCCGCATGTTGGCACCCATTTACGTTTTTGCGCCGGATCTTTTGGAAAATAAATGAAATAAGAAAGTAATTAGCTGATGACTCGATTTTATATTATTTTTTATCGACTACTTCACATCACTAAAAATCAACAACATAATTTTCTGCTAAAAACTTGACCACGAAAATTGTAAAAACCAAGCGGTTTATTAAAAAAGTTTTATGTGACGATGATTTAATTTTTTCTTTTTTTAGTCTGATTTAGTAGTCGGGGAAATAAATTTCTCTTTTCTTTTTTTGTGCTTGTTTTATTATGTTGGGATCTCTTTAAGTAATGTTGTTGCATATTTTATCTTTGTGTGTGTTATAATGTTGTTTTTCCTTTCATGTTCTGAGGATAATTTAAAAATATATTAATTAGTCATTTTCTTTTAAAAAACCTCTTCTTATGATGGTAGCTGCGGCCTGATTTTGAAAAACGTGATGGCTGTAGAAGATAGTAAAACATTGTTAAAAAATATAATCATTTTTCACTTTAAAACTTAAATAATTCTAAAATATAGTTCATATTTTTTTCACTTAAAAAAAACATAGCTGGTATTTTAAAAAAGGTTTCCTGTGAAAGGTAGGCAGGCAGTGAGGTGATTTGTTTAAGTTAGTGGGCAATTTGTATGCAGAAGAAGAGTTAGGTATTTGTGTGATATAGAATATGTTCTTCTTTTTTGGAAACATGCATGGCACATAGGTGGCTATATGTATGGAAGTACCATATGGGCTTCATTTTCAACGTTGAATTCGTATTTTGTTTTTCATAAATATTAGTTCTTTGCTGGGTTACGTTCCATTAACTAACTTTAATATTTTTGGGTATGTCCAACTTTGTGTAAATTCTTTTATATTTTCTGTAAATTTCAGATCTTGGTCTTATACGTTGCTGGTAATTTGCGTATTAAGTGTATTGGTACATCGCGTATTTGGCTCTCTGCGTTTTTGGTTAAACGTTATTTTGGTTATATGCGTTTCTGGTATCTTGCGTATTAAGTGTATTGGTACATCGCGTATTTGGCTTTCAGCGTTTTTGGTAAAATGCGTATCAGGTACAATGCGTTTATTGGCCAAATGCGTTTCTGGCATTTTGCTGCGAATTGCTTAATTTTTCTTGATTACTACTTCTAATTTTGAACACCTCTTTCAATTAAAGTTTTCTTTTGAATAATTATTCAATTGCTCTTATATACAGGTTGATTACTTTTCCACAAAAATATTTTTCTTATACAGGGTGTTAAAAATTTTACTTAAATTTTTAATTAACAATTTAATTTTAAAATAATTTATTGAAGTTTTTAATGAAGTTTCTGAATTTAATTTCGTTATGAGGAATTAGATTTGTATTTAGGTAGTATTAGCTATTCGCGTGTTAGGTCAATGGATGTGGGCTTTGTTGTAAGCGGTTTTTACAACGGGGGGTTTTCCCTTGCAAAAGCAAATAGGATTATTATTCCTAATTGTTAAACTTTAGAAGTTCTGAGTCCCTGTCTATTCTTTTTTATTTAATTATATCTGTTTTGATACTTGTCCCCCTTAGGTAGGTTGTTAGTTTGAACTTTGTATTTTTGATGGGGATGTTTTAAAAAATATTTTTTGGTTGTTACTGACCAAAATAATTTTTTTTTAAGAGGGAGAGGGGTGATGTGGCATTGGTCATGCCATCTCTTTTGCCTTTGGTACTGGCCGCATTGTTCTAAATTTGAATTGTTTTCGAATAAACGGATTTTGATAGTTCGTGTCAGTTCTAACGCGATTGTTCCTTGGAGCGGATATAAAAACGCTCCAGGAACCCAATTCCCGTAGGATTAGTTATTCGAAGTGTTTTACTAGTTGTGCTGTGTTGTTGTGCTCGCGATTTATTAATATATAGAGTTCAAATCGTTACTTGTGTTATTATTTCATAGCACGGGATCGCCCGTGTTATAGTACCTACTGTGTAGTGTCGGAAAAAGGGTCCGGGACTTAGACATTTTTGAAATTTTAATATGTAGTTATAATTTTTTAATAATATATAACTTCCGTCATCGACCCTGAAAGGTCATTGACATTGAAAAGGTCATCGATCTCAAAATCGACACTGACCTCAAAAATAACACTGACCTCAATATCGACACCGACCTCAAAGGTCATTGACCAAAAAGGTCATCGACCTTAAAATCGACACTGAACGCAAAAATTACACTGATATCAAAGGTCATTGAACTTTTTAGGTCATCGACCTCAAAATCCACTCTGACCTCAAAGATCACTGACCCCTAAAGGTCACTGGCTATGAAAATACAAGCCAGGGCGCCAACCAAAACGTGTTTGAAACAATAAATATATTTGATTGATTGATTGATAAAAAAAATACTTGGGTTCGGAGGATAAAAAAAAATACAAATTTCTACCCAGAACCAAATCGGCTAACTAGCCGACGACGGGGACGAGATTAGATTAGACTGATGTCAAAAACAGAGCTGAGCGAGCCGAGCGTGCCGCGGCAGCGGCCCGCGTCCGCCGGAGTGTCGGGTAGACGGTAATCAGGCGGTTTAAGTAAATTATAGTCAAAAAATTTCATTCAGATTTTCAGAGTCAATTTACTCAAAAAGTGTTAACTTTAGAGAAAAAATTACAAGGGTAAATAAGTTTTATTTTACGTTAATCTATTGTATAAAAATATGAAAAGCATGCCTTATACTGAATAATAAATATTATCTCCAAATTTTTCAGTCTTAAAATCCTGAAATGGGGTCAGTGACCTTTGAGGACTTAGGTATTTCACGGTAGTTTGTTTGCGCATAACTGCGTCCCTTTAGTCTTCTATCTTCTGTCTGTCGCCTGTAAAATAGGTGCCTTATTTGAACCCTGCAATAAATGTTAAACCACAAAGCGAGCCCTGAAAACGTTTGGAGAAGATGATAGAAACGAATGTTATACAAAATATACAAAAGCAAAATGTTGGAACATATAGTTTGACCATAAAGTGTTGACAAAAAAGGGGGGCGCTACTATCGTTTGCATGGCAACATCTATACTAGGACCTTAATGAATTTGATACTTGTACTTTTTAATAATTCGAAATTGCTGAGACACTGGCTGTGAGTGCACCAGAGTGCGAACAAAAAGTGAAATCTAACATTCTGTTATTATATGTATGACATGACTTGGTATTTAATTTTGTTTTGCTATTTTCCTACTAATGTGTTTTTATAAATTATTGGTACTATTGTACAAATGGGTTATTTTAACTTGAAATAAAATAAAATGAGCCTTTATTCTTTCATAGATTGCATTGCATTATTAAATTTATTATTTTAATTTAGCATGCTTAGTAAAAAAATATTTCTTATTCCTTCATTGTTATTTCATTCTATGAAAGTCGCCTGTTCGGCGTAGGCCTCCCTCAGTCTCCTCCATTCCTCTCTATCCCTCGCTATGGAGAACCAGTACGGGCCACACTTTTCCTTGAAGACATCTTCCCAGCGCTTCCTTGGTCTGCCTCTTTCTTTTTTTGTCTCTTGGTATCCAGTTAGTTATTTTTACTCGTCCATTTATTCCATTCTGATTACATGTGCCAGCCCATTTCCATTTCAGATTTCTTATATTTTAGATGGTAAAGTCATCTAATTTTTTTTCGGGCGGCCTAATCTATGCTTTGCAGGCGTTGAAAACTTGCCACCGCTTTTGTGCCCTTCATCAATCAAGCATCGGACAGTACTTTCCGATTTTCCTGTAATCAAAATAAAACATTATAATGTAGGTAGTGTGTAACGACCAAAATTATGCAGTCGCGCTATATATAAAGCTTCTTTTCTCGAATGTAAACATAACCTCTCAAATTAGATTAATCCGTAGAAAACATCGATGTCGTGATTTTGCTTACTTATTTAACTAACAATTATTGTAATTTATATCGCGAACTACGTATTTCATATAGAATTAGAGTGTATATATACCTGTCATAGAAGCAACTCGTTTCTAAAGGTCATCCAATTCTGTGAGAAGTTTCCCGGCATGGTATTCCGCCAAACATCTTTTAAAAACATTATATATTACTTCTCTGGTGCCACTTTTTATCGTTTTACCTATTTCTAACAACAATTCACTGACTAAAACGTATATTTATCCAGAAATCACAAACAAATGTCGAATGAGTCAAAAATTCTTTGAATTTAGACAAATCGACTGACGTTTGACAACAGATTTGGTGTTGTCATTTGCGGAAACATTTTAGTTCCTCTTTAATTAATTTCTACACTTAATGGCCAAGCTATACTTCGCTTCGTTGTCAGCCACAACACATTTGATTTGCCAGCTATACCTACTATCGAAATATGGCTGACTATCGATAGAGCGAAACTATCGATAGTATCGATTATTTTTGGGTGAAATTGCAAGATTTCGCAATACTATCGATACTATTGGATGTAAAACTATCGATTGTATCGATAGTATTTCCATTATCAATAGTATTACTTATAAAGCGCTATCGATAGTATCAATAGTATTGACACGTGATAATACTTTCGATAGACTATCGATACTATTGATTTTGCTTCAACTATCGATAGACTATCGATTGTTTGGGCTATCGATAGCCAACACTAAAAGCACTAACAGACGTCCGGATCGGTGCGCTCCGTACCGTGACCTTGGTGTCGTCCGGCCAATATTTGATCGTGTGTACGACAGTCCGCCGCACATTATTATTATTATTGACGGTGCGCTCGGTTCGGTGGGATTCCGAGCACACCGCATGACACCGCTGCACAGTGGTCCCGCGTCCATACAAGCGCGGCCATTTACAGTAAAAGTGCGCACAAGTTCGGGCGTGTGGACGATCCACCGCACCGTTCAGTTCTTTTTTAGTCGCATTTCTACCTCCGAGTGAGACACACGTTTTGTTTACAATGGCGTCCGACCATTGGCATTCATTTCGGGACCCATGCAAAGATATATTATACGAAAAATAAATCAAAGTTTTAAAAAACAAAAAAACACGCTTTATTGAACTAAAAATTAGAAAATAATTTTTGAGCACAGAAACAATGATTAACAAAAAAATTAGGTATTATTTAGAAAAAAGCGTGGGGTACTCAATGATATAAGTTCTTGAAAATATTTGATCGCACCCTACGCTTTTCTCTAAAATACTCTAAATAATATTTACATTTTTTTATAATTTGTTTTATACTCTGCGTGAATTTTTAGTTTTTTATTATTATGATTCTTTTCCAGTTTTTTAGTTTTATTACAATGATGATGATGATGATGATGATGGTTTGTAGTCAAAGTTCATTACAAGAATTTTCTAAGTAATCCAAAACAGCTATGATACGATTTTACATCATTAAGTTCCAGTTCATATCTTCCGGCTCCATTATCAGATCAGTGTGACAGTACCATATTATTGTATTGTCATCAGAATTACATACAGCTGCCAATTTTCATTACGCTACGACCCTTGGAAGAGGCATGTCGACGTGATCACTGTCTAGTAGGCTAGTAGCATGGGAAGCACTGGACCGTGTCGGTGCGGTGCGGTCGTGTGGCGTATCGAGCGCACCGCACGGTCCGCCGGTGCGGAGCGCACAGATCTGGACGTGTGTTAATACTTTAACAGCGGTCGTTGTTTACGCGCCGGGAGCCACACGGCATTCTTCTTATATGCAAACAAACGCGCAATAGACGGATGGATGTTAGGTTGTTTATTATCATAACCCGTACGCTAGCGAGGCGGGTTGGGGATCGCAGTTGGTTTTGCTATGACGTCGGAAATCACAAGGCGGCGTCCTTCGTACCATATTACTGGGGTAGTCAAAATCAACAACTGTGATCCCTGATCCGTCGGCTAAGCAGTGAACTATCAGAAGGTTGCCTACCATAATCCCTAATACCCGACGTATAAAATATGAATTCGGCAAATTAATTAACAAAACATTCTATTGATTCTGTGGCGGCACGAAGTTCGCCGGTTCCACTAGTGATTTATAACTGTTACACATTTTGTTGTTTTCAGCCCCTGTGGTGGGAATACATTTGGTGTCTTTCACTGCTGCTGTCCTTCCTCGGTCTCTCTGCTATTAAACGCAACAACATCCGCTTCTTGCGCCGGTACATGTACGGCATCACAGCGTTTGGCTTCGGACCTCTGCTTTACTGTGTAATCTACTACTGCGGCGACGTCTGGAGATACCTTTCCAAGGACGAAGACGAAGACGACAGCTCGGAAGTTGAAATTGAAATATGGCAGGTTAGTGTTCGGACAGCTGCACTCACTAAGCACTGGCATGAAACTCACAAAGCCCGAACACATACAATCAGTGACTTTTTAATACCTTTAAAAACTTTTGACTTGACTTTTGACCTTTGTCTATTTTGACGACACTTTTTTTTATTTCACGACTAAAACCGAAATTTAATGGACATTTGCTCTGATATATCTCACTCAATTCGCTGGTGTGGCGCGGCCACAAAGTGCGACATTATACAGCATTATATTTTTAAATTAAAATATAGTACGGCTCCATGTCCTAACAAAAATCAGTTTTATGGTCCCATCGTGAAGAAAGCATGAAACTTGGCATGAATGTAGCTGTCATATATGCGCTTCAATATCGATATAGAAGCACGTCGAGAAATTATTGATTCCCCCCTTTCCCCCCCCCCCCTTTTATCTCCCTCATTCTGGTTTTTTGAATTTTCTACTATAACGATACGTCTGAGGAGTTTACTCTTCAGAGACCAAATCATCGTCGATAAATTACCTACAAAACGATACTACATTTTATAGTGGTAAGATTAATATATTTCTATATACAGCCATCAACGTATTATGAATTTTTGAAAATAGGCACACTTTTTACCTTCTTGCTTCATTTATAGGAAAACGACAAGAGTGGTGATAAAATGGGCTAAAGAAGTTAACTACCTTATACATTAAGCTACAAAATGACATTTATTTCATAGTCGTAAAGGCATTATTTCTAGAGTTACAGCTCACCGCGTCTGGCTCAAGTACTCTTTTTTTACCTTTTTTGAATACCATCTATCCGTTAACTTAGTTTCGCGTAGATTTGAATCAGATTTTCCAATTAGAAATAAGACAATCTATGTGTTAATCCAGGCCCTAATCTATTTATATGTAAAACTAGCTGTCTGCCCGCGGTTACGCCTGCGTCGTTTTTTGACATTTCGCTAGTAATTTTTAACTATCCCACGGAAACTCTTTAATTTTCCGTGATTAAAAGTAGGGGAGCGAGGGGCTTGTTGTAACAGGGGTAAGTAAGTAGTAAGAGGCTCTTTTCACTGGGATCTTAAACTTTATTAGTGTATTTCTTTGACTCAATTTGACCTATAAACCGCGCCGCATCATGTTGCCATAGCAAGTGTCTCGCCGGCCAGCGCAAAGAGCTGAAGTGTGCATGAGCTTCATTTTTGCCAGGTCATATAAAATTGTACTGTCGTAAAATTTTGGTTTGCGTTATTATTATCGACTAATTTCAAACTTTCTATATCTTATTTACATTCAAATTTATCTATCTCTGATAATGTGTAACAGTTTTTAAGATTGCTAAATTGTTTAAATAATTATCTTGATAAATGTTCAAAATCATACCATGGGGTTAATTGTAACAAAATTCCGGGGCTTGTTGTAACGTGTTATAACAAGGCAAAAAGAAGCTTAACAAAAGGAATATAAGGAAATTACGAAGCATACCTTAGATATACATAATTTAATTATTTAATGAAATTTATAAGTGCCATGATGATTAAAAGTAAAGTTTTGATGATTAAATGATTGATGATTAAAAGCAAGTAAAGTTTTTTGCACATACGTTTTACCACAACCTGCAGGTGCATCAAGAAAAAATAAGTTTCTATTCTGCTCTGAGCACTCAAGGGCTGTTATTACTGTATTAATTACATTTCGTTGTTCATCAGTTGCCATGTTATACTATACATGGACTCAAACTCTATTTGAGCATTTTCGCTGTTAATTATAGGAAGTTCCCGGTATATACTATGCGTAGGTTCGGGTAGGCCAAGTTCCTTACAGTTCGTGTTATGTGTTAATAGAATTTCTTCAATTTCTAAAAGTGCAGCATTTGTAGCATCTTGCTTGTCGAGACCACGGTGTAAAAAATCTTCAATCATGTAATCTCTAAAGGTGTTCCAGACTTCTACGGATTCTGAAGGCACGTTAATACCCAAGAGTATTGCAAATAACTCTCTGATTTGATGTGCAGAAAAGGTATTTGCTGCCTCTTGAAGAGTTTCGGAGAAATAAGCGGAGCTTGTTGTAATACCTAATGCAATGGCTGCTTCTTTAAACGTCGCGTATAAAACACTATTGATGGTACGTAAATCTTCAAACTTTTTGGCTCCTTTAACATGGAGAAGAAGAAGACGAAGATGATAAAGTTCAACGTCCTTTGGTGGTACGGCATTATGCGTTCGTATAACTGCGTTCCTTATATTTGCCGACGTTGGCCTTGAATAGCGCGTTAATGTGAAATATCCCTTACCTATTCTTATTCGAGTCTGTGCGAAATGAAAAGGCTTCTTGGAGCAACGCGGGCCTTCCGTCTAAGAAAGGCTTGGAATGGATTGGTTTTTTCTAGCTTTTTATTCTTTTTCAGTCTATTGGCATTGGCAAAGTGCCCTAGAAGCCAAACGCCATTATACGAAAAAAAATATCTAAAATTTGAATGGTTGTCATTTATGTCATTTAATGTAAACAAATCCTTGCTTTATTTTTACGTATTTTAATTGGTATTTTGTTAAAAAACTTAAAAAACTAAGAGTTTTATGCACCCCTCCAGGATGAGACGAAGCTAATGAGGTATAATTTATCAATATCGGACCTTGGATGTGGATTTGATGGCCTGTACAAAAATCGGGCTTGCGTAATATATATGTCGGCGCGAAATCTGGCGCCTCGCTTCTCCTATTGGAATCTTAATTACCCAGTTCTCACGAACGATTTGTTTAAGTTAAGGGCTTATCGCCACCTTATCGCACAGGACGTGTGGATGTACATGGGTCGAACATACCCTGGGAACGGTGGTGACATCACCAATTTGGTATGTCGCTGAACGTAGCCGTGGGCCGGCTCTCTATGTGGGTGATAAAATTCCTTAAGTTATGAGAGGGGCTGCAAAGCTAGTCCCCGCACTCTGTTCTTAGCCTTTGCCGAGCGCGGCCCACGGATTCGTTAACCGTTCTCGTTATTTAGTTTAAAACAAAGACTTTCTAAAATTAATTGTGTTAGATTATATTTGGACATTTATATTCAGTTTAATTTTAGAGATTAGTTGGACATTATTACTGTTTAATAAGTTTGGACAATATTATAACAACATTGTAAAATTGCCTTGCGCGTTTTCCTTGTCGCCTACAAAGTGAAGTACTGTAATAATCAATCATGCAAAACCCGTCTGATGACGTTCGGGGCTCGGCCGCTCCTACATCAGAAGCGGGGTACACGTCGCGAGTGCAATGTGGGACTAATTCGCGAGTGCAAAGTGATGAAAATCGCGAAAATGATCATGAATGGAAGAGATTGTTCGAGGCGCAGAATTAACATTTGTGTACGCTCATCTGTGCTATTCAGTCCCCGTCAACGAATAGCAGTGTGGCAATTCAGGCAGCACTGAATTTCATCCTGAAAAATTAGATTGCGATGCACAGGCGTGGTGTTCGACCGCCGAGTTGTGTCTAGACGAAACCCCACTTCAGGGAAGAGGGCCCCCTCTTGTTATTGCGCTAACTAAAGCTATGAAAGGAAATGCATCTTCATGGCTGTCGCAAGCAACTTACGCTGGAATGACATGGGCGGAATTTAAAACAATTTTCCTAAGCCGATTTTCAACTGTTGAAACGCATGCCGCAACACTGATGCAACTCTATAGTGAGAAAATCAAAGAAAATGAAAATTATGGAGCCTATGCTAGTCGTCAGGTGAACCACTTAATTAATCGATGGAAAAATGTAGACGTCGAGCACATTGCAGTTTCTACTGCTAGCTGTATTGGCACAACAAGATCCAAGACTGCGACGTCTTGCATGCACTACAGAAGTTAAAACACGTCACGATCTACAAAAAGAGCTGCAAGCGTATAGCTTTTTAAAACGCCGAAATGAAGAGCCTAGAAGTGGTCAAGAGGCGTCGAAACGTCCTAAGATAATGGACTCAAAATGTTTTGGCTGTGGGAAAATTGGCAATAGAATTCAAGACTGTAATCGAGAGAAAATGAGACAACTTATGCAAAATCCAATAAGAAAAGACATAAAGAAAGAAGATCCTAAAAAGAGACCAGTTCCACAATGCTACAAATGTGGACAGATGGGCCACATCTCTACGCTGTGTGCAGCGGAGGCGGCTACTGGTGGCGGCGCTGGAGAGTCCCCGGCGGCGGCGGAGCAGCGGCGTCGCATCAACCTCTGTTCTGTTGGCACGTCTCGCCTTACTCACAACGGTCAGTCGTTCTATTTTTATTTTGATTCTGGGGCTGAATGTTCTCTGATTAAAGAAAGTGTTGCAAATAAGTTTATGGGAAAACGTTTTTCATCTGTGGTCACTTTAATGGGCATTGGGAATGGCGATGTATGCTGTACGTACATGTCAGATACTGTCGCAAGTTTCCATTGATCGTTTTGTTATTGAATTGCTTTTTCATGTAGTGCCAGATGATGCCATGCAATACGATGATTGATTGGACAAGATTTAATTAAACAAGGATTTTCTGTTTAAGTTTACAGTAACAGTCTTATTTTGAAAAGGAATCATGTAGTTAATCTAATGACCGACTTCAGTCAAAGTGTCACAGCTTTTGAAAATATTAACACAGACGTTTCTGGTCTTTACCGTGACAAAGTTATTGATTTATTGCAAGATTATTCGCACGTCGTAGCTTATTTTAGTAAAAGGACGACGGGTCCCGAGTCCCGTTATCACTCATACGAGCTCGAAACATTAGCAGTGGTCAAGTCGATTAAACATTTTCGTCATTTCTTACACCGTGTTCTACCGTGCAGAACATTTACTGTTGTAACTGATTGTAACTCTCTTCAAGCTACACGTAACAAGCTTGACCTCACACCACGAGTTCATAGATAGAGAAGCCCACCGTCTTTCTTACAAGCATTCGATTTTGAAATTGTTTATAAAGACGGAAAGAAAATGTCTCACGTAGATTTTTTGTCCCGTAATCCTTTATCTAATGTGAACTTGTTAGAAAAAGTTCAGGAAAAACGAGTAAACTTATTAGAATTGTCTAAAACGTGGTTAAAAGCTGAACAGAAACGTGATCCTGAATTACAAACGATTGTTTCGGAATTAAATAACGATGATGTTGATAGTGAAGTGTCAAGTAATTATAAAATTATAGACGGTATTTTACATAGAGTTCTACAACGAAACTCTAAGACCTTTTGTTTGCCTAGATCTAGGCACTACACTAGATCTTTCAGATGGTCTGTAATTAATAATATTCATGAGTCTGTAATGCATCTAGGCTGGGAAAAGACTCTAGACAAAGCGTATGAATTTTATTGGTTTCCAAAAATGAACAAATATGTTAGAAAATTTGTAGAAAACTGTATAACGTGCAAAGTTTCAAAGTCCAGATCCGGTAAAATACAAGCTGAACTTCATCCTATACCTAAAGTTTCTGTGCCCTGGCATACAATTCATATTGACATTACTGGTAAATTGAGTGGTACAAACCAAACAAAAGAATACATCATTGTAATGATAGATGCGTTTACTAAATACGTTTTATTGCATCATTCCACTAAACTTGATACGCTTAATGCCATTAAAGCTTTACAATTCGGAATCGGTTTATTTGGTGCTCCGATTAGAGTAATCGCTGATCAAGGCAGGTGTTTTGCAAACAGACAATTTCGTAGATTTTGTGATTCCAATAACATCCAATTACATTTAATTGCTACTGGAACATGTAGAGCTAATGGTCAAGTGGAGTGAGTTATGAGTACATTGAAAAACATGCTTACTGCAGTCGAAGTAAAAAAAGATAAAACGTGGCAAGACTCTATTCCCGACGTTCAACTTGCCCTTAACTGTACAGTCAATCGCGTTACTAAGGCAAGTCCATTAGAGTTATTTATTGGAAAAGTAGCGAGACCGCTTTCTTTGTTAGTCCTGGGTGACCAAGATGAAACTGAGGTAGATATTCATGAAATCAGAGAACGTGCAGCAAAATCCATAAATCAAAATGCAATCCAAGATAAACGCAGATTTGATAAAACCAAGCGAATCTAAAGAAATTTGCTGTTGGTGATTTTGTTTTAATTGAGAACCATGAAAGAAATCAGACTAAACTTGATTCTAAGTATCGTGGACCTTTTAAAGTCATTGAGTTACTTGATGGAGATAGATATCTCTTGAAGTCATTAAATAATAATCGAACGTTTAAATACGCTCATGAACGTTTACGAGCAATGCCAGAGTGTGACGTTCCCCCTGAGTTGGGACAGCTTTTAACTGATGATGATGACGATGATGAAGAACAGTCAGGTTCGACCGTTGTCGGCGGAGAACAATATTAATGCAATTGGAGAACAATAGTAATGCAATTCAAATGGACATATTTAGTTCGCGACCTGTTCTTGTTGCCGATCACAAGGCCAAGTCTGTAACCCAGTTGAGCTGGTATCGGAGGCAGCGGGCGGCGATGAGCAATGGGTGCGCGGGCTTAGAGGAGTGCCCATGTGACGGGTACGGTGGTGTGCTCAGTGATGAGCGTTGCGTTGCGATGTGAGACCTGGACTGGTGTGGCTTGTGACACCACTAGTCATAACGTCATGCCAGCTCCGTGGACTGGTGTGGCTTGTAACACCTCTAGTTATAATGTCATGCCAGCTCCGTGGCTTCTGAACACATTGTTCTTAATGTCACACAGGGTCGTCGCTGTTGGGTTATGGCTTGTGGACACGTTGTTCATAATGTCATAGTGTGTGTCAGAATTGCAGTTACGTTTGTTGATTTATAATGTGATTAGATCAGTTCTTTGACTTGATCTGTTGTTGATTTATAATGTGACTAGATCTGTTCTTCATTGTTGAATTTTAGCATAACACTAAATGTTTAACACTTAGTTCTCATTTGTGGAGACCTTACACTCTGGTACTTGCGGTAGTTTGGTAGGATAGCCGAACGGAAGCTTTAAGGGAGGTGTAATCTTTGCAGGTGGGGTCCTGCCTGGATCACACGAGGACGTGTGAAAGTCAGGATCGCCGTGTCGGCGCGAAATCTGGCGCCTCGCTTCTCCTATTGGAATCTTAATGACCCAGTTCTCACGAACGATTTGTTTAAGTTAAGGGCTTATCGCCACCTTATCGCACAGGACGTGTGGATGTACATGGGTCGAACATACCCTGGGAACGGTGGTGACATCACCAATTTGGTATGTCGCTGAACGTAGCCGTGGGCCGGCTCTCTATGTGGGTGATAAAATTCCTTAAGTTATGAGAGGGGCTGCAAAGCTAGTCCCCGCACTCTGTTCTTAGCCTTTGCCGAGCGCGGCCCACGGATTCGTTAACCGTTCTCGTTATTTAGTTTAAAACAAAGACTTTCTAAAATTAATTGTGTTAGATTATATTTGGACATTTATATTCAGTTTAATTTTAGAGATTAGTTGGACATTATTACTGTTTAATAAGTTTGGACAATATTATAACAACATTGTAAAATTGCCTTGCGCGTTTTCCTTTTCGCCTACAAAGTGAAGTACTGTAATAATCAATCATGCAAAACCCGTCTGATGACGTTCGGGGCTCGGCCGCTCCTACATATATATAGATATTTCAGTAAAGGCACTCTGTTGCTCGTTGCTCGGGGGGAAAGGGGGGAAACAATAATTTCTCGACGTGCTTCCATATTGATATTGAAGCACATATATGATAGCTACATTCATGCCAAGTTTCATGCTTTCTTCACGATGGGACCGTATTTTCTGATTTGGACCCGGACTAAAAAGCAATATCTACATTTTTGTTTATTTATAACTCCGCCCGCATCAATAGATTTTCCTGTGGGAATGAGACATTTTCCCGCGGTAAAAGGTAGCCTGTCTTATTCTTCAAGGTCTATTCTATGTTTGTACCAAGTTTAATTAAAATCAGGTTAGGAGCCTATTCAAAGCAAAAAAAAAACAATCAAATTTCCTCTGTATAATATTACTAGCTTTCCGCTCCGTGGCTCCACCCGCGTTAATAGGTTTTTCCGTGGGAATTAAGTATTTTCCCGCGGTAAAAAGTAGCCTATGTGTTATTGTGATGTGTAAGCTATATTGTCGTAAAGTTTCATTAAAATCCATTCAGTAGTTTTTGCGTGAAAGAGTTATTAACATACATCCATACTCACAAACTTTCGCGTTTATGATTTTAGGAAGATATACCTAATGTATTACCAGTATAATAAATGTATGTATAAGTCATTTAAAAAAGCGACCAAGTGCGAGTCGGACTCGCCCATGAAGGGTTCCGTGGCAGCAAGTTGTTACTTGCTACTTGCTACTTACTTGCTTGCTTGCTTGTTGTTATTATGTTTAATATAAAAGTTATTGTAGTTCGTTGTAACTTTGATCGATATTTTAATACTACTGAAAGGTAAATTGCGGTTTACGATTTATGACGTATTAAAAAAAAACGACTTACTAGATCTCGTTCAAACCAATTTTCGGTGGAAGTTTGCATGGTAATGTACCTACATCATATATTTTTTAGTTTTATCATTCTCATAGTTTAGAAATTACGGGGGGGGACAGGACACACATTTCACCACTTTGGAAGTGGCTCTCGCGCAAACTATTAAGTTAAGAAAAAAATTATATTAGAAACCTCAATATCATATTTGAAGACCTATTCATAGATAGGTACCCCACACGTATGGGATTGATGAAAAAAATATTTTTGATATTCAGTTCTATGTATGGGAAACCCACTTTATTTATTGTTATTTTTCTATTTTTGTGTGAAAATCTTAATGCGGTTCACAGAATACATCTACTTACCAAGTTTCAACAGTATATATAGGTCTTATATAGTTTCGGAAAAAAATGGTTGTGACATACAGGCAGACAGACAGACAGACAGACATGACGAATCTATAAGGTTTCCGTTTTTTGCTATTTGGCTACGGAACCCTAAAAACATTACTCAAAAGAGTACGTACGTGACGCAAATGGATTAATATTGTTTTGGGTTAGACGCAGAATGTGCAATTCGCAAAATGAGCACTCGACGCAAAATGTGCATTTCTCAATTTGTGCATTTCTCACAAGGGGCATTTCTCATAATGTGGATTTCGCAAAATGAGCACTTCGCAAAATGTGCATTTCGCAAAATGAGCACTTTTCTAGGGTTTGAGCCAATGGTCGTCGGTGTAAGCAAATTTCCACTTTTCCTTGCGTCTCGATCCGAAAGCATCGGGGCTATGTACCAGTTTTCGCGAATATATACTTCTCATCAAAAAAATCGAAACACTTCCGTTTTTTTTTTTATTTATTCCTAAATGTACACATTTTTCTGATAATCCTGACAAAACGTAAACTTGCAAGGTGTTTCGATTTTTTTGATGAGAAGTGTATATTAAAAGTCAAAACCTTTCATTGAAGAACATACTTTTTATGTCTGAATAGACAGAAATATTTATTTTTGACTATCAAAACTTAGTCTTGAATTATATTTGGGTTAGATGCAGAATGTGCAATTCGCAAAATGAGCACTCGACGCAAAAATAGTAATTTCGCAGTTGGTGCAATTCTCACAAGGGGCACTTCTCATAATGTGCATTTCGCAAAAATGTGCACTTCGCAAAATGTGCATTTCGCAAAAATGCGCACTTTTCTAGGGTTACTCCCAAAATAAAAGCGATATGAATTGTATTTAAAATAAAATAAACACTTTTACAAAATAACCATTTATTTAAAAACATATAATTCAAGACTAAGTTTTGATAGTCAAAAATAAATATTTCTGTCTATTCAGACATAAAAAGTATGTTCTTCAATGAAAGGTTTTGACTTTTAATATATATTCGCGAAAACTGGTACATAGCCCCGATGCTTTCGGATCGAGACGCAAGAAAAGTGGAAATTTGCTTACACCGACGACCATTGGCTCAAACCCTAGAAAAGTGCTCATTTTGCGAAATGCACATTTTGCGAAGTGCTCATTTTGCGAAATCCACATTATGAGAAATGCCCCTTGTGAGAAATGCACATTTTGCGTCGAGTGCTCATTTGCGAATTGCACATTCTGCGTCTAACCCGACAGAAATATTTATTTTTGACTATCAAAACTTAGTCTTGAATTATATTTTTTAATTTTGTAAAAGTGTTTATTTTATTTTAAATACAATTCATATCGCTTTTATTTTGGGAGTAACCCCTAGAAAAGTGCGCATTTTGCGAAATGCACATTATGAGAAGTGCCCCTTGTGAGAATTGCACCAACCAACTGCGAAATTCCCATTTTGCGTCGAGTGCTCATTTTGCGAATTGCACATTCTGCGTCTAACCCATTGTTTTGACGCTAACGTTGAAAGCTGCTGCTAATTCAGCCGTAGATTTTGTAACATCAGCTTCCACAATCGCCTTTAATTCGTCATTGTCGACCAAAGTCTTCGGACGAGCACAAGGTTTATTTTTCAGGTCGAACGGAAGCGAGCAAACCAGGTAGTGCGTTGGTTGGTAGTGTTAATCCCTACTTATATATTTTATATTATACTCGTAAATGCGAAAGTAACTCTGTCTGTCTGTTACGCTTTCACGCCAAAACCACTGAACCAATTTTGATGAAACTTGGTATGGAGATAGAATAGACCTTGGGAACGGACATAGGCTACTTTTTGCCTCGGGAAAATAGTAGTACAGATGAAAAGTTTTGATGAAGATTGGTACCTACAGAGATATATTGAACCATATTGAACCTAAGGGCCTGGCCACAGCTTCGCGCGTCGGCGGCGGCGGCGGCGGCGGCGGCGGCGGCGGCGGCGTACGGAGGCGCGTACGGCGGCGCGATGATAGGCCACAGGTCGCCGCGTATTCGCTTTACAGACCGTTCACCGTAAGTTGCCCCCCGCCGCCAAAGTACTACTATGGCAGGCGGAGGTCATCTATAGTGGACGGCCTGTAGACGCGACGCCGCATACACCCACCGCCGCCGTTGCCGCGCGCCCCTCCCACCCCCTTCGCTATGCGCTCGATGCTCGTCTCGATTGTGTCTCGACGCTGGAGTGCGTTCAGTCGCTTCGAGCGTAGTTGTTCGGTTAAATTTTAACCCGTTTGAGTTGCAACCGAGCCACTGAACGATCGAGTTGTTTTTATAACCTCAAATATTTAACGAGAGAAAATTCTTCTCTTGTCTCAATTTTCTTCCACTTTTATATACATTACAGACGTATTAGACGCCTGTGATATACAAATTTAATAAAATTATTATAAAGTAACTACGAAACAAAAATGGCGGGCTTTTTGAGTCTTTTGACTTTGACATAAATTGCAAGCTTTAAACGTCAAATAGCTGTCAGAGTAAAAATTAACCATCTCATTAGACGGTTGTTTGGTTGTTTCGCTCTGAGCCACGGAACGGGTGAAACTACGCTCTGAAAGCTGTCAGGGTAAAATTTCACCGAGCCACGGAACGGTTAGAGCGCGCACCAGAGCGCGCTCGAGTGCACTCGTACGAAGCCACTGAACGCGTCCCTGACGCCGCCGCCGCCGCCGCTGCCGCGACTAGCTGTGTACGACTTCATACAAATTGCCTACGTTTGTTTCCATCGCTGTGCGCTGGTCGCGTGCGCCGCCGCCGCCGCCGACGCGCGAAGCTGTGGCCAGGGGGTTAGAGTAGAATATAGACTAACTCTTACCGCGGGAAAATACCTTATTCCCACGGGAAAAAGGTAAGTCGCGCGGGAAGTTTTGGTGAAACTTGGTACAGATATAGAATAGATCTTAGGTAAGGATTAAGGCTACCTTTTACCGGGGGAAAAAAACGTTATTCCCACGGGAAAAATGGTAGAGTGGGCAAAAAGTAGGCTACGAGGCCGTCAAATCGTCGTCTGTAGCTCGAACGACGGTACCTACTCATATTCCTTAATTACTCGAATTTTTTACGTATCCATGATGACGAAAAAGATTGTAATGCGATGAAAATGTTACACTAATCAATAATTTTTGTTGGACTTAATTCTTGTTGGACTAAATTCGTGTTGGACTAAATTAGTGCTGGACAAAATTCTTCGTTGGACATTTTTTATTTTGGATAGGTATTAGTCGCGCAAAGGTTCTTAGCCAAACAAAAAATATTTAGATTTGAAATGGCCAATTAGCCAGTATTGCAGAACTGCAATTTCATAGGTAAAGACCTATTGTACTGTATAATTTATACACCTCTCACACGCACTAGAGGTGAGACAGGGACGGGAATATCACATCTCTCACACGTACTAGAGGTGAGATATATATAAGAGTTTTGGTAATAAATATTGGTTCTCGTTTGGTGATCTGACAGAAAATAGGTACCTTGTATTTGATCTGAGGGGGAACGCGGGGCCCTGGGCACTTGCCCAAATTGCCCAATAGAAAACACGGGCCTGGCGGGAAGCCGCTGGATGTGGGCAGCGTAGGACCGATCGTGGTGGATATTTTTAGAAGCCTTCGTCGAGCAGTGGACGTCTTTCGGCTGAAATAAGTATACCAATAAATTAAAATCTGAAACTATTCCACGCGAACATAATTACGGGCAACAGCTAATAATTATCATATTTCCGTCGATATTGACATTTTTAAAACAATGGATGTGTTGTTATTTCAGGGATACCCGTACGGGCTGCTGTGGTATGCGTTCGTGTTGCTGGCCTCGCAGGTGCACTTCTTTCAGATTTACTTCTCGTTCAACTTGCTCAAAGCTTGGCGGGCACGAGGCTCGCTCAGGAAAGCCGAATAAACTCTAGGCAAAGGTTCAACCAACACCATATTTATTAGATGCCACTGACTACACGAATCGATAGCACCTGCGAGAGGTGACAAAGCAGATGTGATTTCGTCACCTAGAGCAAGTTAAAAACAAAGTTTTAGAGCTCTCACATAGCTTGTTTGCCATCTAGTGGATGAGGAATACAGTTTGTCCGGCTACCGGTGCAAGGCTATAAAATACATTTAATGTAATCGATAAAATAAAACCACCATTATAAAAGTGATTGTCACAACTATTTTGAAATGGCGGCCATTTTATTTTATTGTATTAATTTTTTAATTTAGAAATATCTGTTGATGTAGGAGCATAATCGATATTAATTACCAAGAAGACTCGATATTCTTCCAGATTTTTAACGAATTTACTATCGATAACGTAGCTTTTAGGTTTATATTTTTAATGTTCAGTTTCTTAGTAGGATTTATAACACTAAATTAAAAAATGTAATAACCCCCGACACGAAACCGTTACTTTATCCTTTCAACAACTGGAAAAGAGCTGATAATCTTCAAATGGCTGAAGATATTTTCTTGGATCATAGCTAAGAACACTCTCGATTGTGACACCTTGTATCTTTCCACAAGCGTGGAAGGAAGCTATCGTCATCGGCATTCACAAACCCGGTGAGCCTACCAACAATCCTACTTCCTACCGCTCGATCAGTTTACTCATTAATATGAGTAAAATGTACGAGAAACTCATCCTGTACCGCTTGACTGACCATATAGACGCCAACAACCTTCTCCCTAACGAGCAGTTTGGCTTTCGTGCCAAACACTCGTTGGACACACGACAAGTCCACCGTATAGTGGAAGACGTTTACGACAATTTACTAAAATCGGAACCCCGACCTTCCGGAGCCGTTTTCCTTGACGTAGCGAAAGCGTTTGACAAAGTCTGGCACGAGGGCTTGATTTACAAGCTCTATAGTCTTGAAGTGCCAGATCGCCTCGTACACATCTTACGAGACTTTTTGTCGAATCGCTCATTTCGCTACAGATACGAAGGCGTGCTCTCGACCCCACGACCTATCCGGGCCGGAGTCCCTCAAGGCTCCGTCCTCTCTCCGACCTTATTCTCACTAGTATACTAGTGACATGCCGTCTTGCATTCCGGCCACTAGTTATACGAAACTCGCACTGTACGCAGATGACACTGCGTTATACACATCCCATCCCAATCCCAAAAACATCGCCAAGAGACTCCAAGAAACGGCCGACGCCCTCGGGCAGTGGTTTCGCAAATGAAGAACCGAGGTGAATCCTGTCAAAAGTTCCGCGATCATTTTCACTCGCGGACCTTATCCTACGCTCCCCCCGGTTACTCTCCTCGATCAACCAGTTCCCTGGGAGAGACAGGTGAAGTACTTTGGAGTCATCCTTGACTCTGCCCTTCGCTTTGGCCCTCACATCCAGTTTGTTCGCAATCGTGCCGCCTCTGCTCTCGGCCTCTTGCACCCCATGATTGGGCAACGCAGTAAAATGTCACTTAGAAATAAGCTTAGACTTTACTTAGCGTGCATACGCCCTATCATGACTTACGCTAGCGTAGTCTTTGCGCACTCTGCGCCCACGCATATCCATAAGCTTCAAGTTATTCAAAACCGGTTCCTCCGCCGGGCTACTAGTTGTCCTTGGTTCGTTCGTAACATCGACCTTCATGTCGATACCGAACTCCTTTCCATTAATGGCTTCATGAAGGAAGCATCCAAACGCTACTTTGATGAAGGCCCGTCCCATCCCAATCCGTATGTTGTTAAGTGTACGGGATATTTCCCGCACCCCACTACGCGGTTCCGCCGCCGTCCCAAACATATCCTTTCCGAACGTGACGACGAAATCACAGATGCAGTTAAAGCAGCCAAAGAATTTAGATTACACCTAACAGAATGCCCTTCTGGTAGTGAATACCCTTCAGGTAATAATTAGGTACCCTTTAGGTAACAACGCCCGCACCCGTCGGCGGGGGCGCGGCCAGAACCAAAATCAAAATTGAAAATCAGAGACGGAGCCCCTCAGGCATCGTCTCCTTCACGATGTTTTTCAATATCAACGCGCTAGGCCGTGGTCCGTGGCTCCCTTGAGCCGCCCCTAGACGCATTGGTATATGACTTTTTTTGGGGTACCTATAGTCTTCCGCTCCCCCGCAAGTCCGGTGAAGCTTGATTGGTCGTACCTTTTCGACACAAGCATAGGTCAATTCAAAAAAAAAAAGATACCTTGTAAACAAAAAAAAACTAGATCAAAATCGGCGCATCCGTTTAGGAGCTACGATGCCACAGACAGACAGACAGACGTACACACACACGTCAAACTTATAACACCTCTCTTTTTCGTCGGGGGTTAAAAAGTCATAACTCCTAAAATATCAGACATATGAGTTCAGGTTTAATACTCTACTCAGGTTTTAATATAAATTTTTGAGTAACATCTAGCTATGTCAAGGGCCTAGTTTTGTTTAGTGCAAAAATGCAACCATTCCTTTTTAGGGTTCCGTAGCCAAATGGCAAAAAAACGGAACCCTTATAGATTCGTCATGTCTGTCTGTCTGTCTGTCTGTCCGTCCGTATGTCACAGCCACTTTATTCCGAAACTATAATAGCTATAGGTACTGTTTAAACCTAGTAAGTAGATGTATTCTCTGACCCATATTGAGATTTTCATACAAAATTAGAAAAAAAAACCAATACATTTTGGGGGTTCCCATACCACAGAATAAATAATAGTAATAGCCCATACTTAGAACTAAAACTCAAAAAAACTTTTTTCATCAGACCCATACGTGTGGGGTATCTATGGATAGGTCTTTAAAAATGATATATATTTTTCTAAACTGAATAGTTTGCGCGAGAGACGATTCCAAAGTGGTAAAATGTGGTTCGCCGTGTAACAAAACGCCGTGTAAAAAATTCGTGGTGTGAAATAAAAGAATGATAAAACTAAATAAAAAGATAATTTAAAAAATATATAAAACCGCATTCAAGGTCCTAACCTACACTAAAAAGTTACAAATAAAATATAAATCTAGCTGAAAGCATAGAAATTTAATATGGCTATTAATATTCCTTATTTACATAAATTGTAACATCATATAAACATGTGTAGACATTGTTATACTCTTCACCTTGGAGTCGGTGCCAGTTGAGGCTAGCTATTTAATCGGAACCACATCTGATCTCAAAAGCTCAGATCGTTGAATATAAAAAATTTAAAGAACGCGGTCAGAGTACTAGTTACTGAGCCCACTATAAATGACTGCTAGCAGTAGAAGTTTTTTGGTCGAAATGATGGTGATTAGCTGGCACCGACTCCAAGATAAAGTGTATTAATACGTTGTAGAAATTTAATCGGCCGGGGCGATATTTCGCCCGTCATACCTATTCTTCCGAGTGAAACCCCCCTGCCTTGAAGGCGGTTTTATATATTTTTTAAATTATCTTTTTATTTGACCCTTTTTAGTGGAAATTTGACCATGACAAGTTAGGTACTCACAAAACATTAATTTGTTTTGTTTAGTACATAAATTAAATGCAGATTTTCTCACTATGTTTCCTTTACAGTCTTACGTTTGATTTTTAAATTCTAAAACATTGCTATACTTGATTGGACTTTAACCTAAGTTTTCCGAATGGCGAACAACTGACCAAACCACTACGATACCGACGACGCTCGCCCGTTTAGTCCACGGAAAAATTCTTAAGTTGTTTAGTCAACGGAAAAATTCTTATCTTCACTTGGGGTTTTCAAATCTTTAATCTATGACTAGTTTACAGAATATATGAACCAAACCCGCATATTTCTTGTTATTTCAATTATAACAAAAGCAACCCAATGAGTGTGCTGTTGTTTATTGAAGAGTTTTCGTTTTAGTTTTCTACTCCGCCATCAGATATACCTAATCCAAATTTATATGAAACCATTTTGAGTACAACTTCTATCTTTAAAACAAAAAAATATTGAAATCGATTGATAAGAAACCGAGATATTTCCAAAACATTTTACCGATCGGGTATAACGGCATTGTCAATTGAGGAGTTATTTCCTCATATCTTCAAATTTAATCATCCGAACTTAGCGAATATTTTATGGGACCACCCTCTGCAAGTAAACCTGGTCAACTAAAAAAAAGAATTTTGAAAATCGGTTCACAATTGGCGGATATATCTTATAACAAACACACAAAAAAAAAACATACGCGTCGAATTGAGAACCTCCTCCTTTTTTGAAGTCGGTTAAAAATATATAATATGATGTGTATTACCATGAAAACTTCCAACGAAAATTGGTTTGAACGAGATCTAGTACCTAAGTAGTTTTTTTTAATACGTCATAAATCGTAAACCGCAATTTACCTTTCACTATTATTAAAACATCGATCAAAGTTACTACGAACTACAAAAACTTTTATATTATTTTACTTGCTGCAACTGAACCCTTCATGCGCGACTCCGACTCTCACTTGGCGCTTTTTATATCTTTTACGTTTAAAATACTTTTTTCATTTGTAAATGGGAGTTTTTGGTAATCTATTTAGTACTATTTTATTGCCTTGATATGTAGCAGTCGAAAGAAACTATTTTCATGGGTCATTTTACGCCTATGAATCAATTGCTAATTTCGGTGGTACATACATTTTTCTACCCGGTTTTTAGATGTGACAAGAATTTAATGTTGGAATTTTATAGGCGTGAAATTACCCTCATGCTTGCAGAACTCCTACATCAACAGATATTTCTAAATTATTTTTTTTACCAACTAAATAAGTAATTTAAATGGCAGCCATTTCAAAATAGTTGTGCTTAAAAAAAAATTAACGGTGGTTCTGTGGATGAAATTCTTGTATTATATAGCCTTAACGTATACTTGAAATGTTTACAGAAAATATATAGGTATTATGTTATTTCTTCTTTAGATTAAATCAAAAAGGTTTTTGTCAAATATTTTTAATCATAATAAATTAAGGCATTATTTTTACTTTTGGAAAATCTGTATGCAACACTATTTACAATCACGTGTCTGAAAATTCGAGCACGTAATTAATACTATGTATAAAACAAAATGTTTTTTTTTTTTTCTTTGTAAGTACGTTTCTTACTTATAAATACACGTTGACCTAAGACACTTAGCGGATTATTTTCAGCACTCCGGCTGCGGTGTTGCTATACCTTTTTAAAGTTTTTTATACCGACTTCATTTTCAATTCAAATTATTAAGGAATAAATGTGAAATATTACTTCTCATGCTCTATGTTACCTCTGTTCTGAATGTTTTAAAGTTAAGTATCAGTGATTGATTATTAATGACACTATCTATAAATTACACCTTTATGAGTAGGTATTAACTTTGAAGTCAGAGGGCGCCATTTTGTAATATATGGCATTTATTTTTATCTGTGCAGAATTCCTTACACCGTAGTTTTATTTTATTTGAGTTGTATCTATTTACTCACAAACATCTCGTTATATATTTATGAAAAACTACGTTTCACTATTATATAAGAAACTTGGCCTACAGCTTTGATGGCTTGTTTACTATTTTATTATACTTTATGATTATTCAGACCTTTAATAATCAGAATATTTCTATTGCTCATTTATGGTTAATATTTTATATATTCTAAGTGTGAATCATAGCCATAACTTATGAGAAAAAGTAAATTGATATTTATAATGGTGTAAAATATCTCGATGTCTATTTTATATGCAGTTTTAATATTTCAATATTAGGTAGTAAATTAGGTACGTACTTATCAAAATTTATACCATTTAAAATAAAATACTGTCTTTATGTTAAGAACAAATGTTTGGCAGTCAAGTAATACATTTTATTGAGACCATACATACGAATACGAAATCAATAATCAAATATTAAGTAAAGTGAGTTAAACGCGAAAGTATATTTTAAGACATGCTCTCTGCTGTGCAGTTTTATTGTTGTTATACAAACAAAACAAACTTGTAAATAATTTTTATGGTCTTCTGTTCATATTGTCCTAATTTTAGGGTGTTAAGAGTTTGTTTGTTTTTGAGGTGTCCCTAAAAAACTTGTTTTTATTAAATAAAATATTTTAAAGTATATAATGTTTGTTTAAATTAAACACTTTGAACTTAGCACCGTCCTTTTGTCCATTGAATAAGGGAGAGAATCGCGGTATGCATGTTCATCTTACCTTGCACTTGTTTGAACAAAACCGCAATATCCAAAAATAATTTTAAGTACCTATTTTATAATAAACTAGCTTTCCGCTGCGGCTCCGCCCGCGTTTACAGTTTTTCCCGTAGGAATGAGACATTTTCCCGCGGTAAAAGGTAGCCTATGTTACTCTGGGTGAATTTAGCTTTCTAATTGTGAAAGATTTTTTGAAATTAGTACAATAGTTTTTGGGTTTATTCATTAATCATTAGAAACATAAACACACAAAACAATACAAATATTTCCTCTTATATTAGTATGTATTATAAAATACACAAGACATGATAATGTTTGGGGCACCTGACACTTTGGTCAATGAATGAAGCCAAAATACAATTCGATATATTTATATTTGTATCCATGTATGTACCTATCTATACACACGCACTCATGATTTCCATAAGTCTTTTGAAGTCAGGTTTGAAATAAAAGTTATTAAAGCATGTTATGGGTACAAGGATTTTTTTATTGGATTACACAACTAAGTTTCATCTAAATCGTGTCATGAATGAGGAAGCCAAGTAACGTTCGTGGTAGTATAATAGGGATGTTGACTGATTATACACAGCTTTTTATGAAATGTCTACAATACCTACATACATATTTAAAGCCTGACCAAAGAAATAAAAAACCTGCCCTGGTGGCGCCACGTGTATATTTTTACGACTATGGCAACAATTTCCATTATAAAATTAGTTCCATTGAAATTCCGCAATATGGCGAGGTTTCTTATTTCTTTGGTCGGGCTTTACAAGGAAAATTATAGGGAGGGAATACAATTTTATGACGACATAATATTTAAAATGACCGTACGTATGATTTTCACAATACAAATACAATTTTTTTATTGTACAAAATACATTTACAGAAATACATATACCTACAGGAGAAAAAAAAAATGCAATTGGTTTTCACCTTGATTTGCAAGACCTAAGTTGTATGAGTAGAGAGATTTCGGTCGGTTTGTATTTGTGTTGGATTATTTATTTTGAAGACAGTCAACATTCCTAAGACGATGTATCGAGTCCGCACTATCGTCACTCGACCGCGATTTGCACGTCGTCGTCGGAGCCGTCGTCGCCGGAGGGCGGGCTACCCGGATCGCCCGAATCCGGTGTCGTGCGCCGCCATTTTGCGCGTCGGTTTTGGAACCACGTTTTTACCTGAAACAAAATCGTTGCGGTTGATTTTCGGTCACATTTAGCGAATAGTCGCTGCGATTGCATTCGCTGCGACCAAAAATGAACACGGTCAGTATGAAATTCGCAGCAAATTTACAAATAGAACCTCCATTTTCCCTTCGAGCAAGTTTGGTGGAAGTGTAATAAATAATGCAGTGTTCGTTCACGTGCATATAGGATTATGTACCTACCGTGAAATTAATTATAAAATAAATTTTGATTTCTTTTGATTGGCCGGACATGTGACTGTTTAGGTATATCATCGTTTATAAGAAAGGTTGAATTTAAATTTTGATATTTTAACCTACGTTGTGTTCCTTAGGGAAAGTTGTTCAGTTTCATGAGTAGGTACTACCACTGTGTAGCGGAATTTTTTTTAATTTTTGATTGGCCGGACATGTGACTGTTTATATGAACGGTTGAATTTAAATTTAGAGATTTCAACCTATGTTCCTTCTGGAAAGTTGTTCAGTGTTTCTGTGTTGCGGATAAAAAACCAGTTAAATTTCACGAGGTATGTGAGGAATCGGAGTGAATAACGTGTAAGAGGAGAGAATTCGATTAAAGTTTTGAAAGAGATTTGTTCTTATTCTCCTGATGATGTCTCCTGGGATAAGAAATCTTTTTATCCTTATTATGGAAAAAGTTGGCAGACTTACAAATTAACTTTAAAATTTAACTAAGTTTGAAACGTGCTAAGTGCCCATCGATCTGTGAGCAGCTAACTTGCCCAGTCCAGACTAATCTTATGTAAGTATATGAATATGATACCTACATACTCGTACAATATTTCTTAGAATTTATTTTTCGTATTTTTTCGTATCCGTTCATTACAGTTGCAGTTGTAGTTTTTCTTGTAACTCCCGGGATAGATATACATACTGTTCGTTTTGCAGGCTGTGGATGACTAAGGAACATAACGAAAGATCCTTGGGTCAAACCTAATAAAATATGAAAAAAAAATCAATTCTTGATGACGCACGCATCATGTCACGAAAAACTAACCACTACTTAGGTAGGTACCTATTTATTTTTGTTCCTTCCATACACATTCAGCCTAATCTATGCTAGACTTCAGAGTCCCCACTAAACATGGGTCTTGTGGTATGCTATAAATAAATCTATCTATAGTATAAAACGGAAGAATCGGTGTGTGCTTGCTATAATCCTCCCCTATGAAACCTTCATGAAATTCAATTTTGACTATGCTAAAAAACACCTAAGTACTATTGAAATAGTAGTAAATAGTATCATTGTAAAAAAATTAATACCATTATGATTCTGAAGATAATAGCTATAGTTTGGGGAGGATTATAGCTGGATGTTCAAACCAGAATCCTGCCCTCTCGTACAGCCAAACTTGCTGGCTGTGCATAATCGTACTGTGCATTATAGGGACTCAAAACCAATTTGTATGTAGAACATTACATGCATTTTTAAAGTACTTTTACGATGTTTTTCGTAATAAATCGAATGTAGTTTGACGATACTATTTCAATAGCAATAGCTATTGATACCAATTTTGGGATGAAATAACAAACCGTTGTGCAGAAATGACCAAAATTGAAATGCTTAAACCATAATTCTCCCCAACCAGTAGCTATATCTTCGGAATTACCTACAGCACGTCTAATTTTCTTTCTTTGGTGAGCAATGAATAATAACTATTTCGTGTCTATTGTTTTGGATATAAACAAAGTCGAAAGACCTGACTGTACTGTTTGACTGTACGAGAGATATAGCTATAGTTTGGGGAAGATTATAGCTGGATATTCAAGCCAGAATCCTCCCCTCACTATAGCTATATCTTTAGAATCATAACGATACAAATTTTCTTACAATGAAACTACTAAATATTTCAATATTTTTTTTAGCATAGTTAAAAATGAATTTCATTACGGTTTCATTTCATTACGGTTTCATAGGGGAGGATTATATATAGCTATAAGGACATGAATCGGCATGCCTCGGCGTAAATGAAGCTTTAGAGAGTGATCTTACTTGTCTGTCGCTTAGTCTAAGCGTGACGGCGAGTGCACGCCTCTCCTCGGGGCTGAGGTACTTGCCGGCGTTGAACCGGCGCTCCAGGGCTCCGGTCTGCGTCGCGCTGAACCGCACCTGCCCACCCTTCCGCCGGCCGCCTATCCCCCAACACGGACCGCAACAACTGCCCGCCCGCACTGCAACCAACAAACAATACTTCAGCCATTTCAGCACATGTGCCATGCAACTAGTGATGGGCCTCGAATCAAAAATACAGATTTGAGAAAAACAAACTAAATAATATATTTTATTGATACAAAATAAATAGTATTTAATAAAATTAAACGAATCAGTTAATGCTGGATCTAAAATTAAGTGACCGTGTCAGAAATGGTATGCTGCGGTCCAGGACTCTGATTGATGACGCTACTCAGGTTGCTACCTAATGTAAGTGGGACTGAAACGACTACCGCATGTCTCAAGACCTATGAGCAAAAGAAACCAAAGTCTGGAACCCACCGACGACCAACAGGCGTAGACGTAGACGGCCGCGTAACGGAACGAACTTAATAGTTACTTAAAAGACTGGCCAGAAGTAGCTCACGACAGGAAGCAGTAAGTGGAAAAAAAGGAGCGAGGCCCTTGCCCAGCAGTGGAACAGTATGGGCTAAATATGATAAGATACGTAAGAAGTTACATTTACTAATAAATTCTGTAGTAGGTACCTAGTAAAAAAATTGTTCGGATCAAGACGTGATTCGTATCGACATAAAATCTCATTAGAATCGAGCTTAACTTGCCTTCATTCGAATCAATCTGGACTCGAATAACATACAACTAACATTAGGTGGAAAACTCATAGATAAGTGTTCTACAACAGAAAAGGAAAAGCTGATACAATTAGAGTAAAAATAAAATATTTTGTGGGAGACTAAATTTTTTTACACTTGGACGAAGTAGGACAAAGCTCATACAAATGGACATCGGAAACCTCTTCGCACGGGGTTAATTCGCACTTGACTGGCCTTTTTAATTTCATACTTAATTTACCCTGTAAATCGTTTGTTAGTTCTATGCCTCGTTTATTTTGTATAGTTAGTAGGTAGGTACTTACTTAATCGCCTGATTCTATCGATTGCTAGCCTAATGAAATGTAAGTAATTAGGATTATCATAGGTACGTAATATTGTAATCTGATAAAACCGAACAATTAAATAAAATAATATTTCGGATACCTAGGTACTGGATGGTAAATTGTAAAGAATGCACACAGTTTTTCAATATGTTTTGTTAGTCTTGTTTATTTATTTCAAAGAAAATTTACAGTCTGACAGTAACATTATATCACTAACTAGCGACCCGCCCCGGCTCCTCCGCACGGGAAAATGGTTATTGTGGGTTATCCTTAAGTATATTATGAATGTATTATACATATAAATCTTCCTCTTGAATCACTCTATCTATTAATAATACATAGTTTAAAAAACTAAAAAACACGCTTTCTGTCCGCCATCTTGGACGTCCGCCATATTGGATTTAAGCACTGTTACTGTTTTTTTCGTATTCCTGACAGCAAACCCTTTCATTTGATACCCATATCATGGGAGTGGATTTCAAACAGCCAGTTCGCCATCTTAGGGAGGCCGCCATATTGGATTTGTAATGACGTTTCTTAGCTAGTCATGTATTGTCATCAGAACTCAGAGCGTGTGCAAAATTTCATCCTAATCGAAGACCGGGAAGTTGGTCAAATTAAGATTCCAAGATTTTTTACATACATGTAATGGGGAGGCCGCCATATTGGATTTGTAATGACGTTTCTTACGTAGTCATGTATTTTCATCAGAACTCAGAGCGTGTGCAAAATTTCATCATAACCGAAGACCGGGAAGTGGGTCAAATTAAGATTCCAAGATTTTTTATTACAATCATTTCCCGTGGCCCTAAGTAGTTAGCCTTCCTCACCTCGCTAGTCCGTCAGTGACGCAAAAAACATTTCTTATTTTGATATCTAAACCATAAGTGACGCTAATTTGTAAGAATGATTGGCATTTGAACATGGTACACACCAAATGACGCTTGAGATTTTGGATGCTGGAAAAATAAAAAACTAGCCAAATAAAGTTCAATTTGACTGTAATGTTGCACAGTGACGCAGCAATAAATAATATCTAGCACTCGAACAACATACAAAACACAAAGGATTTCATGAAATTCTTTTTTAAACATTTCATTTTAAACACACAGAATCCTGTGGATCAGTTTTCATTTGTCAATATTTCGACAAATATACCATTTGGAGACAGATTAAGTATACTAGCACCGTCACGTATGATACGTGACGGGACCCAACATTTGAAATCCACTCTCGTAACAACATATAATTAGAAAAAGCAGAAACAAGATTTCGAACCGTCATTTCGTGTGGCCCATGTTTGATACCGTCACATTAGCTGAATTTTGCCTTAATTAGGTTGTAAAGCTATTCATAGCAAAGAGAACTTCCGTCACTGAGGTTCTAGATTTATTTGAAACCAATCGGTGCAGTATTTACGATATAATTTGAAATTAAAATTTGTATGGAAATGAGCTAGGGTGACCACGAAGTCATCCGTTTGCGGACATGTTATTTCATAAATTAAATAATTAAATTCATAAATAAATAAATTATTGCGGCCGACTAAAATCAAATACTGAAATATAAACACAAAAACTAGTTCTACCACGTATTAAGAAATCCATTTGTGTGAGTTCACCCCTTATAATATTTATTTATAATGGTAACACTATGTGATTAGTTCTGCATGTTAGCCACTGTGTGGCGCCACTTCCTGTTTTAAAAAGGAAATTTTTGTAAAATATACCTACTTCACTACCTGCAATTAAACAACTAGATTAATTTTACAAAAACACAGACTGCTACTGTTTTATATATTTGATACTAGATTAATTTTATAAAAACATAGACTGCTACTGTTTTATATATTTGGTTGATACTCGCCTTTGAAAAAGAACTGACCAAAACAAATTATTAGAAAGTAAATTACTACACTACTAATACTTAGTAAATTACTACTATTAATCATTTGTTTTAATTACATAAATGTATTTAAATAAAAGTATCCAAACTTTACTAATATTTTGTGAGAATAGTGTCTAACAATAACTTTTTAGATTTTTGTTTATTCTGGCCTAGAATTGATATGACAGATATTTTTTGATGGCTACGTACGTTAATGTTGCCAGGATGATTCACAAAAAATAAATAATAATTTCAGCTAATAAACCATAGATCAAAGATCAACTGAAGCGCGACTTTCTCCCACCTC
Organism: Teleiodes luculella; assembly: GCA_948473455.1. Classification (NCBI taxonomy): domain Eukaryota; kingdom Metazoa; phylum Arthropoda; class Insecta; order Lepidoptera; family Gelechiidae; genus Teleiodes; species Teleiodes luculella. The sequence goes on along the minus strand of OX419582.1, from coordinate 19,562,782 downwards.
TCTGGCTAGATCAGTTGATCTAGTTTTTATTTTGATCAGTTGATCAAAATAAAAATATTAAAAAAAACTAGTAATAGACAGGCATAAAAACGTTAAATATATAGAAATACAAAAAGTCTGTTGTTAGGTTTCAGATAAAGTAATGCTGCCAAAATAAATAATAACCTGCTCTATTATTATTTTCATTGTAAAACTTAAATCTTTACTTAAATATAAAAGCCTTGACCGGAAAAAAAAGGCCTGGGATGGGGGCGGGCGACCATTTCTGAACCATTTCTATTACTAAATTAGTTATAGAATTTCCACCACAGAGTTTTTTTTTATTTTTCTAGTCGGCCTTTAAAAAATCCTATTAGAATTGTTTTTAAAACTAGAAATAAATCGGTGTTTCCCTGAATTTGATAAAAAACAAAGCTGTAAAACTAATTAACTGACTGAGTACAGTTATTATATCAAGAAAACCTTTCTATCCATAATTTTACATACATTGTTGTCACCCTATCTTAAAGATTTCATACAAATTTTAATTTCGAATTATATCGTAAATACTGCACCGATTGGTTTCAAATAAATCTAGAACCTCAGTGACGGAAGTTTTCTTTGCTATGAATAGCTTTACAACCTAATTAAGGCAAAATTCAGCTAATGTGACGGTATCAAACATGGGCCACACGAAATGACGGTTCGAAATCTTGTTTCTGCTTTTTCTAATTATATGTTGTTACGAGAGTGGATTTCAAATGTTGGGTCCCGTCACGTATCATACGTGACGGTGCTAGTATACTTAATCTGTCTCCAAATGGTATATTTGTCGAAATATTGACAAATGAAAACTGATCCACAGGATTCTGTGTGGATCATGTTTAAAAAAGAATTTCATGAAATCCTTTGTGTTTTGTATGTTGTTCGAGTGCTAGATATTATTTATTGCTGCGTCACTGTGCAACATTACAGTCAAATTGAACTTTATTTGGCTATTTTTTTATTTTTCCAGCATCCAAAATCTCAAGCGTCATTTGGTGTGTACCATGTTCAAATGCCAATCATTCTTACAAATTAGCGTCACTTATGGTTTAGATATCAAAATAAGAAATGTTTTTTGCGTCACTGACGGACTAGCGAGGTGAGGAAGGCTAACTACTTGGGGCCACGGGAAATGATTGTAATGATTTTTTACATAGGTACATGTAATTGGGAGGCGGCCATATTGGATTTGTAATGACGTTTTTTAGCTAGTCATGTATTGTCATCAGAACCCAGAGCGTGTGCAAAATTTCATCCTAATTGAAGACCGGGAAGTGGGTCAAATTAAGATTCCAAGATTTTCTTACATACATAGTTACTTACAAGTGAAGCTAATATAAAGCGTGTAACAAAAAAAAACCGCATCAATATCCGTTGCGTAGTTTTAAAGATTTAAGCATACATAGGGACATAGGGACAGAGAAAGCGACTTTGTTCTATACTATGTAGTGAAGCACTGTAAACTTAATTATATGGTACTTACCTTCATATTGTAGGTAATAGAATAACATTTAATAATGTTTCAGCATACTTCAAACATAAATCATCATTGTTATAGTGTGTCAAAACGAAGTATTTTGCTGTATACGAGTATTATAGATAACTATCACTACATAATATAAAAGAAAGTCGCTTTCTCTGTCCCTATGTCCCTATGTCAATATGTCCCTATGTATGCTTAAATCTTTAAAACTACGCAACGGATTTTGATGCGTTTTTTTTTTAATAGATAGAGTTATTGAAGAGGAAGATTTATATGTATAAAACATGCATAATATACTTAAGGATAACCCACAATAACCATTTTCCCGTACGGAGCGGGGGCGGGTCGCTAGTTTAATTATATAATCAAAGATTTTATAAAATATGAAGCTGTTCATACTCTTACTTCTCAGTTAAGGATGTCCAAATAAAGTACCTACCTACCTAGCAAGAAGTAACACATCCTAATTTCAAACACTTAGTTAGGGTATGGAACACAAATATATTTATTTTAAGCTAGGTATTGCATAGCTTCTATCGCGGGCCTTGAGCGTGGAGATCGAATCCAGAAATTCCGTAACGAAATAACCTAACACACCCTGTCATGGATCACCATAGTAACGAATAAATAAAAGTTTAGTTGCGTAGTGGTTGCGTAAAAAACCTCGTGCCTCTTAGTTCTTATTTCCAAAGTTATTTCCCTTATTTTCCCATTCAATTTGTGATATTTGTGGCGACCGTCTTCGGATAATATGGAGAAACTGAAGAAGCAACGTACGCAACTCGGCGTGAACTTACAATCATTGAAAAAAGATTCTTCAACGCCGTAAGTGCTGAGGATTCCGAGGCTATAGAATCCACCTTTATGGTAGCAAGGATGCGGTGGATGCATTGCCACTCCGACTGGCACAACGGTGATACTTTGACTTGGGTGTCGCGACAGGAGTTGAGTTGAGTTGTGGTTGTGGTTGTGGTTGTGGTTGTTGTTGTTGTTGTTGTTGTTGTTGTTGTTGTTGTTGTTGTTGTTGTTGTTATAATTATATTATTGTGTAATTTTAATTGCATAAGTTGATAACTAAATTATATTTACCGCGGCAGTTCCCGAGTGCCACACGTCTTTTTTTCTTTGCTTATCAATACCTCAGGATAACAATATACCGCGATTTTCCTTGCTCTTAAAAAACACACCTAAAAATGTTAGAAGGCAATCTCGCAAACATAGAAAAGAGATGCGTGTGCACGCAGCGTGTTTACTAAATGTACATACCTTGTGGAGACGCCAGTGACGTCACGAGATTGTCTATCTTCGGGTACAGTTAGGAGGAATAACTTACAAAGTGTCTACTACTAAATACTACTCGACGTCGAAAAATGATTGTAAAATCTTACTTCGAATAAAACATATTTCATTTTCATTTTCAAAAAATATACCTCTGCAAGACACGCGTGCACGCACACTATCTGGGCTTTTTTTAAATTGCCTTAACGCTTGTGTCAAAAAGATACGACCTGTCAAACTTCACCGGACTTGCGGGGGATCGGAAGGCTCTACCCCAGAGAAGACATGTACCTACCAACGCGTCTAGGAGCGGCTCTCGAGAAACTCGAATTTCGACTAGTATTGATAAGGAAAAAAATCGTGAAGGAGGCGTCGCGTCGCCCTCATGCCGTCTCTAGTTACTATTTTGATGCTATCCATGCTCCGCCGGCGGGTACGGGCATTGTTATCTGATAAATATATTATTACCAGAAGGGTATTCACTATTAGAAGGCACAGATAACTGCATCCGTGATTTCGTCGTCTGGTTCGGAAAGAAAAAGTTTAGAACGGGGCGGCGCGTAAAAAGCGGCTTACATTTTACTACAAAATTTTACTACGCTGCCCAATCATGGGGTGCAAACGGCCGGGAACAACAGCGGCACGATTGCGAACAGACTAAGTAGATGTGAGGGCTTAAACGGAGGGCAGAGTTAAGGATAACTTCCAGGTACTTCACCTGTCTCTCCTATGGCTCTCGTTGATCGAGTAGAGTAACCGGGGGAAGCGTGGGATTAGGATCGCGAGTAAAAAAATGATCGTGGAACTTTCGTCGGGATTTACTTCGATCCTTCACTTGCAGAATCACTACCTAGGTACCCGAGGGCATCGGCGGCGTTGGAGTCTCTTAGCGATTTCTTTGGGATTGGGATGGGATGTGCATATTACAGTGTCATCTGTGTATAGAGCGGGTTTGTCACTAGTATAGAATGAAAATAAAGTCGGAGAGAGGACGGAGCCTTGAGGGACTCCGGCCCGACTAGATCGTGGAGTCGAGAGCACGCCTTCGTATTTGTAGCGAAAAAATTGTGGGTGTTCGCTAAATTTCAGTTTCCGTTCAGTGCCGGATTGAATCTATTTCTACTAAAAATTACAAACAAGGAAATAATAAAAAATAAGTTATAATAGCATTCACATAAGAGGTAGCTACCGGTACAAAAACTTTCGCTGTGCATTGATTTTATATTACTTATAAATAACATTGAAATATATGAAAGCGCCTTAGCTAGCACGATCCAAGTTGAAAAAAAAAACAAAACCACCGTTAGAATAGTGTACATCACAGGTACATATCCTACGTCCTCTGAAGTTGCTTCGCGCAGGCAGGGGTGTGTACACATTGACACATTTAGAGAACACTGGACCCACACACGCGCACGCACGGGTGAGATGGGTGCGGGAGCGGATAAGTGGAGCGGGCCCTGCCGCGCCGCCGCGCCGCCGCCGCTTCCCGTCGCACCCCGCTGACCCCAAAATAATGCTACTGCGACGCGGCTCGCGCCAACTTCAGAGGCGTCTAGAAGTTTAGCGCATACTATACTTGGCTTTTTTTTATCTGACTATGACTTAAAGTTGAACTTGTGTTTTTGTATTAAAGACCTTATATTGAATTGTTATGATAAATTTGATAAGATTAAGGTGAAACTGGTGAATCAACTACTTAATTTTATTGTTTAATGATGTGATTCCTATCAGCTCATCGTCTCTAATAATCGTAAAAAATATTGGTTTAGTGATGAATACTATATTACCTAAGATAACGATTATATGTGAAGTGTCCAACTCGTATAAAGATTAGGATTACCATGATTCGACGCTCGAATAAACGTTCGAATGGGAAGTGGATAAAATGAGAGATTTTCTGACGGTTAAAAAAGAAATAAAAAAGCTTCTAGTTGTTGTTCAATAAACCCGGCCTGTACTAGCCAGCCAACTATCATCGGTACGTATTTTTAGTACATAGGTACCATGTTCAAGAAAACAAGGTCTAGCAAGAAGACCTTGTGACTGACACAAGCCTGCATGCCTGCATGCGTCATTTTGCGCTGTTCATCCTTGTCTATTACACGCATACAACAAGGACATAAGCGAAATGACGTAGAAATGACGTAGGCTCGTGTCAGTCATGTGGTCTAATTGCACCTTGGTACCTTGTTTTCTTGGACCATGGTACATACCCACTTTTTTTGTGTATAATTTGTGGTGTCAGAAAATCCCACATAAAGTAACAACTTTCGCTATGGCAGTGAATCGGATATACAAAAAGTGTTTCATGTTGGACATAATATTATAGTACCTAAGTATTATGCAGACTTCACACATTGGTTGTACCTACGAGTAATTCTCCCAAGTTATACTAAATTAAAGTCGCTGTTCATATGGGAACCGAAAACAAGGGAGATGAATAGGTAATTCAAATATTGAATGAATTGTATTTATTTTAACTGGTTTTTCATCGCATGCAAAGTTAATCGATGTTTGACGCCTATAAAAATTAATATAAATTGACAATAACAATAATTATTGTTAATAACAATCCCCTGCCCCTTTCTTTAAGTTAGAGCGTAAGTATTAATAGAATCGGCGCCACTGTATATTTTATTACCTACCTAAGGGGCCTGCTCACACCGAAATGGGTTTAATTAACGACTTGTCTTTGTATTTTTTGCAAATAACATGAAGATTCTATTTCGATATTTTACATAATTGTATAGCATCGAGTGAACATATTAATTCGATATCGTCTCCGTTAACTGTTCTAGACTTTTCGTACCTCTGTCCAATCCATACACTTGTCGCGCAGTAAACGAGTGCGGCATATACCCATTAGCTGCGAGCTGACTCCGCAGCAGTTGATCGGTGTTCAGCATGGGGTCACTGAAGTAACTGAACGGATGGCGTGCCTCCACTGAGTATACTGCACCATCCTTCATTCTGTACGGCGGATACTGTATGTTAGCTTTTAATGGCGTAGGATACAATGGAAACGTATTTCGTCTCTGCTCGAGATTAACTTTAATGTTACTCAATTCTAGTTCTTTATTAACTTCGCAAACAACATTGAATCGGACATGTTTTTCGTCGTGCTGCGGCGCCGGCGCATCGTTGGTTCTTTTGTCGTTGCGAGCGCCGGTAGTCGTGTGATCCGGAGTTGCGCTTCTATGGCACATTAGAGGCTGGACCGGTCCTAGGCTTAAGTTCTTGTAAGGTTTTTTAGCATCTTGAAGTATATCTTCGATGAAGAAAGACTTCTTCTTTTGGCGACACGCGCACATTGTGGCGACCTGATTAGCACTGCCGAATTTATTATCAAGTGTTAGTATTATCGATATGAGCGGTAATTGATAGCTACTTATTTAATGGACACGTCTAATCTACGTGGCGATTAGCTGTATCCGATAGGTGATGTTAACCACTTTGGAATATTTTTGTATGAGCATATTGACAGCGAGAGGATTAGTGTTTCATATAGATAATGCCAACGATAATGCACGCATAAGTATAATCTATAATAATATAAAAAGAGATACTGATTGACTGACTGTGAAATCAGAGTCGAAAATAAATCAAGTTAAAAAACCTGAATACAGTATCAAATGTAAAAAAATATATATGTACATTAGATAAATCGAATCTCGCAAAAATAAAACCTTACCGGTTTCTCTTTTCTACAGTTAAACGTGCCCTTCTTAATGAATTTTTATTTATATGTATTTCTGAAGAAAAAAAATGAGTGCGAGTATTTTAGCCAATCTTCCTTAGGGTGAAAGGGGATATTAAGTTACAAAAAACAAGGGGAGAAAATCGATACAGAGCTCAAGGATAACAAAGAATTGCCGAAGTAATTATATTTTACTTTATACTTGATAGCTACTCCGAACCGGCATCGACACGGCCGTGTCGTTGTCAGGAGGAAATCCCTCTGAGGAACGAAGAGGAGCTGAAAGAGGGTCCAAAGAGGGTCATAGAAGAGCACCGAAGATAGCAGTGAGAGTGAAAACATAGACAATCTCATTGACCTCGCTGTTTTTTCTTACTCCATAGACGTAAACTTATTGTCAATCGTCAAAAAATATAAAAATATCGTATTGAAGCAATAATTGATGGAATGATTCAATTATTAGACAAACCATACTGCTCTATCCCTTGAAAGTGTAATATAAAGTATATTTATAGTGTATTGTGTCCTAAGGAAGTGAGGAAGATTATCCGCTGTTGTTTAATGCTACACGTGATAAAAAAGGAACCCTGCTGCCCATATCTGGCATAGTATCAGTATTTCATAAGCATGGGGCACCTTTCAGAATATTTAAGTACACATAATGAACTTTCTTTTTCAAGTCCGGTGAAGCTTGAATGTTCGTACCATTTCGACACAAGACCTGAGGTCAATTAAAAAAAAAGTACTTTCTTTTTAAATAACTCCTAACTTTTTAGAAATCAGATATTATTAGCCCCATCAATAATATACAGTGGAGACATGAGTACTTGAAAATCCAGATGGACCCACTAGTGGAACCTAGCGGTGGAACCAACCGTCCGAAACGAATTTTATGTGTGTAGGTTAGGTAGGTACCAGTTATGTTTTTTTAAACAGAATCTGACCTTAACCGACCAAGGGAATAAATTCAATTTTTTATACACGTAAAATCAAGGTATATGATTGCCTTTCGCAATTTCGCAAGTTCGCAAAAGGGCAGATTCTCAAAAAGACAGATTCTCATAAGGACAGATGCTCATAAAGACGGAAATATCTGTATATAGCCTGACCAAAGAAATAAGAAACCTCGCCATATTGCGGAATTTCAATGGAACTAATATAATAATAGAAATTGTTGCCATAAACATAAAAATATACACGTGGCGCCCCCCGAGTAGCTTTCGTATTTCTTGGGTCAGGCTTTGCCTACCTTTACATACTAAATCAGATTAAGAACAAAACAAGAACAAGTGTAATGTTGAATAGTTTAAAATATTATACCAGTTATAATTTTAACAAGTAAATAGATACAACAACAATAATCTTGTACAAAAAGACCGCCCTGTTTCAGTGTTAAGATTAGTATTTTAAATGAGATTATATAGTAAAGTAACAGATTTTTTTCTATTTCTCATGATACGAATATTATCTATTCAATATAATTACCACCACCAGACACCACATAAAACGTTGCTTTATGCGATGTACATGTCCTTTGAAAGTACTTCGATAAAAGTTTAACTTTTTTAAATAAAATCTGAAAAAAAAAAGGAAAGTATCAGATTAGATTGATGAGCAGACAAACTAAGCATGACTGTTTACCATTATCACTGTACATACAAAATTTAAGAGCGAGGCACTTGTCCGTGAAGTAATCACCACCTCTCTCTGTCCATAGCCAGCTTCTTGACTTCCTGGTACGACATAACCTCAACTTTTTCCTTTACTTCATCTAAAAATGAACGTCTTAATCTTCTACGTCCTCTTCTGCCTGAAGCTGCAAAGAGCGCAGATTTACCTCAATTCAATACTATTTCTTCCTGGCGCTTTTTTATTGTTGAAATATTTAACAAATGACATTGGCATGTTTACAAAAAAGAAACCTCAGTAGACCTCTTGAAATCCTCAATGAACCTCTTGAAATCCTCAATGGCCCTCAGTTACCTCACAACTGGACCTCTCCCTCCGACAAACCTCTTGACAACGACACGGCCGTGTCAATGAACGCCTCGGAGTAGGCCTAATTATCTTGATACTTTAAGGTTGGTACCTTAGATTAGAGTATAAATAGAAAAAAATCTGGGTTGGTACTTACAACATCCTTGGGTTTATGAGGGTCATTACGTAAGGTGTCTAACGCGTCATAGTGACATTAAAATCATAGCCGAAACTATGACGGGTTTGAAAAAAAAATCGCGCTTTTCGTTATTCTGAGTAGTAGAACCAGAGAGGTGGGACCCGCTTCGTCGAGTAGATCATCTTTGGGGTTAGTTTCGCTATGGTATGGTTTTGCTATGGCACCGTACCATACTGATACTTTTTGGTAGTTCATTAGAGAGGGTGACATAGCGATACCATACCATAGCGAAACTAAATGCATCTTTTTAATTTCTTAAATGAAAATCATTATATTCATTTGATACACAGGTTATTTAGAGTGATAGTTAAGATTTTGTACACTGTGATCTACCTAGTGGCATACAAATTATTATATTATTATTTATTTATACATTTTTAAGTTATAATTTGTAGTAATTCTAACACAGACAGAACTGTCATTATGTCGCGTTTGACACATTCTCGAGCTTTTCAAGCGTTACGCAGCTAAGTCATAGCTAAGTGCAAACTTACGTCGTGTGCTTACAGAACTTCGATAGGTTCCTAAGTAAAACAATACTGTTGATCACGTGCGTAAAGCCAGTCTGTAAGTATACCTAAGTGTTTGAATGCTTGTGTTAGTAACTTATTAGAGCCTACATAACTGCTTTAATATGTTAAATATTACGTAAACAATATAGGTAGGTATAGATTACCAATGACTTCGATGTACCTACGGTCACATTCATTATGTGACATGACTGCATGTAAATTGACTTATTTTCCAAAAGCATTCAGGATATATAATTTGAAGTAAAATATTGAGTCCCTTACACTGTAGGTATACGTAACACACCAAAATAAGAAAAACAAGCCTTCAGGAAAAAAGTTATTTGAAAGTATAAAAACTTATGAACTTGAAATCACTTCACATCCATCACAATCAGACTGTAACAATCCTACCCTATCCTAAGGCACCAACCCTAGGTCTTCCCGGACCAAATTCTACCTAACTAACCTAATGCACCAAATTGTAACGTTTCCTAGCTTAACGCACTAAAATATGCTGAGCAGATTTTGATAGAAAATTAAATAACTAACTGAATTGTGAATCCTGTGAAAAATAATCCTAGTTTAACCGTAACAAATTGTAACCACCCCGACAATGGATAAAATGTATAAAAATTGGTAAGTATAATAGTAAATAAGTAAAAATGTGATAAGTAAGTGATAATATGGCCAGTGATTCGTCAAGTGATAGGACTCTACGTTGTGTGTGAAGTAACCCAGAATTAATGTGAGAGCTATTACCAGATAAGAACTCTAAATAGGTACTATACGACTAACTTGAACGCTTGAAAAATACAGTAAAACTAAGAGACATCATAGATGGTAAGTATGTAAACTTTTATGTAAATCTTAGGTTTGAATTTAGTATTATAACTTCAGTCAAGACCCCAAATAACTAGTGAAGATGCTATTACTTTATTTTAATGCAAAATAACCTTTCAGTACAACTCATCAAGAATAAAGTATTCTATAAGCAAAAGTTTATAAGTAACCTGAATGAATGTAGTATGTATAGCATAATGAAAAGAGACATATTTACTTAATAAATTCATAGAAATACAGCTAGGTAATAATTTATTTATAGTAAAATAGAAGGTAGTTAAATCTCATTATTGTGACTCTAATTCTACTAAGAAAATAATAAGACAAATTTTGCAATATTTACAAGGAGAATTTAGTGTATATTATTTGTTAATTATGTGGTTATTGATCTAAATAATGTACTTAGGTATACCTATTTGCTATTTGCTTTCTAAAGATTTAGTTAAGTAAGGTAGATTGAGAAAATTATGACAAAGGAAATGAAAACTGAATTAAATTATAGAAAGAATAAAAAGATGAATTTACTTGAATTTATGGACTATTTTATGGATTATGATAATAGGTGATTATAGAAATACCTAGCTGTTGGATTACCTTTTAGGCAAGCAAGTACACAAAATAAAAGTAGGTAAATGTGAAAAAAATATTAAACATACCCGGCATCCGGTGTACTTAGTGCCTGGTTGCCCCCTCTGCTTCCCTGGTGATGCGGCATCCTCCTGCTTTGACTATACTACTCAAGTATATTGTACCACCTGTAAATTTAAGAGGAGTATGATTTCGGTGTTTCCACATATATACGGGAGCTGTGAAAGGATAGGAAAGGTTAAAATAGGAGAATAGGTACATTAAATTATAAATTATGAAAAATATACCGAAATAGTAGGTCACTGATCGTGAGTGCACTCAGTCTTCATGACCTGTGAAAATACACATTTTGTAAAGCAGATCATAGAAAATAGAGAGAGAGAGGATATTTGGAGAAATATATTTAAATAGATAGAATAAATACTTGGAAGAAAATTATTAGGTAGGTAGGTAATCGTGTCACACCAAAATCCACTTAGTACTTAGTACTACTTAGTACTTAGCTTTCAATTTTTGTAGAATCCCGAACTGTCCCGAAGTCTGCAACCACTCACACGACGATTCGCCTGCACTTTAAGTACCTACTAAACTATTTTTCTACATTTTTCTAAATTTTTTACTTTTTTCAAACTTTTTAACAAGAACGCGTTGCTTCTCGGAGTCTTCAAAATTCAAAATGGACGAATTACTTTGTAGTTCGTTGCTTGCCCACCAGGTAAAACTAACATAATACATAATAAACTACTTATAGATTAATAATAGAATTATATGAAATAAATTAAATAATTTCGGAATTATTTTATAAAATATTTTTGTCTAATTTAATTTCTATTTACTATAAAATATAACTAATTTGTTACTTCCTGTTCAAAACTAGACCTGCGAATATATGTATGACAACTAGCATCATCTACCGTCGGATTGATGAAGCTATTCCTAAACTAGCGAAAGATTAACTTTTTTTTCTTCTTCTTAATGGCACTAGAAAAGATTAACTTTTCCCTACAGATATTCAACTTTTCTTTGGGAAACTGAATGCACGGGGCAGGCCAAGCAAGCCTGTCTCGGTACATCCAACCCCCTTGAAAATGATAAAGTGAATGAATGAATAAATGAATGAATCGAGTCATTTTCAACCCCAAGTTAAGATTTTCAATTTCACAAAAATGTACCCTTTTATATATTCTAATATTACAGTATTTAATTTGAGAATAGTGATTAAAAGAAATATCAAAAGTAAAGGAAAGTTATCATAAAGATTATTTAGAATCAGAGACTTTGTGAAGTTTGAGAAAGAAAACGAACCTCAAACACACTCAACTAGATCACAATTCGCTTATTTAGTTATGTTGCAGATTTCAAACAATAGAAAAAACTAAATAATAATAACACTCTCTGTTAAGTTGGCAAAAATACTTAAATTATGAATGCATTATTTCCAAATCAAATATATGATTAAAATGTTTAATTTTAAACAAGACTAATCAATCATTTAAATTATACAATTAACTGGTTCAATTTCCTTGAACTGAATTAATTTTAAGCTTTGCCTGAACTGACAAACAAGTAAGATGACGCAGGTGACGCTACATGAACATTCCTCGTCAAGCCAGCTTTATCACTTCACAATAATCTCTTACTCTAACAGACTCTAATTTTACTCTATATGACAGAGATTCACTCTGGATTCATTCATAATATTTTACTTAGGAATAGGAAAAGATACTGTGTTTTAATTATACTTCCAACTAAGAAATATATGATATAAAAGTCAGTTTTCAAAGGAATTATTTCCATTATTATAGACCATTCACTCCTGTTTGATAGGTATATTGGTTTATCTTATCTGCCAGAGAGTTTACTAAAAACAATTTGATCTATTACCAAAGTGACTAGAATTCACAAAATAAGACTGAACTTTGTTTACTGAAAGTGACTTTCTTAGATTGTCCTACCCTCCTACTCTGTAAATCAATCATGTTTCTAACTAGAATCATTTGATTTAAATGCTTTAACCAGAATGTAAAACTATCTTAGTAATTCTGTACTGATTCAAGTAGCCATTCCAATCCTCACGGTATGGAAATTAGTCTACAGGACTGCTTTTAGTTTATCCAAACCAGAACTGAACTCAACAATTAGTAGGTTTATTGATTTTAAGATATCTTAGAAACATGTCTGAATTTTGCAAATCAAGGCAATAGGCAAGATGGTTCCTTTGACCTAGACGTTAGGTATTTCACAAAATTAAGATTTGATAAAATAGTATCCACTTCATTTAATTTTCATAGAATCCAGCTAAATAATGGGCAAACAAAATTACTTCAAAGGAGTTAATATAGTGTTATAATAAAGGAAGACGTAATAGTTATGTTAAAGATTTAATGTGGAACTTGAGAAGGAATACGAGCCCCATAGCACGCCCGTCTTCCGTCATACTCAACCAGAATAAAAATCGCTTATTTTATTGTATTGTTACGAATTTTATCCGATGAATAATATAACAACATTCTTTGTTAAGTAGGTGAGGCATCTACCTTATAAGATTTTACTAGATTACTTCAGTAAGATGGTACAAACTATTCAGACTGAATTTTATCTAAGAAGATCAATATTCTATCGTGAAAGTTACTAAGTTAATTATACTTATACTTGTACTTGTCCGGACAAGCAAAACTAGTGAAGTTACAAATATGTTCCCCCAGCACGCAACTCAGCTGGCTTCTCATCTCCACAAGTTTGCCTTTACAGGAGACTAGTTCTACAGCTCATCCCTGATTTAGGTACTGTGAGAAAAACGAATAAACAAGTAAGCTCCTTTAATTGTAGAACTTCCTAAAATGATTTATGAAATGTTTTCAATTACTTCGTAAAAACATAAGGTTTATTATTTTTAACTAGGTAAATATTACTTTTACATATTAAAAGAAAATAAGATTGATTCCTATTTTTCTCCAGCCCAACAAACTCAATGTAGAATTTATAAAATGCAAATACTCGTAAATATTATTTTGCCTTTAATTAAAGAGCTTCTGTTTTCTGAAATGATTAATGCAGAAATTCCAATCCACATGGTAAGGAAATTATTCTACAGGGCTGCTTTTTGCTCATCCAAATCACACCAGATCACCAACCATTATTTTTGGCACAAAACTCTCTATATTATTTTTAAAGTAAGTAAGTTGTGTAGAATTGAGCCTGCTTAGCCAAATCAAACAACAATCAATCATTATTCTTGAATTGAACTTGATAGTTTCTACTTCAAGTTTTTATAATGAACAATACAAAATAGTCTATTTCTATTTTTGTTGAAATTAAATGGGTCCTCTGTTTTAAGAGTAAGTAAGCAACACTGTATTGCAACACAGAATTATCTTTTTGATCTTTAAAATATTATATTGTAAGGTAGGTACATGAGAAAAGCTTTTTTTTTCATAATATTAACAAAATACTAACTCTCCAGTTAAATTAAAATGTCTTTTGTGTGTGTGTGTAAAATGATCAAACACAAATTGAGTTCCAGAGTCCGGATCTAGATTCAAGATCATTGACCAACTGTTCACCATGAACTGAGGAATCCACCAAGCTAAGAGCTTACACCACAATAAAGGTATTTGGTTGTGAGCCAAAAAGACTAGAAGAGTCCTACATAGATTAAAATACAACCAATACTCTTTTATATTCTGATTTGTAGAAGTATTTCAACTAAGCATCCATTTTATAATGCAAACATCTCTGCGCTAAGAGCAGATAAATAGTTATGATGAGCCATGAAGATCTCACTCAAAACCATTTCCAAACTCCTTCTTTCTTCAAGTTGGCTGATTTCATGTTAATACTATACCCAAGGAATAGGAAGAATTAAACTTTTTAAACATGGTAATTTTTTTTTTCTTGCAAATACAATATTTAGGTGAGTAGTATAATATTACTCCATTTATTACTTTACTTTGGCCCAATTTTCATATGGTCACAAAATTATTAAAAGTCTGATAACTACTTTAGGTCTCATAAGGTAAACTAAAAGACTATAACATTTAGTTACATAAAAGAAGGTCGTTACATACATACACATACATAAAGTCACGCCTCATTCCCGGAAGGGTAGGCAGAGACCACTTCCTTCCAAAGATCGTTACACCTTATTTAATTCAATTCCAAATTTAACTTTAATTTTCTTTCGTGAATTAACATCAAGTTAGACTCTTCGTAGCTTAGCCGGTAGTACGGCTGCCTACGAAGTATAAGATCGCGGGTTCGAATGCCGCCCAGGACAAACATTTGTGTGATAGGCAACTGTGTTTGCCTTGTGTTTGGATGTTGCTCGTTTACATATGTACGTATATCAGCCGTCCGACACTCATAGTACAGACTCTTTCAGTTTGGGGTTAGATAGCCAGGTGTGAGATGTCCCATATATTTTATTTATTTAAGTTTATTTCTTCCTTCTCAACTCAAGATAGATAGTAGGTATAGTGTGGAGAAGGCCAGCCGAACAGCGGGTGCTCTGCGTGTAGAGTATAGAGTTTTATGAGGCATCAGTACCTATTAGCACTGTATGACTTTCTGTCTTAACCTAACTCCAAATCCTCATAGAAACTCTCTTTTGAAAGGTGTAGTGTTTTAACACGGAAAAGTTAGTATTTCAGTCCAACAAATAGGAACCTTTAACAGAACCAGAGCCCTCTAACTCATCGCAAAATATAACTTGTCATGCTATAAAAAAAATATTTAAAATAAATAAATATATATACTCATTTATAAAATAAATAAACTCGAAGATAAAAATACAATTTTGCATTCAAACCGCGCTTATTTCCAGACACACCTTTACACACCTTTTCTTTTCATTCTTCCTCATTCTCTTTTTCACGCAACTCAAGTTCCGTTAAAAATCTCTTCTACTTTTTCAGGACTTATTGATTTAAAATGATAGTCATTTAACCACAATTTTTTGATGAAGAAACTATTTTTCATATTTCACAGTGTATAAATGATAAATTTAGCAAAGAACATTGCGAGGACCCAACCTCAACATACCTACTAATGCAAATTTAACAAAAATATTATTATTTATTTTAGTACAAAAAATATCAAAACAAAACTTTTCTAAGTTTTAAATTTTAAAATTCATGAAGTTTGAAACAGAGCTTACTCGTCTCCATGTTTACCTCACTATCAAATCGCATCATTTGAATTTCCATGATAAAATTCACATAAGTCAGATATTTTTTTTTTTACAAAAGCTAAAATAAACAACCCCCATTTTATTATTTCTTTATATAGGTCTCGATTATTTAAATCATTATTGAATTTAATAATAACTGTTTTTTTTTTTCATATAAATAAAGTCAAAGAAATGTTTTATGTCATTTCAAAGAACACTATCTCTATCTCATTTCTTTTTCGTAAAATGGAACAATCTCATTCGAAAGTAGTTCACAAAACTATCCGTTATCAGCTAATATCATCCTCACCGTGGCGTACCTGCGCGACTACCCTAAATAAAACTATTTTATTTTTCCCAACCCCCAGTTAAATAAACCGCTAAAATGTTAAAGCGTTGCTTACTTAGCAAAACTTTCATTAGATAATACTTTAATATTAGTAAAACTAAAAGTCCATCTCTTTCTATGAGATATTATTCGAAATTAATTCAATGTGTAATAACAATAATATAAACTATTTTTTATTTAAACTCAACAACCCCCCAATTAATCAACCTTACAAATCCTTTTTGATTCTCTTAGTAAAATACGAATGCGTATACGCACATTTAATTTTATGTCTACCTACTCAAACAGAACCACAATGAAAATTATTGAATTCATATTCATATTCATATCAACCCCCCGTTATGATAACTCAAAAAGGGTTAAAGTTTGTTTTAACCAAATAATTTTTATTTCCGCTTTTGAAAATATCTACCCACAATAGATTCTAACCCACCAGCAATAGCACTCACATCGTCTCCATTTTACGGCAACAAATTGTGACTAATCGGTACAATAGTACTATCATAGTCACTCAACCCCCCTTTTAAAATTAGTTAAACATAACATTGTATAATCTGTAGGTACATACAGAAATATTATCATTATTATTATTTATTTATTTATTTATCTTTTTTTTTTTTTTTTTGAAAGTTTATTTCTCAACTTACCTACACGTTTTTAAATGTAAAACTTGGCTCTAGCACAAGGAAGATACTAGTGCCATCAACGTATAGGTAAATAAAATAAACAAAAGAATAACCTATGCATAATCACAAGCATAACCAACGTCTAGGCGGTATGCGATAAACTCTTTTCATTTCTATGAATAATGTTCTTTTTTTTTTTTTTTTTTACTTGTTTTTGTTCATTTACTTTTTCAAACAATAAAATTTATGGAAAATAACATTTGGAAAGTAACATATGATCAGGCTGTACGGCTCGGTATTATTGCCTTTCCCATGCCTTTCCCTTTCTCTTTAAGAAAAATGTTGAAGAACATAACAAAGTCAATTTCACGTAAATTTTTTTCGTGTAGGTAATTTAGAATAAACTATTATTTGCAGGATTACAGAAGGTGAGTTTACATAAATAATACAAATTAAATTGATCTACGTACTATTAAGAAAACATTGTGTCACAGTTTAGTTTTAACCTAAAAATGTTTTCATTGGAAAACTTCAATGAATCGACAAAGGAATTTCAAGTAAAAACCTTTTGTTTCACTTGTTTTAGCTATAAACTGAAACTTTCAGATAATCTCCATCGCTTTTTCATGCTACTAGCTAAGTATTAATCTACTTTTACCCTTTTTTTTCAGAACAAAACAAAGAGAAACACAGCAATGAAACTGTTCAAGAAGAACGTCCATCTCTCAAGAAACAAGAAAATAGTGAAAATTGAACAAACTGTGATGTTAATTAGTGAATGTGAATTGTTGTTTACGTTTATATTCTAAGTATAATATAAATTAATTAAAACTGGTAAGTAAGCAGTGTTTTGTTTTATTTGTATCTGCTTTTTCAAAACTGAAAGTAAACTATGCTTTGTAAAAAAATTAATTTCATAGTAAACTAGTCAAAATCCTTCTATGTACAGAAAAGTGGTTCTATATAAATTATATGAAAGTTTGATAATAGACAGATTAAACTCAAATACCTCAGAATATTAATATTATGTAAAATTATCAATAAATATAGACAGACAGAATCAGAATTGATATTGTAGGTACTAATAAGATTCTAATAAGTTAACAGATAATAACATTCTAGTGAAAAGCACCAGACATAGTAGGTAATGAATAGAAAACAATCTAAGCTCAACTTTAAAATACTGATCATCGCAAACCAATTAAACTGTTATCCACAGTTACGGAATCAAATAAACTGTGCTGTCTTTGATAGATCTAGCTAGGAACACAAATCCTGGTTCACGGAAACCAAATTGTAACAATCCTACCCTATCCTAAGGCACCAACCCTAGGTCTTCCCGGACCAAATTCTACCTAACTAACCTAATGCACCAAATTGTAACGTTTCCTAGCTTAACGCACTAAAATATGCTGAGCAGATTTTGATAGAAAATTAAATAACTAACTGAATTGTGAATCCTGTGAAAAATAATCCTAGTTTAACCGTAACAAATTGTAACCACCCCGACAATGGATAAAATGTATAAAAATTGGTAAGTATAATAGTAAATAAGTAAAAATGTGATAAGTAAGTGATAATATGGCCAGTGATTCGTCAAGTGATAGGACTCTACGTTGTGTGTGAAGTAACCCAGAATTAATGTGAGAGCTATTACCAGATAAGAACTCTAAATAGGTACTATACGACTAACTTGAACGCTTGAAAAATACAGTAAAACTAAGAGACATCATAGATGGTAAGTATGTAAACTTTTATGTAAATCTTAGGTTTGAATTTAGTATTATAACTTCAGTCAAGACCCCAAATAACTAGTGAAGATGCTATTACTTTATTTTAATGCAAAATAACCTTTCAGTACAACTCATCAAGAATAAAGTATTCTATAAGCAAAAGTTTATAAGTAACCTGAATGAATGTAGTATGTATAGCATAATGAAAAGAGACATATTTACTTAATAAATTCATAGAAATACAGCTAGGTAATAATTTATTTATAGTAAAATAGAAGGTAGTTAAATCTCATTATTGTGACTCTAATTCTACTAAGAAAATAATAAGACAAATTTTGCAATATTTACAAGGAGAATTTAGTGTATATTATTTGTTAATTATGTGGTTATTGATCTAAATAATGTACTTAGGTATACCTATTTGCTATTTGCTTTCTAAAGATTTAGTTAAGTAAGGTAGATTGAGAAAATTATGACAAAGGAAATGAAAACTGAATTAAATTATAGAAAGAATAAAAAGATGAATTTACTTGAATTTATGGACTATTTTATGGATTATGATAATAGGTGATTATAGAAATACCTAGCTGTTGGATTACCTTTTAGGCAAGCAAGTACACAAAATAAAAGTAGGTAAATGTGAAAAAAATATTAAACATACCCGGCATCCGGTGTACTTAGTGCCTGGTTGCCCCCTCTGCTTCCCTGGTGATGCGGCATCCTCCTGCTTTGACTATACTACTCAAGTATAATTGTACCACCTGTAAATTTAAGAGGAGTATGATTTCGGTGTTTCCACATATATACGGGAGCTGTGAAAGGATAGGAAAGGTTAAAATAGGAGAATAGGTACATTAAATTATAAATTATGAAAAATATACCGAAATAGTAGGTCACTGATCGTGAGTGCACTCAGTCTTCATGACCTGTGAAAATACACATTTTGTAAAGCAGATCATAGAAAATAGAGAGAGAGAGGATATTTGGAGAAATATATTTAAATAGATAGAATAAATACTTGGAAGAAAATTATTAGGTAGGTAGGTAATCGTGTCACACCAAAATCCACTTAGTACTTAGTACTACTTAGTACTTAGCTTTCAATTTTTGTAGAATCCCGAACTGTCCCGAAGTCTGCAACCACTCACACGACGATTCGCCTGCACTTTAAGTACCTACTAAACTATTTTTCTACATTTTTCTAAATTTTTTACTTTTTTCAAACTTTTTAACAAGAACGCGTTGCTTCTCGGAGTCTTCAAAATTCAAAATGGACGAATTACTTTGTAGTTCGTTGCTTGCCCACCAGGTAAAACTAACATAATACATAATAAACTACTTATAGATTAATAATAGAATTATATGAAATAAATTAAATAATTTCGGAATTATTTTATAAAATATTTTTGTCTAATTTAATTTCTATTTACTATAAAATATAACTAATTTGTTACTTCCTGTTCAAAACTAGACCTGCGAATATATGTATGACAACTAGCATCATCTACCGTCGGATTGATGAAGCTATTCCTAAACTAGCGAAAGATTAACTTTTTTTTCTTCTTCTTAATGGCACTAGAAAAGATTAACTTTTCCCTACAGATATTCAACTTTTCTTTGGGAAACTGAATGCACGGGGCAGGCCAAGCAAGCCTGTCTCGGTACAAGACCACGCAGGCCCAACACACATACAACCTATGAATTTCTTCTCTATGTGCAGTTTTCCTCAAGATGTTATCCTTCACCGTAAGAGCGTCGAATATACATAGGTACATATGAATTCGAAAATCAAAAACGCATTGGTGCGCGCCGAGGCTTGAACCCGCGAACTTCTTCTTTTTTCTTTTTATTTATTCTATTTATTCTATTCTGAATGGAAGTAAACGGCCCTAGCAACTTGGCCACCGACACTCTTATTGTAACGTATTATGTGTACATCAGGAGAATACGATCTACGGAAATGAAACCTGCGCAGCTGCGTAATAATAAAATAACATAACGTGATAGACCAAGATTGCATGCCTTTGAAATATGTTGTCGTTGAAGGATAGACAGCTAGTTAGAAATATAATTGAAGGAAACGTAAAAAAAAGGAGAGAAGACGACCAAGAATGATATATATTACTAGCTGTCCGCCCACGGCTACGCCCGCGTTCCTTTTTTTTTTTTTTTTTTTTTGGGGGATGAAAAATATATTTTGGCCGATTCTCAGACCTACTGAATACGCTCACAAAATTTCATGAGAATCGGTCTAGCCGTTTCGGAGGAGTATGGAATCGAACACTGTGACACGAGAATTTTATATATAAGATGGATCATATCTTTATGGAAGAAAAATGGAAGGAAAAATGCAATTTCGTCACATAACACTTAAAGTCAACTTTACCAAAATGACCAATTAACATAAATAAATAAAAATTACGACTGCAGCGTATTGGATAATTATTAACTGTTGTAGTGTGTATGAATTTTTTGCAGCGGGCGGAAAAACACCTTCTTACCCCCACGAAAAACAAAATATATAGGTATTAGGTATAATTATTAATAAACTAGCTTTCCGGCCCACGGCTCCGCCCGCGTTAACAGTTTCTCAATGGTCAAAGGTAGCCTATGTTCTTCCCCAAGGTCTATTCTATCTTTGTTAAACTATTTGTATTTTTGTGTGTGTGTATGTGTATGTTTGTAATGAATAAACTTAAAAACTACTGAACCGATTTCAAAAATTCTATCAGCATTAGAAAGCTACATTCACCCTGAGTAACATAGGCTATATTTTATTTTCAAAAAATCAGGGATTCTCACTAAAACTTCAATAATGTAACCCAACAAGGTGTAAAAATACCTAAAATATTCCTAATAATTGAATGGGCTCCGAAACTACTAAACCGATTTGATGGAAAATGCCTCATTCCTACGGGAAAAACTATTAAAGCGGGCGGAGCCGCGGCGGGAAGCTAGTCTTTAATAAAAAGAAAACTAATTACGATCTTGAAGTTCATAACTTCTTTTGGTTCTACGCGCAATGTGCCCCGTCCACTGCTACTTAAGATGTTAACGAATTATTTTTATAGTCATCGATCTTATTATACCTACTCGTAAATATTTCTTCATTTTGAATAAAAAGAGATCGATTTGAGATAATATATTGTGACTACAAGATAATCTTGAATTAATGCAGCAATTAAAATAGATTTGCAGATTATCTTACTTTTCGAAACTTTTTGCATATGAAATTCGTTGTATTTGCAGAACATTTACGCATCTAAGCCGATCTAAATAGATCAAGAGAGATTATGATTAATGATAATTATAATAATATTATGTACTGATTAAGTGAAATTCATTATTTTTTGACACCATAGGAGGAAACTGCGATTATTAAAAGCTGAATAACAACAACTGATGGCTGGTGGTGGTTCTTCTCCACAGACGAACGCCACTTTTGAACTGCCAATCATGGACTTTTACGTCGCAAATTATTTTGTAAATCTTACTTCGAAAAAGCCTTATGATTCAGATTTTGGTTTGATTTACGACAAGAATTTTTTTTTTACGACAAGAAATTTACAACAAGAAATTTGCATTTCAATTACTATTTTGATTAATCAATAATAGGTACATGCTTTTTTTCTATTGCAGAATTTTTCTATTTATACTCTAAGGTTGTTTCAGCTATTTAAGGACTTTTTTCATTGCTGCCATATACTCCGGAATAATTTGATTGCTATTTGTATTTTATCAACTATTCTCTTTCAGTTTACGAGTATCTTAGGAAAAAAAGTCATTCGTAAATATTATTACAGCAATACGTAAATATTGCCTGGAATAAATGAATCTATTATTATTATTTTGCATACAGACATATTACATCCGATCGTCCAAGAATATCGTCTGTAATCAATGTAAGAATTTGTGTGGAGATTATAATAATATATTTATTGAAGTTACGTAGCCAAATATTTATCCCTAGTGGAAATTATATGTATAAGGACGGCAAAAGGGCAAAATTGCATGCCTGTTACCACAAAATAGTTAAACACGCATGGAGTACGTGCCCAAAAAAAATCTATGACATTTTTCATATATTATGTTTTACAATGGCCATCTGACCCCAAAATAGACAGAGCCTGTACTATGGATTTCAGACAGCTGATATATACAATGAATATACAATATCCAGATTCTAGACACAAGGCAAACACAAATGCTCATCACACGAATGTTGCTATGGGCGGGATTCCAACCCGCGACCCTGGGCTTCGAAGGCAGACATTCTACTAACTAGGCTACGGACGGGGCCGTCAAACAATGTGTTTAACTTTTTTGTGGTTAGACCCTTTATTTCTGTACCCACCCACCGATTAAGAATGTGAGGAGTGTGCAAGGTTTAATTAATCAATTATTAAAAGATTCATGAAGTGGTGAGTACGAAGGTCCAAGCTGCCTCAGACAACAGCCGAGCTGACCCTCCAATAGGTTCGTGTTCAAAAACAAAGGGGAGATTTCGTGAAAGTACCTGCCTGCCTCTCGCCCTCTTTGCCTCGTAATTAATGGGAAGAGTTTTTCTACCTTTCGTTGCAGCCGGAAGGGCGGCTAATTGTCTCTAATTAATTGGACCGGACGTATTTTTAAACCCCTTTTATTCTCTTTGTCTACGGTACTTTTCGAGTTCAAATACCTACAGTGGTCCACAATTGTCGAGTTTACCCTGATTTACAGTTTGAAAGTTGGAAGTTAATTGGTCGCTTATTGTTTGTTTCGTCCGTTTTAAGTGATAAAAAAAATAGATTGTGTACGAAGGTAATTGATAATTTAATGGCATATTTAACGAAGAGCTTTGATGGATTACTACAGGATTAACGACTTAGCTTGTCTTATCATTACAAATTATCTGTAATTAATGATTTTTTTAACAATTGAATTGAAAATAACTTTTATTTATCCATATCTTTATTTATTTGGCACAAATATGCAATAAATCTTTCTTGAAGTCATAAAGTTTGCAAAGTCATAAATGTATAAAATTAAGATTTCCTTAGTGCAATGTATGTATATTATTGTATATTGCAACAATCTAATCTTTTTTTTTTTTTTTTTGAATTGACCTATGCTTGTGTGATTGTGTCGAAAAGGTACGACCAATCAAGCTTCACCGGACTTGACAGAACGCAACAATCTAAGATCTTCTACAAATAAATTAGTCTAATAAAAGTTACTATAACCTATAACTGATATCTTCACTTACACTTAGTTGAAAATTATACGCACCGTGTTATTTTTGGAACGTGAAGTTTTTTACCAGCTACATCATAACTAGAAATTGTTACCTGAGCAATTAGGTCGCCTGTTGACTCAATTTTGTATAGAACGTATCTACTGTTATATTTTTGTGTTTTTTTCATTTGGTGTCAATGAAGAATAATAATAGGTACCTAATGGCGCATCCACACATGCCGCCGGCTTTGCCGCCGGCTTATGCCGCCGGGTTTGCTTCTCATCTCTCTCTATCTCATCTCAGACTGCCTTGTGCAACCAAAGCCGCGCGTGCCGCAGGACACGTAAACCTGCCGGCGGCACGGCCGCCCGGCCGGCGGGTTAGCCGCCGGCCTTGCCGCCGGCTGTGCCGCCGGCCGTGCCGCCGGCATGTGTGGATGCGCCGTAAGAAGGGTTACGAAAAATTTTTGACATTGCACAACCTATGCCCTGGAATTGCGAGTCGGTGTTACACCTAATTGTTAACTTTACACAATCTCGATTAAGCAAAGTCCTATTTGGCCCCCTATTGGTACTATTGGTCCTTTGGTCCTCAATTCTATACGAATAATAGCGACATTAGGTACTATTAATTCTAATGATATTTATGGGTATGATACTTAATAAATAACGGAGATGATAAAATCCTGCGGTAATAAAAATCCACTAAAAGCTATATTGTTATGTTGAGGTACATTTTATATTTTCTATCTTTAAGTTTTGTCGTTTAATGACGATCTAAGCGATTAGGGATTATTGGTAATTAATGGTTTTCTAATCAAAGCTTGTTTATTTACCACTATAAGTTTAAAGAAAGTTGCTAAGACGTGTCATTTTATTAACAAGATTTTTCTTGATTAGACCATACTTATTGGATACTTATATGTAGTACAATAGAATCACAGATATCTATCTATCTATCTCTATCCATATGTATAAAAGAAAGTCGTGTTAGTTACAACACTTATAACTCGAGAGCGGCTGTACCGATTTTTATGATCTTTGTTTTAATTTATTCGTCTCCATCCTGGTCAACATTATGCAAATACAATATTGATAAAGTTTTCTAAAATAAAAGTTATTAGCAAAACTAATTTTCCCATACAAAAATTTCATAATTCAAATGCAGAACGCCATTGATAAGCAGAAGAAAACGCACGACGACGCGGTTGTTTTTTTTTATTCGTGGCATCGCGCCCTTTAACTCCAATTATGTGTGCCAGTAATGTAGAGTTGTTTTTTTTTTTCATAATTTGGTGGAAAAGCTTCTGCTATTCGATACGAAACTCGAAAGCTTGATATTGTAACAGATTAGTACCTATTATTTTCTTCTGTGCTTTAGTGTATTTTATTGTGTATGTTCATTAAGTTTGGTATTATTTGTATATAACCGCTTAAATAAGCATCAACCAAACTCTTATGGTGGGTGTCTCACTTTGAGAATGGGCAACTAACAACAAACCGCCTGCTAACCGTAAATATTTGACAAAACCCTCCTTATGTCGATGGAGATGCCTTAGTCCAGCAGGTTGTCTGTTGCGATCACATGCAGCTTGGCGTTGGGATGGGTTCACTCACAGCGGTTGTTGGTTACGCGCCGGGAGCCACACGGCATTATTCTATTTTAAATATAAACTAGCAAGCAAACGCGCAATGGACGGATGGATGTAAGGTTGTTTATTATCATTATCATATCACAATCCGTATAACCCGTATATTACCGTGGTAGTCAATAGCAACAACTGTGATGCCTGATCCGTCAGCTAAGTAGTGAATTATCAGAAGGTTGCCTACCATAACGTCCGTGCCCGTACTTTAACGTTAGATGCATAAATTTTGAATTTGGTAAATAAAATTAACAAAACATTTATTGATTCATTGGTGGCACTAAGTTCGCCGGGTCCGCTAGTAGTATAATATTAATGAATTTTAAAATAGAACATCATGATCATGATAGAACAATAGTTAGAGTTAGGTATGTACACGTATTCTTTTTTTTTACAAAGCACTATCCAGACTTTGTTATGGCGCATCCACACATGCCCGCCGGCAGGTTTACGTATCCTGCGGCTAGCGCGGCTTTGGTTGCAATGCAGTCTGACAGCCGGCGGCAAACCCGGCGGCATGTGTGGATGCGCCATTAGTGTCATATTTTAGCCCAGAACGAAGCTTTTTTTTCATTATCACATAAATCTATAGATTCCTTACACTACTCATGGAAATAATTTAATTAAATAAATAACAACGGAAGGATATTTGAGTTCTAGAGAATATCAGATAAATAAATTTAAAAATACAAAAGACATGGCTGTATGGCCTTTGATCCCCTGGCCTAAAAAAGATGCTGTTTCCAAGCTTATTTCAATTACGCGGGAAATATGGTCATTTTCAAAATGTAAATTGAAATATGTTGCTAATGATTTTGTGTGCCAGTAGTGCAGAGTTCTTTTTTTTTTCATAAAATGGTGGGAAAGCTTCTAATAACGAAATCAAGTATGATAATTAGCTATTTTTTAACTTTAGTATTATTATTCTACTGTGTAAATTTGTACTGAAATGTTCAATTATTTTATAGCCGCTCAAATAAGCATCAACCAAACCCTTCTGTGGGTAACTGGGCAACTAACAACAACCCGTCTACTAACCGTAAAGATTTTGACAAAAGCTTCCTTATAAAGAGAGAGGCCTTAGTCCAGCAGCGGGACTGTAACAGATTGTTTGTTTGGATCACTACTTGGCAATTGGGATGGGGTCCACGGCGGCGGTCGTTGGTTACGCGCCGGGAGCCAAACGGCATTCTTCTATTTTAAATATAAACAAGCAAGCGAACGCGCAATGGACGGTTGGGGATCGCAGTTGTATTTGGTAAGACGTCGGAAACCACAAGGCGGCGTCCTTCATACCATATTACCAGTGTAGTCAATAGCAACAACTGCGATCCCTGCTCCGTCGGCTAAGCAGTTAACTATCAGAGGGTTGTTGCCTACTATCTGTAATACCCGTCTCAACGATGCATAAAAAATGAATTCGGCTGATAAAGTAACATAAATAATTTATTCATTCTGTAGCGGCACGAAGTTCGCCGGGTCCGCTAGTATAGATATAAAATAGATGACGCAAATATAAGAAGATGAAGCGTCGGGGTTGGCCGCCTGAACTGGTTGGTTAGTTAGGCAGTTGCTGCGGTCGTATGGCCGCGTAAACTAATAAAATGCCTCGTACCGCGATAATACAAATCGCAGCGTTGTCTATGGTATGGTATATCGATATCTGTGGCTAGAACTAATACTGGCTACCAAAGTTTAATGGTTCCGTAGCGGAGTGGTGCAACGCTCGCTTCACATCACACGGAGGTTATGGGTTCGATCGAATCCCGGTAGATGTTGTCGAGCAAATATCAAATAGTGAAACTTTCCTAAATTTCCATATATCTGAAAAGAATGATGTTGTGGTCTCAGCTATTACCTATGGGTGTAGGTAGGTACTCGTTATACAAGCTAAGTCAGAAGCTTTAATTGGCTCATGGTAGGTTAATTTTGAAATCCACATGATAAGCAAACAAATAATCTATGGTTTGTAGGGATTTTGTATTTGTATTGTATTTATTCACTAGCTTTTAGCCTCGCAGCTTCGCCATCGTTTATATTTTTTCCTACAGTGAGATAAAAGTACCTACATATTTTCCCACGTAAAAAGTCTCCTATTTTACTTTCTGATGTAACTTTCTAATTGGGGCGAGGATTCATCATCATCATCATCTCAGCCGAAAGTCATCCACTCTAAGGGACAGAGGCCTACCCCTGTGATCTCCACAATGATCGGTCCTGCGCTGCCCGCATCCAGCGGCTTCCCGCGACCCTCACAGATCCTCGGTCCACGTGTCGGTCGGCTGTGCGAGGATCATACAAACAATAAAAAAGTAAATTTTAAAAATCTAAAAACCCGACTTCTTAAAAAAGCGAACTAAAAAGATGAAAACAAGACGATGTAGAAATATAGTAGCAAGCATGTATCAAGTAAGTACGAAAGCCTCTTTTTCCATTCTATTCTATATAATAAAACTGTAGAGGTTAAATGTCTGTACATAGAAAATAAGAAATACATAGTTTAAAAAACTAAAAAACACGCTTCCTGTCCACCATCTTGGACGTCCGCCATATTGGATTTATGTCACGTGACTTTTTTTTTCGTATTCCTGACAGCAAACCCTT
Organism: Teleiodes luculella; assembly: GCA_948473455.1. Lineage (NCBI taxonomy): Eukaryota > Metazoa > Arthropoda > Insecta > Lepidoptera > Gelechiidae > Teleiodes > Teleiodes luculella. Next base: position 19,534,842 of record OX419582.1, on the reverse strand, counting down.
TCATTTGATACCCATATCATGGGGGTGGATTTCAAACAGCCAGTTCGCCATCTTAGGGAGGCCGCCATATTGGATTTGTAATGACGTTTCTTAGCTAGTCATGTATTGTCATCAAAACTCAGAGCGTGCGCAAAATTTCATCCTAATCGAAGACCGGAAAGTGGGTCAAATTAAGATTCCAAGATTTTTTTCACACATATAATGGGGAGGCCGCCATATAGGATTCGTAATGACGTTTCTTAGCTAGTCATGTATTGTCATCAAAACTCAGAGCGTGTGCAAAATTTCATCCTAATCGAAGACCGAGAAGTGGGTCAAATTAAGATTCCAAGATTTTTTTCATACATATATTGGGGAGGCCGCCATATTGGATTAGTAATGACGTTTCTTAGATAGTCATGTATTGTCATCAGAACTCAGAGCGTGTGCAAAATTTCATCCTAATCGAAGACCGGGAAGTGGGTCAAATTAAGATTCCAAGATTTTCTTACATACATAGTTACTTACAAGTGAAGCTAATATAAAGCGTGTAAAAAAGATGAAATCCGAGCCAGGATGATGTAAGAAATGAAATAAAACATATCCAGACAATTTTCTTTTCTTTTGTTTCTCTGTCTGTTTGTATGGGCTTATCTCCGAAACTATTGGACCGATATGAGTGAATTTTTGCATGGTGGTTCTTTACATCCCTGGTCACCTGGTTAACATCTTATTTTAATCCCGGGAAATTAAAGAGTTCCCGTGGGATAGTTAAAAAGTACTACGGAAAAGTCGGCAGACAGCTAGTAAATTAATATAGTCGATTGTTGTGATCAGTCTTGCTTGAGCCTGCCAATTAAAATGGCGATAGATACAGTCGTGGAATCTGTAAAAAGACATACACAGATACGCGTGAAAAACATAACCCTTCTTTTGTAGTCGGGTAAAAAACAAATGTATTTAATTATCCTATTTGAAATAATAAATAATGTTATATAATGTAGAAGCATGGCGTGAATAGTAGACATATTCTTTAGCCTTCTTTTTTAGTGAGGGTATCTATAAATCATCTGTCGCGATCAAGATAAAACCGTCGAGACGCTATACAGACAGACAAAGACACTTTTTTATCAGTAACTACTAGTATCTTGTCTGGTAGCATTATGTAGCAAAGAAATTTAATTAGGTTAAATATTTATTTTGAATCAGGGTGAGTAGGATTTGGTCGACCACGCTGGCCCAGGGTTGGTCAACTTCACAATCCACCTTTGAAATAGTTCACAGATGTGTGCAGGGTTCTCTCACTCACAATAACATCTTTCTTGAAAATAAATATTTTTGATAGATTTCAAACCTTATTTGAAAATTAAGTTTTTATTAAAATGCAAGATGTTGCATGTTTTAGTTAGCTGTTTTTTTTATATACTTACTTTGGGTAGATTTTGAAAAGCGCTGTAGGTATATATTTTAATTAATATGTCAAAGTTATGCAACGCCGCGCCGCCACCGCGCCGTTTTGAAATGTGTAATTAATTTATCAGGAGGTAGAGCTATTATTTAGAGTACTTATAAATAGAAAAGAAATATTCTCTAAGAGTTATTATTATTAATATGTTGGATTGTTGGTAAGTACACTTTAAGATCACGGGTCTGTAAGACCCGGCCCTTTGGGGAGGTGTACCTACATGGATTCAAGGTATTCGTTGAAGGTCATACAGGTATATGCGCCTACTTCGGCACACCCCGATATTGTAAATAATATTATAAATATATAGATATCTAATGGGAAAGGCAGTGCGCATAGTAAAAAATATCGTTAGCCCGCGCTCAAACGGGCGGCTTAGACGCGGCGGCTCTCTCAAAAGTCATGCTCGAACCTTGCCACACACTGGATACGCATTGCGTTGCATCTGCGTGCGACACGATCTGTAATGTATTAACCTGAAATGCGACGTTCACACTGAAAGTCTCTCAGACGCAATGCAGCACGTCTGCGTGCAGCAGACGCACGGCACGAACACAACACAAACTGACATGGGTTACCATGGTTACATATCAATAACTGTCAGTTGCGTAAAAAATATTGTGCATTTTAGTTCATTTTCCTTTATATTTGTGATATTTGTGACCGAATTGGCGCGCGCGGCAGCGGAACGGGAACGTCGCACGCGCGAAGGCGGACGTAAACATCGTATAAGGTTGTATTATACGGGATTTCCTATTGACACTGACACCGCGCTGCTGCATGCGTCTGCGTGCGTCTGCGATACTGTGTGAACGGCTTCTGTTGCGCGGTGCTGCAGACGCAACGCGTCGTGCTACAGACGTATCCGGTGTGTGGCAGCCTTAAAGGTAAAAGTTTGCCACAGCAAATTGTATCTCCAAGCAGAGGCAATAAGGAACAAGATAGCCTGAAAAGAAGAGAGCCGCGGAGACTCAAGAAAAGCTGCACCCTGCGCCCTATTCCAGCCGCCTGCCTTTCCCTGAGGACCTTGGTACACCATATCCTGGCGTTTCCTTCCTGTACCCACCTCTCCTTGGTAACAAAGTGATAGTGAAGGTAAGGTAAATTGATCAAAGGTAAATTGTTACCATGGCTATTCGACCGGTCTGGTGGTCGTACAAGGTATATGTTCAATAGTCACGAGTGATCCACGATGTATCCGTCCAGCCAAGCTCGGATGGAGGCTTGACAAGTTGCAACGTTCAAGGATGTTATAAGTAATACCATAATACGTTGTATTTGTTTGAAAGTTAAATGAAAGGGCGGTGCTTTCTGGTGATAAATCTAAAGTAAAAAAATATTGACAGGCAGGTGTCTCAACCTATCACATTTTTAAAATTTTATCTTAAAATGTAGGTACTGGACTGCTAGTAGTGCTCTCGTTAAGTTCCTGTCATGAGGAGCTAATGGACGCGGTTTTGTCAAATTAATTAGGACATTAAAACGAAATAAAAACACTTTATATCTAAATTACAGCCAAAGCCAACGTAGAGATAAAATTAAAATTATTAATTTTTCGCTACCCTCCTTTAAAATTAAATATTTGTGAGGCAACCTTGTCAGCAAACCATTACCTATTTTAAATCCACTGTGAAAATAAAACGCGTGTACCTACTTACCTATACATGCATACCTACTACGTAAACTTTGAGAAAATTTTTGAGGTCATTCAATTTTTAGGGTTTCCGTAGCCAAATGGCAAAAAACGGAACCCTTTAGATTCGTCATGTTTGTCTGTCTGTCTGTCTGTCTGTCTGTCCGTATGTCACAGCCACTTTTTTCCGAACTATAATAGATATACTGTTGTAACTTGGTAAGTAGATGTACTTATTCTGTAAACCGCATTAAGATTTTCACACAAAAATAGAAAAAAAGCAATAAATTTTGGGGGTTCCCCATACTTAGAAAGTACTGAAAATCAAAAAAAAATTTTTTATCAAACCCTATACGTGTCGGGTTTCAATATTGATAGGTCTTGAAAAATGATATTGAGGTTTCTAATATATTTTTTTTCTAAACTGAATAGTTTGCGCGAGAGACACTTCCAAAGTGGTAAAATGTGTGTTTCCCCCCCCCCCCCCCCCTTGTAACTTCTAAAATAAGAGAATGATAAAACTAAAGAAAATATATGATATGCATTACCATGCAAACTTCCACCGAAAATTGGTTTGAACGAAATCTAGTTAGTATTAGTTATTTTTAATACGTCATAAATCGTAAACCGCAATTTACCTTTCAATATTATTAAAACATCGATCAAAGTTACAACCAACTACAAGAACTTTTATATTATGTTACTTGCTGCTACGGAACCGACTCGCACTTGGCCGCTTTTATTATTACCTTTTGGTAGCGTAGCTGTATTATTTATTATTATACCATTCGTCCCTCTAAATGCTTATGGTTCAGTTTTATATGTGTATTTTATTATGTCGCCTAAACGCACGTATTTTAGTATAGCTACAAGTATTAACAACACTATTAAGTATGTATAAGTTATGTTGTATAGCGAGTTTTATTGGCTCGTTAAGTTACTGTTCGACTCCGTTTCTCCGAAACTTTGTCATAAGTTTTACGAATTTATTTACGGGCTGATCTTTTATTTTTTGTGCCATAGGTTGCTGTTGGTAAAGAGCACCATGATATTGCTATGCCTTTAAACGATAGAATCAAGTATTAAAAAAAACGGTCAAGTGCTAGTTGTTCTCGCCTGGAGAGGGTTTCGTACAAACAAAGTTCTTCATCATCAGCCGTAACAAGTGGACTGATCGAGTTCAAATGCAAATCCCAGAACCAGACGGATTTGTGACATTAAAATAATGAATTTTGCAACATGGAAGCCACTTCTTTTTTTTTAATTGACCTATGCTTGTGTCGAAAAAGTACGATCAATCAAGCTTCACCGGACTTGACTTCATTTCAGCCACTTGATTTTCGTCACGGATTTACATACGTGTACCAAATTTCAACTCAATCAGTTCATTGCAAAGAGTATATTTAAAATTATAGAGACGTAAGTAATACATGTAGCTGAGGTACGGGGGGTTGTCTCGGGGTTGTGAAATGTCATGCAGTTTTCTATTGGCTGAAGGAAAACAAAAGTATATCAGTATCATTTTTCGCCTTATATTACGTCTATAAACTACCTAAAAAATGTTTGCCTTACTCAATGGTTCAGTGGTTTCGGAGGAACCAGGCGCTGTCTGACGAATGGACGGACTGACACCCGAGTGATCCCATTAGGGTTTCGGTTTTTTTTCTGAGGCACAGAAAGTGATAGTATAGTTTGATACTGTCCTAATAGTTGTAATTTCAGATAAATATTTGGGGACATCTCACACACTGCCATCTGACCCCAAACTAGATAGAGCCCTTACTATGGGTATCAGTGAGCTAATTTAATACAACATCTCGACACAAGGAAAACTCTAGTGCTCATTACACGAATGTTTGTTCTGGTCAGTATTCGAACCCGCGACCCTGTACTTACAACACGACGCAACAACAAAACAAGATCATTAGGTTAAAAAAGTATTATGTGCGATGATGATGATTTAATTTTTTCTTATTTTTTTAGTCTGGTTTGGTAGTCGGGGAAATAAATTTCTTTTTTATTTTTTTGTATTTGTTTTATTATGTTGATCTCTTTTGGAAACATTGAATTGCATATTTTATCTTTATGTGTGTTATAATGTTGTTTTCTTTTCATGTGCATGAGGATAATTTAATCTTGCTTCCGATGATGGTAGCAACGCAACGGCCTGTCATTCAAGATCGTGATGGCTGAAGAAGTTATTAAAAAATATTATCATTTTCCACTATAAAAATTTAAATAATTTTAAAACATATTTCATACCTTTTCACTAAAAACATAGCTAGTTATTTAAAAAAAGGTTTCCTGTGAAAGGTAGGCAGTGAGGTGATTTGTTTTAATTAGTGGGCATTATGACATTATTTCGGTCACGTTCATAAGTCCAGTCATGTCACGTGCACCTATACTTTAAATTAACTTTTTTTCCAAAAGCATTCAGGACAAATCATTTGAAGCAAAATATTGAGTCCCTTACACTGTATAAGTAACACAAAAAAATAAGAATATCAAGCCTTTGGGAAAAAAGTTATTTGAAAGTATAAAAACACGTGATTGACTGCACTTATGAACTTGACTGTATGTAGAAGAAGAGTTAGGTAAATACCTAATTCTTCTTCTGCATACATAAACCAAAAAAGAAGAAACATGCATGGCACATAGCGTCAAGGGAATTGTTGGATGGTATTAGTGAATTTACGTTAAGTGCAGTTGTGTTAAAGATAAATAAACGAATTCATAGAGTTTCAGTGACTTTAATTCGTATTAGTAGACTGCGTCCCTTACAGTACTTTAATGGTATGTACTTAGAAACTAGGCTAGGTGCCAACTATTTTAAAAAAATACTATCTTTGAATACTTCCACTGTTCATCGCATTAATTATTTATAATTTAATAACTTGTTTTATTAATTAAAACCAAAAACAGTTTTTACGAAACATAATATCTCCTTTAAAAAGTGCGAAAGACTGAAACCCCAGAAATTTTTCTATTTATACTCTAAGACTGAAACAATCAGGAACATACCGGCTATTGTCACTACAAAAATAAAGCGTTTTATTTCAAGATATTTCTTCTATCCTCTGGATGAAACACGTGTTTGTACCCGCCAGCGACCGTGAAATAGCTATTATGCGGCGGCGCGACGAATCTCAATAACAATAGGGTTCAATTTGTAACAATGCCTGCAACAACGACGACGGCGGCAGGCGGTGGCGGCGCGGCGGGGCGGCGGGTGGCACCGCAACTTTTTTACGTGCTGCCTGTAGTCGTAGCGTAGCACGTGCCGACACGCGTAGACTAAGCTACGCCGCCGTAGCAGCTAGGTACTTGCGCGCGATTGTGCCGCACAACACAACACAAAATTACACACCTAGGAACTCTATTTTAATTTAATGGGATTAATGCCGCAGTATCTGTCGACGCAAATATTTCTTCGTTTTTAAACTAAAATGCATGTTGGTAATCTGAAAAAAAAAACCTATTAATTATATTTTACTTATACTTAGGTTGAGTTACTTTATTGTTTGTCAACACATAGAATATATATATGTACTACAATAATATGTATTTTATATAGGTTATGAACGTAATCCTTACCTATTAATGAGTAGGTAATTAATTTTGTCAGACTGTCCGTTACGTTATGACTTATGACGCTAGTGATGAAAGAGACTCGAGTCCTTTAGTCGTTTATAATAAGACTCGCCTCTTTTTACAAGACTGTAGCTAGGGACTACTATTTGGTATTCTGTGCTGTAGCTGTTAGTCTTAACTAATATGACTCAGTCGGTTAACGTATAAGACTAGAGACCAAAACTACTTAAACGACTTAAAAGCTTAAGCGACTGCGGGTTAGTTTCGCTGGTATGGTTTCGCTATGGCACCCTCTCAAAATACCTATCAAAAAGTATCGGTATGGTAAACTAACCGGCGCCTGCAGTCCTTTACAAAAGAACTGGCGCTTCAGTAAAGCATGTTAAATAATTGTAATTATAAATAAATATAATTGTAATTATAAAAAAATAAATAAAAATAAAGCAAGCAAGCAAGTACCTACTAGTTTCATCAACACACGCCTTACGACTCTCGACTCCCTACTCAGTCTTTTAAGTCCTTTAAGCTGTTTAAGTAACGGCTCAGTCTTTTATGTTAAAAGACTCCACTAAAAAGGCTAGTCTTATGACTTTGGGGACTATAAGACTGAGTCAGTCGTGAGGCGTCAAAAATAAGGCGAGTCTTTATTAAAAGCCTCAAAAGACTGAGTCTCTTTCATCACCCTATCTTCCCGCATGAAAATGTATCATCTTATGAACTAACTACATCTCATTATTGTTCTCATCTGCAACTCCTATAAGTATTGTGACACTGTATCACCAAATTGCCATTGGATTGTACCCCTCTATCGTGACGTTGACGCTATAGTACAGGTTCGACCCATTTTAGCGTCAGCATACCTCTCTCTGTAATGTACCCCTAGCCCTAAGTTCAACTTTATGTGTCACCCACTAATGCTCTGTAGCTATTAATTTTAAGGCTTTCTATAAATAAAACATTATTATTATTATTATATTATCACTATTATAATAATGACGCACAACCAAACAGCTAAACGGATCGCTATTAAAATAGAAAAATAAAATCAATAAGGCAAGCTTTTACAATACATTTATTAAATCATTATCGGAAAGCTAGATATGTATATTACGATCCAACATCCAACTAATTAAATTCCTGTCCTGCCTGACACCTTCCTATACGTGTTTCAGAATAATTATTCGCATATATTACCGAATCTATAAGGTACACACGCATACATCTCATATAGGTACAGTCATAATGTCAAATAGATACAATAGGTATGTAGTGAAATAACAATGCGATGGGATGGCGACGTACACAATTGGAGTTTATAACCTTTTCAGACGTTTACGGTGCGATGAATTGGTATTTACGATTGGTCCTTAAATTTGTGTAGGAAATTTTATAAGTTTGACCTATCAACTTAATTGGGGTGTATTGATTAGAGTTTCGTGAGATAAATTAATTGATGATCAATAACGTTTTATAATCGCGAAATTCAAACGTATTTTTCATACTGCTACAATACAAGACACACAACCAGAAAAATTACTTACTTTGTGTAAAAAAACTTTTTTTTTTATATATATACTAAAACGTCAAGTGGACGGAAACAATCATAAAGATAATTTTTTTTTCTGTTTTTCTATCATATATTTTAACTTTCAAGTTCACTAACTTCACTCTAAACTATATGAAAGACTTGTATACTTAACTCTAATAATAAAAAAAAAATTAAGGTTGCTCCCTAATGTAGCGAACGAGAATTCATCTCGTGCGACAGGCAAAAATATGTTTGCACGTGTGCGCGCGGGCGCCTGTGTGCGTGCTGTAATAGAGCGATGACGTGATTTCCTGCTCTGAGTTATTGCTACTGTACCGGCGCTAAATGGTTTGCACGACGTGACCTTTACTTTGCGGGAATCGACGTTTTGTTTGAGCTTTTATAAAAGAGAAAAGATATGATTGTTTGTTTGTTTCAGGGATCGAAACCGGTTTTGAAATCCTTGTTAATATTGTCCGAAAAACAGATATAATTCCGTTCCCCAATTAACCGGCAATAGATGGAACTTAATGAAACAAACCAAAAATATTTTGGTTACCCGGTTTTTGATAAAGAACGGAATGAAACCGGTTTCAATCGGTTTTGTAATTATTAAAGTAATTGTTTTTGCGGCAGGCGAAGGCCAGGGCTGCCGGTTGCTTTGCATATTATGTTCCCCCAGGACTAAACCTACCCTTAGTGATGTTAGTTAGAGCTATAGTCGGATAGGGTTTGAACTAGCGTGATTTAACAAGTGTATGAAAAACCGGTTCCGATCCCTGGTTTGTTTGCATTGAATAGGCTCTGAAACTACTGAACCGAGTTCAATGAAACTTGGTACAAAGATAGAATAGCCCTTGTGTAATAAAATAGGCTACCTTTTACCGCAGGAAAATTCCTCATTCCCACAGGAAAAAACTGTTCACGCGGGCGGAGCCGCGGCGGAAAGCTAGTGTTTAATTGCCTATCGCTACACATTTTCTACCCGAGTAAATTATTGGTCAAATGCCACTCTATTGCATGATATCTTTTTGTATGAACATGAAACGGCAAAAATGTGTTTATTTTTCATAACATCGATGACAATATCCTTGGTCAAGTGATAAAACCCCCGCCTCACATTACGAAGGTACCGGGTTCGAATCCCAGTGAGGCACTTGTTGAACAAATATCACTTTGTAAATCCTTCCCCAGTTTGGTTCCGGTTACCAACTAAGGATATACATAATTATAATAATTCTGACACCAGCAGGGTATGTGAGGTCGTCAAGAATTAAGTATAATTGATAATTTTTTATTTAACAGTTTTTAGGTTCTAACCTTGCACGTTATTCATGATGCTGAGGGACTACACAAAGAAAAGTCCTACGTTTGGGGCTTTGGGGTTCATTGAGTTGATGTTTTTTTTAGTTCTTTTTGTTAGGTGCGCATGATAACATGAGTCAGAAGATGGAGCCAGAAGATAATTACGCATACTTATTTAAAACTTGCTCAACAATGGACTCAATTCCAGAGTGGCCGCTAAAATCGCTAATTTTAGTTAGGTGTCGCTAAACCACTTTGCAATTCTAAGCAAACTGTCAAATTCAACTGACATTGCTAATTTTAATCTGTCGTTCCTTATTTTAGACGATCGATTCAACTTAGCTTTAGCTGGTCAAACACATGCATGCGATTTTTACGCGTAAAATTGCTATTCTGATTAATCTTAGCGGCGATTAAAATGGTCCCGTTTAACCTCAATAACTTGATAGAATACGGCCTTTTTTGTAAAAATTGTGAAGATTGACTAATTATAACCTTAACAATTTTGGAAATTCAGACTGAACAGTAAGTTGGGTTGGAGAAAAAGTATAATTGGGTTGCTTAAGAAATGATTTAAATTGATATGCAAAATTTTGTTAAAATAGGAAGAAACATAGGTATGGTACAGTAAGAAGCACCTGCGGCTAGACACTCGCACTTTGAAACTTGCTTCTACTGCTACGTTATAACGGCGCTCTCAAGGTCAACATGTCTAGCCGCATGTGCTGCCTACTGTACAATACAATACAATATAAATATTCTTTATTGACACCAAGAAACACAGACATAAAACACATACATCACTGTACATTCAAGTTCATGTCAAGTTGACATTCCCATTCACACATTCACAAGTTGCATTCAATAAGGGAGATAATCGCGAAGCATGGGTTCAGTTCGACCTGCTCTTGACTGTACTATTCCTGCTTATTTACTATATTTGAAGATGTGCAAGAGCCAGCACACGCGGATGGACATTTGCTCAATAAAATTCGCTTTTACTGTTACGGAATTACGGCGTTCCTAAGGTCAAAGTGTCCACCTACATGTGCTGTCTACTGTACCACTATGAATGGACACAAATAAAAAACTTCATAAAGGATTTTTTTACTAAATATTATGATTAGGTTGTATGGCGAGGATATAATTAGCCTTTCTTATAAAAATAACATGAAAAAACAACAACTTGAGCATAGGTATTTCGTTTCGTTATCAGATTTAACTAAACATCCTAAGAAATACTTTTTCCACTAAAGGACAACAAAGATAGCTGTAAAATCGCTAATAAGCAAAAATAAATTTGGTAAGCTAATTGCCAAATTGTTAACGTTATCCGCAAAATGTATCCAATATTAGCTGACAAGCTCTATGGATTCAAATATTTTGTATAAAACTGATTGCACGCTGCTCTAAAGTCACTTTGTTCGGCTCTAGTGAGGGGGTGGAGAAGGCAACAACTCATAAAATTAAGCGATTTGGATGTGAGTTAGTCTAACTGTGAGGATCGCCGCGTTAACAGCTCGCTAGCTGTCTCTCTCGTGCACTCATACAAACGTAACGGCTCGTGTCGAAGCCCACTCACACACGGGGCTGGGTTTCAGTCGCCGGCGACTCGCCGCTGCTACTCGGCTGCTGCCAGAGTTCCAGTACACTCACTCCGGCTCGAACACGTTCCATTTCTCGATCCTCGCGACATTCGCTGCTTCATCGGAAACGTTTCTGCGAACTGCCATTGTTCGCGCCACAATGCGTTGACTCGCTTCGAAGTGGCTTAATTGACACGAATTGTTCTCCATTCTACTCACTTCTCTGATTTGATGTTCTAAGGAGCTTTTATTAATTTGTAACTTTAACAGTTGCCGCCGGTTTGATTACTCGAGTGTAGTGATGTTTATGTGACTTGGTGTCACACGGATATCGGACGGGTCCGTGAGGTGAGTGGGATTTTAAGTACACAATTAATCTATAATGCTTAATTAACTTTTAATTATGTCTAATGAAGCGATGTGTTATGAAGTTTATTATGCGACATATTTTATTAATTGGCCCGTGACGTGAACTAAGTTTATCGAACTTTTGTTGATGAAATTGAAGTATGAAATTGTCAAGACAATTAATAAAACAGCGTCGCTGACATTTCACTTTCACCTTTAAGTAATGATTAAGCTTCTAGGTACCTACTATTTTTATACAGACTACTAGCTCTAGTTTAAATAAGTTGTAAGTATAAGATAAGGGCACGAAAGCGAGTTTTGTAACTTTTTGATGTTCAATAACTAGAATAAGTTTGTTTTACAGTTGGTAATATATAATTTACCTAGTAATTTAGTTTGTGGGTCTATAATAATGCTTTTGGGGCTAATAATCAATTAATGCTTATGCTCGTTTTTTTTCAAGCGACGGCGAATTTTTTTCTATGCGCAGTTTTAAATTTCTTAGCTGGTGCAGTTGTAGTCATTTTTTATATACCTATACCTAAACTTATTAGAGCTGTGAACCTCAACAGTTCTCCAACAGGATGCTCATTTCAACTTCACACTAAAAGTATTTACTGTTTTTTTTAACTTCATATTGATGAATACTATTTTAAAACACCGCATGATAAAATTACAGTAACATGTCGTTATTTGTATTTCACACTCTATAATAATTATAACTATAAGTAAATAATAATTATTTACTCATAGTTATCTCATAAAAAAGCTCAGTAAGCTCGCACTTAAATTTGGTTAATTATAGAATTAATGAATATTACTTTATTGCACCTTAGAAAATACAGTAAAATATGAAATATAAAAAAAAACTGTGATAGTAAGTTTTTTTTTAGTTTTTTTAGAAAGTTTTTATGTACACGGCCTATTTGCTGGGCAACCTTAAGGAGAGGAATAGTGAAGAATGAGACGGGTGAAAACAACATCTTACAAAAAATATTGGATATGATGCTATATTAACTTTTTTTTATATTATTACTACGCCAATGTCTACGGAAGAGTCGGAAGTAGTTGTCGGCAAATTTTTTAATTGTAATAATAACTAATAATATGCTTTTCCGGGAATAATGCCGAATGAAGTTTCCCAGTTAATATCGAGCAACAGAAACGTAATACATACTTGTAAATCTTAAGAAATAAATTCTGTCAACTAGCTGAGGTGTGGGAGGGTTGTCTCGGGGTTTCTATTAATTGGTGACTTTCTATTGGTCGAAACTGACGGAAGACACAAATATCTCAGTATCAAATCACTGAGGTATTCACAGGATTGGGTCGCCTTATAGTATGTCTCTATAGGTATATCACCAAAAAAAATATTCTTCCTCTACGATGTCCTGTCAGTGTTTTGTTCCAACTTCTCCAACCTGCTCGACTTCACTGACTCTACCAACTAGGAAACGCAGACTGAATTGCGACAGACACTACTGCGACAGACGAAAGTCCGACAAGACAGTCAACCTCAAACAGCACCCGTAACATGCAGTGCTATGACAAAAGTTTGTCGCGCGAGAAACCCGCCATATTGAAATATCTTCCAATAGGATAAGAGAATACGCACGACAAAATTATGTCTGTCACGCGTGGACCGGGCATGTTAGAGGGGCAGGAAACGTTTTTTGGTTTACGGAACGGTACATTCTTAGAGTAATACCACCATCTCAGCCGAATAGTAGAGTATAGGGACATGAGCAAACTATATTATAGCAAATTTATAGTTAGCTTGAGTCTAAAGGTACATCAATAATTTAATTTCTTTAAGTTAAGAGCTGCACTAATTCCTTGATATCCTTATATGACACCACCACACCACATTTATTTATTTTTCTCTTCTCGGTCTTCCCCTTCCTTTTATCCCTTAGAATATCTTTCCATAATTATTTTCAAAAAGTTGTCGTGTGTATCAAGTGTCCCACTATATTTCCTCTCCTGCTTTATATTGTTGCCAGCAGGCTTCTTTTGTATCAGGTGTCCCACTATATTTCCTCTCCTGCTTTATATTGTTGCCAGCAGGCTTCTTTTGTATCAGGTGTCCCACTATACTTCCTCTCCTGCTTTATATTGTTGCCAGCAGGCTTCTTTTGTATCAGGTGTCCCACTATACTTCCTCTCCTGCTTTATATTGTTGCCAGCAGGCTTCTTTTGTATCAGGTGTCCCACTATACTTCCTCTCCTGCTTTATATTGTTGCCAGCAGACTTCTTTTTCGTCCAAGCATTTCTAGTATATCTGAGTTTGATTTCTTTTTGTCCAGCTTATTTTCTTCATCTAACTACACTAAATCTACAAAGCCTCCAGTCCATCTATGTCACAGTCATTGTGCACGTGTCACGACCATGTAATTTGTAAATTTAAAACGTGTGAAAAATAAATAAATTCATACAAATCGATATATTATAAGAAGTAGTAGCAATTTTAAGGCAAGTATGCTATAAGTAGATGATAACATAATTATACATACTCGTATTGACGATCATACTATGGATGCCCTTTTTACAATAATGTAAAAATGTGTGCAATCTTGTAGTATGAGATAAATAAAACTAAACTAAACGATTACAAGTTGTGAAAATTATTACGGTATTTATTTGAAACTAGCTTATGTATGAGGCGTCATCGTTGCCCGCATGATTACCATCACATTTTCAGATATAAAAAGTATCTCACGTGTGCTTATCTACACTTAATATTATAAAGATAATTTTGTTTGTTTGCGTTGAATAGGCTACGAAACTACTGATCCGATTTTAATAAAATTTAGTATAAAGATAGAATAGATTTTAGGGAATAACATAGACTTCCTTTTACCACTGGAAAATTCCTCATTCCCACGGGAAAAAAGTGTTGAAGCGGGCGGACCCGCGAGGCAGAAAGCTAGTATTTCAAACTGACATTTATTTCATACGAGTACCTACACGTGATGTAAATATTTAAATATTTTTGCTAAGTTGTAAATATTCTTCTTCCGAATCTCTGCAATAATGCAAATGTTTCCTGCTTTCCTACAATAAAAGCCGTACTTATGAAAAATCTTATCATTACATAATTTCGTCTTTAATTAATAGACTAGCTTCCCGCCGCGGCCGCGCCCGCGTTAGTAGTTTTTCCCGTGGGAATGAGGTATTTTCCCGCTGTAATAGCTACCCTATATTCTACCGCAAGGTCTATTTTATCTTTGTGCCAAGTTTTACCAAAATCGTTTCAGTAGTTTTAGAGACTATTCAATTATTAGGAATATTTTAGGTTTTTTTTTCACTTTGGGTTACATTATGGAAGTTCTAGTAAGGATCCCTAATTTTTTTAAGAATAAAATATAGCTTGTGTCAGGGTGAATGTAGCTTTCTAATGGTGAAAGAATTTTTGAAATCGGCACAGTAGTTTTTGAGTTTATTCATTACAAACATACACACATACACACACACCCAAAAATACAAATCTTTCCTCTTTATAATATTATTAATAAATAATAATAATAAAATAATAAATAATAATTAATATAGTATATATATAGTATTATAGTATAATAGTATAGATGTTACCTACTTAAGCAGTTACAACGTACTAGTTCCTAATAACAGTAGGTATATAATATTACAATATAACAATTAATGCTTTCGTGTAGGTATTAATATTGTCTATTATTACACATAGGTAATGAGGTTTCATATACACTTGTTACTAAGTGATTGAGTTGAATTATATTGGTATGGTACAATGAATTGATTAATCAATTTCTGATATTAAAGTATATTATACTAGCTTTCCGCCGCGGCTCCGCCCGCGTTAACGGTTTTTCCCGTGGGAATGAGGCATTTTCCTGGGGTAAAAGGTAGCCTATATTACTCAAGGTGAATGTACCTTTATAATGGTGAAATAATTTTTTAAATCGGTTTAGTAGTTTAGGAGTTTATTCATTACAAACATACACACAAACACACACCCACATACACACACAAATACAAATCTTTCCTCTTTATAATATTAGTATGAAGTATGATAGAGTGTAGGTGGCCACTTACTTAACACATACACTCATGCATGAGCGAGCATCTTTATCCAAAGGTTTTTAAACAACAATCCCACAGAAAATCCCGAAGAAACAAACAGTCGGAAAAAAAATTGGCACTCTCATACTTTTGAAACGTTTGTATAGAGATTCTTCTTTCGTTTCCAAGATAAGTTTCTTTGGGAAAGCTGCTGAAAACAGTTGACTGAGCACGTATTTTCAATATTTGCTAAGCTCCCAACTTAAGCTACTTACTTTATACTATAACAGTCATACTAATAATAACAATAATTAATAAAAACTTCAAAGTTAAAATGATTTAGATTATATTTATTTAGCCTGAAATGATGTTGATAATCAAACTCAAAAGTTTTAATGTTTGTGACTCAACAATGTCAATTGCTGGAGCAATAGCTGGACGGAATAGAATGAAATGAGGTATATAATAATAATATGTCGGGCTTGTGTGAGGTGACAAGCCATATGACCCCAAACTAGGCAGAGCCTGTTCTGTGGGTGACCTACATACATGTTATATAAATATATAACATCCAGACACAAAACAAACACAAGTACTCATCACACGAATGTTTGCCCTGGACGGGATTCAAACCCGCGACCCTGTGCTTTGTAGGCAGGCATACTACCAACTAGGCAGCTACGGGGCCGACAAATGAAAATAGCTTATCATATCACCTGAATTAAAGCATAGAATGTTATATATTTGCGCTTACTTTTACGTGAACTAGTTTATATATTTTATTAGGAAACAGTGGCACCACATGCAAAGAACTAACTTTATTCGTTAATTTCATACCTACATCATGCATGATCCAAAGAATATCAAAGGCTTTATCCGAGCAGATAGTTTTTTATTGTTTATTATCATCCACTCGAGTGTCTGAATTTTTTTTTTTGCACGCGCTCACTGCCTATAGGAGATATCATTATGTGAAGGTGATTTTTTAACTATGGACAAAATAACCCTGTGAAGCCCGGTATTTCGAGATTTTATATACCTATCCGACAACATTTTCGGAATTTATAAATGTGTACGCAACTAGAGTTTGGTAAATGAAAGTAGACAATCGATGAAATTGGAAAACATTGTACCTACTGGCAAAAAAGTTACATAGAAAAAAAAAGTATCAAATTAGGTAGGTACCTAATTCAAATTTGCCGCGTTTTTTCATTGCCTACTTTCATTTGCCAAACTCTATCAATTATTTCGAATGAAAAATTAAGATAACTGCATTTTTAACCGACTTCAAAAAAGGAGGAGGTTCTCAATTCGACGCGTATGTTTTTTTTTGTGTGTTTTATTACTCAAATTATAATTGTGAAGTTGGCGGTATGTTCATTCCTGATCCTTTGCATTTGCAGTGCGTAAAAAAAGTTTACATTTACATGTCATTTTATTTTTCATCATATAAAGCAAAAGTTAGTTTTTTACTCGAAAATGTGTTAAAAAAAGTGTTTTAAAACTCATAAGCTTTGCTCATTACACACTCGGCAATGATATTGAGGTCTCAAAAATGATATTGAGTTTTCTAATTATCATTTTCATCTAAACTGAATAGTCTGCACGAGAGACACTTCCAAAGTGGTAAAATGTGTGTCTTCCCCACAGAAAACTAGTACTACTAGCAGAGGTCCCGCGCTGTAACTTATAAGTATAATATGAGAATGATAAAACTAAAAAAATATAATATATTATTGTGTACATTACCATGCAAACTTCCACCGAAAATTGGTTGGAACAACTAGTAAGTAGTATCTTTTTAATAAGTTATAAATCGTAAACTGCAGTTTAACTTTCATTAAATCATATTTTTTTTTAAAAGCACTTAATTTCACAAACATAACCCTTGACAAAAAATACACTATTATTATAACACGATCAAAGTTACAACGAACTACAAGAACTTTTATACTATGTTACTTGCTGCTACGGAACTCTTTATGGGCAAGCCCGACTCGCACTTGGCCGCTTTTTTATATACAATTTGTCTGTTGCATAATACTTGCTTATGGAGTGAGATAGTGTTCGTGTTCTGTAGCTTTTGCTGTTAGCTTTTAAAACATAGTGAGTTTTTAAGAAGTGATATCTGCATCTATTTATCATTGGTCGAGTGTGTACCGGGCAGCGTGCTGGAAAAGGAGTAGGCTGCTTTAGTAAGACGATTATGATATTAATCGGGAAGCGCGTCCACGCACAAAGTCGCGGAAGTCGCGACTTGTGTGGTCCTTTGATATCACCGCCGTTTCCGCTACAACTCTCCACTTTCGACACAATTTATTCCCAACTTTACACGACGCTGGATCGGAGGGAACCTAACATAGTTGTTAGCTAATAGAATAAAAATGA
Source organism: Teleiodes luculella (assembly GCA_948473455.1). Taxonomy (NCBI): domain Eukaryota; kingdom Metazoa; phylum Arthropoda; class Insecta; order Lepidoptera; family Gelechiidae; genus Teleiodes; species Teleiodes luculella. The sequence continues at coordinate 19,516,980 of OX419582.1, read as the reverse complement.
AACTTTTAGAAAAGTTATTAGTTTAATGATATTCGGAAGCGGGCAGATGTTAAAATAAAATAGGAGTTGTTAAGATTGACATCACAGTTCGGTGAATGGAGTGCTAGCTAATTATCGAACATGCTTTATATGACACATATGTAGTAGGTAGGTACTTTAATAATTGGGGCAGATTGAAAATTCTAGTGTTTTTTGATTAGATGATCCTCGTAATTTGTACAAATAGGTATTATGATTTTCAGATATACTTACCTTGATCATATGATCTAAATTGTCACATGATTGGAAACACGTTTCCTGAAAAAAATATCGGTAAACGTGTTTCCAATCATGTGTAACACCTTCTTTTACTTCTTATAGGTAAAAGGCGTATTAGACGTTGAAACTTAGTCACAAATATGGTATGTATACAACCTTAATAAAATCTAGTATGTAGTACATTTTAATTTATATGTAGTACTTTTTGTATAAATGGACATACAAGAACATGGCACTTACGCTGTTTAGTAGTAGCGCGCAAACAGCGTACTTTTCTCTCTTCCACGTGTACTGCACAAATCTTAAAAAACAAATCATTTTTCATAGAAACTTTAGTCACGTGACCGGCCATTTCGTATGACCAGAAGAATTTTAATTTTGAAATTTCAACCACTGTTCCTTAGGGAAAGTTGTTCAGTTTCATGAGTACTACAATTACCTATGTTTCGGAGACTAAACAAGCAGTTAGATTTCACGGTGTATATATATGCCTTCCCCTAAGACCTCTACAATGTGTTAAAAAGTGGAGGATTTAAAAATAGATACAAAAATTCAATTAGGTACTACCTGCCTGAATTGTTGTCTAATAATCTATGCTAATAATAGTATACCGCACAATTTTATATTGAGTAATGCAGCGCGCTGTTATAATATTATATTAGCGTCTGCAATTAATGCTTACGGCAATCTGCATTGACGTCACCAGCGGTGTCCTATTATTAGCTACAATTGTATCAGGTAATTGTCGTGACAGCTCTGATCACCAAATAAAGTGCATATTTATTGCTTTTGAATGTGAATTAAACAAATTTCTTGCTTTTCTTTCAAATGTTATAAATACCAATTTTACAGTAACATTTGTACAGGTAGGTTATAATCAGTGGCGCAAGGTAAGTCAAGGCAAGGCCTGGTAGAAATTGCTACCTTAGCAATAAGGCCGCCCATTTGTGCACGTTTATGGTTGTTTGTGAACTGTATTTCTTGTAATTTATTACTGGTGTGGAATAAAGTATATCCTTTTCTTAGTTTAGGTCATCAAATCGTTTATCATCAGATAAATCTGGTTCTATTCACATTAGCCACATAAAAAGAATACCTTATTAAATTCTTAAAAGTTTGGTTTTATTACACCAGCCTAGTCGAATTTAAATGGTTTCACGAGTGTTTTTATTTATAATTTATATTTTTTACCTCACACTAAGGACAGGAAGGGCAAGGTTTTGTTTTTCGTTTCATATTAGTCTAAATTTATACTAATATTATAAAGAGGAAAGATTTGTATTTTTGTGTGTGTGTGTCTCTGTGTGTGTGTGTGTATGTTTGTAACGAATAAACTCAAAAACTACTGGGCCGATTTCAAAAATTCTTTCACCATTAGAAAGCTACATTCATACTGAGTAGAGTAACATAGGCTATATTATATTTAAAAAAAAATAGGGATCCTTACTAAAACTTCAATAATGTAACCCAAGATGTAAAAAAATACCTAAAATATTCCTAATAATTGAATGGGCTCCGAAAGTACTGAACCGATTTTGGTAAAACTTGGCACAAAGATAGAATAGACCTTGCGCAAGAATATAGACTAACTTTACTGCGGGAAAATACCTCATTCCCACGGGAAAAACTATTAAAGCGGGCGGAGCCGCGGCGGGAAGCTAGTATATCCAGTAGGTACTAGCTTTCTGTCTCGCGGCTCGCCCGCGTTTATAGTTTTTCTCGTGGGAATGAGACATTTTCCCGCGGTAAAAGGTAACCTCCAAAGGACAATGCTCAAAGGCTATTCTATCTTTGTACCCGTTTCGGAGCAAAAGGTCAAAAGAGCAAAATGATAAGCGGGAGCAGATGGTCCAAAGAGCAGAATGTCAAAAGCGCGTAATGTCAAAAGAGCACAATGTCAAAGGCGCAGAATGACAAAAGCGCATAAGGTCAAAACAAAACTACTTAGATTTCCATTCTTACCTCGTTTAACTAAAGTATGTAAGTAGATGAACAACATGCAGACAAAACAAACACAAGTGCATATCACACGAATGATCGGATTTCGATTAAGCTACCCTATGTGTCGAAGGTAGGCGTATAAACAACCTATTACAAAGTAATACACCTGCTGACTAATTCTAAATTTTATTTGCGGATCTAATGTTCATAATCCCAATTTGATAACTATCTAAGACTTACTATTACCTTACTTACTATTTATAAATTATATGATTATGATTATGATTATTATGATTACCTGTTTAACAATTCGATAAGTTTTAATATAATATTATTAATTTTGTTCTTATCAAAATAAGCAAACGGTTATTAACGATTACATTACATTTATAATACTGTCTGTGAAATACACTTCTTTATAACTAGAAGATAATCTGTCTTCAAGGGCTTGGAATTTGTTGAGCAATGTTTGCCACAGCATTTTTTATTTTTCAATTTGTCTTTGTAATAAAAATCCTTTAAAAATCAATCATTGACAAGGCTGAGCGGTGAAGGGCCGGGTCCACGCGGCGGGGAGGAGAAGGGGTCGGTGGCGGGCGGGGAAAGGGGCCCCGCATTCAACGGCAGCGGTCGCCCAAGATAGAGCATGCAGCTTTCCATGAGGGTTGAGGGGAGTCAGTCACCACCACACCACTTAATTACTCATACTATCAGCAATAAAACAAAAAATATTTTCAGTGTTATTGCCATTTAATACCTAGTTACTTACTACTGTCTACTACATCGCTTATCTATCAATAACTTTTGCACTCTATAAACCTATAGTTATAATTATTCTCAATCCGCACGAGATGTATGTTTCACATAAATTTAATTAACCACAAGCGGCCATTTGGCCCGATATCTAATTTAAGTCAATCAAGTCAAATTTACACACTCAATAAGACTCAAATTGAGCGTCTGTTTGTTACAGGAAGCGTCTCAAAACATTGCTAGAAACTTCAAAGACCGCATTCGACATCAAACGACCTCTCACCAACATCAATCCCAAGTGGCTATTAAACGCTAATTCAATCATAAAAACAAACATGACAGACTATTTCCGTACAAATCGCGGGTGAATAATTTAACACATGAGCGCTGAACAAGAGCACGTGAGTAAAAATAATGAAAAAGTGAGCAAACTCGGAGAAGAAGTAGTAGTCATGCAAACAGTAATGTCATCATATGCCACGTCGAGCATGATACATCAGGTTGACAGCCGCTGTCAGCTAGACACCCACGAGAAATACCACATAGAGCCCAAGTACAATGTAGAGTGTCACTATAGTGAAGAAATCGGGCCGTCGAGCTCTGACGCTGGCGAAGAAAAGATCACTGTAGATGAAGACGACAAAGAAGAGGAAGAGCTCATCATATCTGACAACATGTACGAGCAAGTTCAATATCAACCTTGTTACACTGACAATTTGGACATTATCAATACTTTGAATGAAACCTCTTCTTTTAATGACGAACAGGATAAAAGATCTCTTCTTTTATACAAGGAATGTGGTGAAGCTCCTAAACTGGAAGCAGACAGAGTGAAATCTTTGAAGGGGACATGGCACCCACATGTTTACGGGAAACCTCCAAGAAAACCAACAGTCCATACTATAGAATTTATTTTGGGTTTGACTGGCTCTAAACCAGATCGAGCGTACATAGCAAAAGCACAAGAAATAAAAAGGTCAAATGTCAGCAATCTCATGAATGTAAAACGTAACTTCGAAGGGAAGAAGCCACTTACGTACCAGGAGAAAGGAACACAAGTACAGGCGGATTTAGCTGCTCGAAAATATAATATGAGCCAACATAAGAACAAATTACAAGAACAGTTACTGCAGAGAGGTGCAAGAACTTCAGAAACTTCGACCAGTTATGACAACAGATCGCACTCGTTTAGTTATGAAGATCAGCCTCTTAACTTAACAGTTGCGAAATCACGAGATTCATCAGGATGGGGCGCAAGCTTCGATGAAGATAAAATAGCTAAAGGTCAGTGGAGTCACAGTATAGAAAATAGTTACTTCATTTCATTATCTTCATGATACAAGGTGAAAATGACGGAAAATATAATAGTTTGTGCAACATTCTCAAAACATGTGCATGTGCATGTCCTTTCAGTATTTATATTTAATAGTTGTACTCCTCTGTATTCTGTGTGATTCTGTTCTAGTCGTTACCTTCTTTCTGTATATGTAGAGGTACGAAAAGATTTCGTGGGCCCGCGGCCTATATGAAATGAATAACGTTTCAATTTGTTAATTTATAATACGAGATTAACGGGCTTACCGCAATATTTATTGTGATGAGAGTACGATATTTCAGTGCAAGTAAGTAGGTATTTTCTGGGCTACAAGTGGGTACATAAATAAAATTACTGGGACTCTCAAGAAAATAAAATAGCGGTAAGCTCATTCATGTCTCATATTACGATAATGACCGCTAAAGTATCTGTATCTACATATCAGGGATCGAAACCGGTTTAGAAATACCTGTTAATATCGTTTGAAAAACCGATATATTTCCGTTCCCCAATTAACCGGTAATAGATGGAACTTAATGAAACAAACCAAAATCATTCTGGTTACCCGGTTTTTGTTAGAGAACGGAATTATACGGTTTTTATCGGTTTTGTAATTATTAAAGTAATTGTATTTGCGGCAGACGAAGGCCAGGGCTGCCGGTTGCTTTGCATATTATGTTCCCCCAGGACTAAACCTACCCTTAGTGATGTTAGTTAGAGCAGAGAGTTATATTCGGATAGGGTTTGAACTAGCGTGATTTAACAAGTATATGAAAAACCGGTTCCGAGCCCTACTACATATATTAGTATGGTTATTTCTTCCGTGTTTGTTTAGATTGTGATGATCAAAATAATGGAAATTTAATATCATTTTCATGACATGACAGTCGCTTTTAACTTTTAACCGTCCAAATCCCACACACGCTGTTAGGTAAACACTTACGCTATTCCTCGAAGTTTCCACCAAAGAGGTGGGTATTATTGGCTATAAACTATAAACCAGCTAAGTTGTAAATCAGAGTTAATTAGTCAAAAGGGGTCCTCTACATAAAGTGGCTGCATTTCAAGGAGCATAGTAATAATTTAATTATGTGCACTTTGATGGACCCAAGCAGATAAACCGTAAGTAAGGTAACAGATAAACATACATCACACCTAAACCTCCTTTTACTTCGCCGTAGTCGGGTTAAAATAGGTGTGAAAAGATTATAATTACAATATTATCAACATTTATTTGTAGCAAGTAGTACGGGCTATTCCAATTTAAACTTTAAATGGCTGAAACCAAAGTTTAAAGTCTATAGTTGATTACAATGTATATCTTTGCAAGTTATAATTCGAACATTCTGAACGTCCAAGCAATAAGCTATTGGTCTTTGCAGCTGTGGCGTCCATCGCACTTAGGGTTGCCAATTTATTTTTGGACATAAGATATTATGGATTAATAGTGGACGGAATGTTGATGTAGCGTGTTTATTGCGTCAAATGAATATAGACCACTCTTGTAAGACTAATAATAATATAAACATATTACGAATGTATTTGCTGGCTATTTGCCTGCAATCGCTGATTGATGAAGTAGGAGCTTAATTTGTATGTTTCTTCTACTGGTGAATAGTATTTTTGGAACCCCTATTGGGCGGTCACATGAGCATTTTGTCGTATCATCTGTCTGCGCGATCGCGAATCGCGGCAACTAACGATGGTTTAATTTATTGATCATATTAGTTCTTGTTTAGACTACAGTTAAGCGCAGGCTGCTAAATATAGGTACGTATACTGCTGTCGTTAACTTTTTGAAATAGGTGCATAGACTTTACTTGCTGTTTGCTTAGTCTAATGCTGAAGTTTAGTAGGAACACAATACGAGTATTTAGTTAGTTAGTTAGGTATTTCATACATTCATGTGTTTTAAACCTACGTAAAAATAGCCTATAATAATAATAATAACTTTACTATCGTGTACTAATACAATAATATTCAATATATTTTGTTAAATTTAACATTTATTTAGTATATAGTTTGGGAATTTATTTCTTAAAAATAGTGTAATTTAAAATGTAAGTCCTCGTGTTCGCGACACATTTAATCGAACAGCTAAATTTCTTATTACAGTTCCGGACCCCGCCATGGCGGCCAGTTCGTGACGGATATTTTGTTTCAAACGCGCCAGAGAAGTCGGTTTATTAGCGTAAACTTTACATTAATAATTAATAAATCCATAGGCGTTAAATTTGGGCTAAGTGTACAGTGCTACCAACTTATCCTGTAGAATGGCCAAAAGCGGAACTACTGACAACGTCCAATGATGTCGTTGGCGTTGTCAGTCGATGTAGTAACAACCCTTTTCGATCATGGCGCTTCGCTTTCATTCTACAGATAAGTTGGTAGCACTATAGGCGCTATTTCGAATATTACATAATTTTCTATGCACCACGACGGTCACCAAATCACCGTTTTTGTAAAAGTCTCGTACCTACGCAAAATGCGCGGCCATCCCAGCATCACCGTAATTGAATTTCGCGAATACAACTATTCAGGTATTTAGTCGCTATTATACTAGATTTTCTCATTTTTTCTCGGACTTTTTTTAGCGATCGTTCAACATCAGGGCGAGTTACGGTCTACGCTGGGGTGACGTTAGCCCAGCATCACCATTCTTAAAACTCCAAAACTAAACTACAGCACCTAGCTCTAATTGGATTGCATGAGGGTTTACTCGCTACTTTCTCATGCCTTCATACAAAAATTTAGACTTCGTCGTTACACAGTTTAAAACATTATACGGTTGTGTTACTGTCTACGCTGGGGTGACGTTATCCCAGCATCACCATTTCTTATATCTCTGGAACTACAGAACTCAGAATAAACTTGATTTCACGAGGATTTGCTCGCTATTTTCCGCTATTTTCTCGTGCGCAAATTAAAAAATCTAGACTTTCTTCTTTAGCCATTTTGAAGATATCAAAAATTACACTATAATCGTAGTGTAGTCTATAAGTAAATCTGGACATGATTTAGTAATAACGTAAAACAAAAAACTTCGTAAAATACAAGATTTTTTAATTACTTCATTGCATAAATGGGCCTTCAAATTTAAATCTTCAAAGTTAATTTACGTAATTATAATTAATAATTATTACATAGATCTACGACTCCAAAAGATTCCAAAAATCCAATAATAATCCAAAAAGCTATTTTCAAGTATTGTGTTTAATTATTAACTAAATAATATGTAAATTTTTGTATTTAACTTTTTGTTTTATAAATAAGTATGTCAGATGTTGACTCTTATACTATTCGAAAAACAAGGAGTACAGTCATATACAAAAGCTATTCATCGCGAAGTTTAAGTGAACGAATGAATGCGGTGACTCCAAGTAGTATAAATAACAAACGATCTGAACTTTCTTTTAAGACACTTTATATTAAAATTAGTATAAAAAATTTAAAGGTTTGTTTGTTTTGCCTTGGTAGGATATTTTGATGAGTAATATTAAACTACATAATCAACGAAAAAAGATACAACAATAAAAAAAATATATATATTGTACTTATAAATTTTGAAAGTTGGATTTGATTCTAGTTGCCTGTTTTATGATAAGAAAAACGTTTTTTAATAAATATGTGGAGCTTGCCGCCAGCACTGGAATAATAAGCGTTAGTTTATTAATAGACATAAGATGGTATTGAAAAGTGCCTTGTAGAGGAAGCTAAATATAATAGCGGTGATAGTTAAGCTGGGTCCCGTGGGGGTTCGTCGAGCCGACTTTAATCTCGCTGCCGGGCCGGTGTCGTCTGAGACGTCCATAAATCACATTATACATGCGCCTGGATTAGACGCACGAGCAGTCTGTGTCAATTACCTCATTACATTACACAACCGCTGCTGCCGATCCTAACTCCCAAATGCCTATTCGCATTGATGGCGTCGTGGCTATGCTGCAGATAACAGCTAATTCAAATAGCTTAGAGTAGCTTCGTTTAACAAAATATTTTCGTGATATGTGAAGGATCCTTGACTTGTATTGACTTTTGACCTGACTTTGTATTGTATTAATATAAATAGTTTTTCGTTATTAGGTGTAAGAATACCGTACAGGCTTAAAGGCTTTAGAGGTGCACAAACATTGCCGCAGGTTTCGTTTTGGCGGGCCCACTGATCTGAGTGAAATCGTATTGAACTATCATCGAAACTCCTGAAGTTTCCACTCCCCCGAATATATTAGTAGACACGTGCGACGGCAGCACATAAAATCTACAACAATACTAAATACAGTAAACTACTAAATCCGATGTACTTCGTGCATATTGAATCCACAACAAACATAACATAAGTTTGATGTATTGTACAAATTCTTAAGCTCGATAGGTACCTGTAAATACCATCCACGAATTACCAGGCTGTCACAAGTCGTTATATTAATAATAAATAGTTAGAAATTTGTACTTTATGGTCCACTGTCCGTCCACATGAAATAAACTTTTAATTCTTTTCAAACATTTATAATACAAATTTAAACTTTGTACTAAATAATAAACATTACACATTTGAGTGGTCAATAAAAATCTGATTTGTATTGCTAACTAACAACACACACGGACACTCTATTTGCAATTATTTATAACCTCAATTAACCTTATAAGCCAGTCGGTGCCAAGTGCCAACTTCAGAGAGACATATTTCATGCACCTGTGCCTTTTCTAGATTAAAGTCTGTGCCCGTTTCCGACCATAGCTAAGCTTGTTTAATATGCTAACCAAACGTACTTGCCTACTTATTTGTCCTCATAAAGCGAGTTTAAACACATAAGAAAATTTTAAATAGAAGAAAATCGGCAACCCAGAATACATTGAACACGCCATAGGGCATAATAAATCATCAATTTGATAAACTCGTACATACATATTTTCTGAATTGTGTTCGTTTTTTCGAGTTTTAGTAGTTCCGTAACCAAATGGCAAAAACCCTTATGGATTCGTTACGTCTGTCCGTTCGTATGTAACAGCCACTTTTTTTGGAAACTATACTGTTGAAACTTGGTAAGTAGATGTAATTCTGTGAATCACAATAAGATTTTCACACAAAAATAAAAAAAAAAACAATAAATTTTGGGGGTTCCCTATACTTAAAACTGAAACTCAAAAAAATTTTTTACATCAACCATACCGGTGAAGGGTATCTATGTATAAGTCTTCAAAAATTACATTCTAATATCATTTTTTTGTAAACTGAATAGATAGCGCGAGAAGCACTTCCAAAGTGGTAAAATGAGTGTCCTCACCCCTGTAACTTCTAAAATAAGAGAATAATAGAACTAAAAAATATATAATGATGTACATTACCATGCAATCTTCCACCGAAAATTCGTTTATAATTGTGTAATTGTAATGTATTTTTTTTTAATACGTCATAAATCGTAAGCCCCAGATTTACCTTTGATTCAATCAACTCAAATATAAAAAAAACAGTATTATTAAAACATCGATCAAAGATACAACGACCTACAAGAACTTTTATATTATTAATTAATTCATTTATTTATTGCTGCTACGGAACCCTTCATGGGCGAGTCCGACTCGCACATGGCCGCTTTTTTTAAAAGTTGTCTTGTCAATGGCGAAAAGAAAAGGAGGGTTATGATATGATTGATATGAACAGAATGGGATACAATACGCCATATAAAATAAAGTGATTGACTACCTACGAATAATCAGCATTATGTTTTCATAGCGTTAAACGCAAGTGATCCGTTAATAGACCAATAAATCGAGTTGCCGTCTGTGGAGTATAGTATTATACTCCACACTCCGGCGCGGCGGCGCAGCGTATCGCATAAAATAGGAAGTGATCTTTTGAAGTCAGTTTGTAATTTAAGCGAGTCGACACGCGTTTGCGGTCATCTTTATAGCTCCGCGCTAGACTGCGACATTGTTGTTTTTTTCTGACTATTACAATAGTATCATTTTATTTAGCTAATAGACGTATATTTCACAAAATATGAAAATATTTACACAGAATTGTTACCTAATGAAAGTTACTTAAGCTTACGTTAGGTTCGACAAATAAATCTTGCTGAAAATGTAAATATTAAATTTATTATCGATTAGCATAGTTTAGTTAGTTCTATTAATAACCCTATTGTTAGATAGCTTGAAAACATTTCCAAACTATTTCACTACAGTGTTGATTAATCTTTGAAACTAAGTAAATCCAACTTCGCTCATGAAGAAGTTGATAAGACGTAAGCTACGGACGGAGAGTGTACTCGTTCGCAACGTTTCCGGCGCCGTGCGCCCGCGCACGCAAATGGTGGTGTTACAGGTGTCCCACATCCCGAGGACTGTAAGCCCACGTCAATGGTTCCTCGGGATTTATTCTTTCCTGTAACTGTTTGTTTAACCTGCATTAGCACAAATATACGATTCAGTGTTTTTTGTGGTTTCAGCAACTTTTATTGAGCTCTATTAGTGGCGTTTTATTAGCATTTTAAATCTGAGACTAGTTGGAGTCCACTCAATTTATTATTATTAGTCTTCTAATTGTGGTTCGCTGAGCCACCACACTAGTTACAGGAAGGTAGGAAACTTAGCGTTTTAAAAAGCTATTTAATAAATTTATTTATAAAGTAGGTATACGAAGTATTAGTGCAAGTGGTTATCCATGACCGCAGAATACCAAATAGTAGCCATGGCCCATGATTGCCAGTTAGTAGGTATTGATAGCGTATACAAATGCTACTTGAACTTTGAACGACAAGAAGTGGTCTCAACTACCTACCAAGTGATTATATTGCCACTGGTCTAAATTATGTGAACCCGCATTTCTATTAAGAACAATATTTTGTAGCATTTTATTACATTTACAATATAAACTTATCAAGGATGTGCGGTGAAACCACACTGAAATAGCAATTTAGTACTTTGATGCCTGAGCACTACAAAATATGTCAAAATAAATAAAATAATAGCTGACTAATTATATTTATTTTATGCATTTGTCCCTACTCCAGAGAACGTCGAATTAAGCTATATTAATGTTGTAAACCGCCGATATATCAGTCAATACGGACATGGTACGGACTATACATAGTCGAAGAGCGGCGCATCATGCGTCCCGATCGCAATTAATTCGCCCCTTTAGCCTGTCCTCGGCAATTAAAATACTTGGCTGGGATGCGGCCTCTCAGCCACACTTGGCATGTTCGCTCTCAGCTGACATTTATCTGTCAAATGGTACATGGGCCCCGCGCCGCCCGCCGCCGTGTCTTTTATGCTATATAATATACGAGTAGGCACTCATTATTACATTACATCACTCATAAATCTATTCGATGCACTTTCATCAAGGAGTCAGTGTTTCCGTAACTCATATGAATTAACAGCACCTGTTTTCCGTCTACTTCTTTTGAGTTGTAATAGTGCAGTGAAGGCATATTGTTTATTTTGCAGAACCTGTCAATAAAATGGTTTAAAATATAATAAATAGAAATTTATTATATTTTAAACCAATACAATACATTATATCGTACAATAGTACGATAGCCAGCTGCATGCAAGTCTTCATGAAAGACAAACAACGGCTGACGCCAAATCAATTAACATTCAAAATTATGAATTTGCAATGCGCTATTACATCAGATTCGTATGCGTTTAATCTCAGCACATTTACAACGGTCGCTAGTACTTTCAGCGAAACAATTTCGACTAGCATAAATCTAATTATATTATCGAAATTAATGTCAGAACTTCTTCAGAGAGGTGACCATCACTAAAGCGTTCTCATGAGATACGAGTACGTTTGAACGTTATTTCTCGAACCGGTAATAATTTACGGATTATTAACTAGTATGTGAGACATAGCAAAATGATGTCAAGCTATTTGGTCACGGCTTGCGACGTAATTGACTGTGATGCCGTGTTATAATGTCCGGGCTATTCCAGAGGCGGTCAAGCTGAGTAAGAGGAAGAAGTCGACGGACGAGGTCCGCTCGCCGCTGGATGGCGAGGGCTCGCTGACCAGCGAGGAGGGCGAGGAGGGCGCGGGCGCGGGCGGGGGCCGCAGGAAGAAGGCGCGCACCACCTTCACCGGCCGCCAGATCTTCGAGCTGGAGAAGCTGTTCGAGGTGAAGAAATACCTGTCGTCGGGCGAGCGCGCGGACATGGCCAAACTGCTCAACGTTACCGAGACACAGGTCAGTTGGCAGTTGCTTCTCTAATTCTCTGCTCTCGCGAATATCTTCTTCTTCTTTGCCCTTTCCCACTTTATGTAGGGTCGGCTGCCCTAATATGGCGGCGCCAGGACCGTCGGTCCTGGGTTGTCGGGTCGGGTAGTTGTTTCTCCGTAATAAGCGCCCTCTGCCCTTCTTTTTTCCTGGCAAGCACAGTGCTTTCTTGACTACATGTTCATCGTCCCTTCGCATTACGTGGCCGTACCAACTGCTCTCGCGAATATACAGCATTATATTAGTCACACTTTGCTGAAAACTTTTTACACTATGATTACTACACCATCTGTAAGAATGTTTTTATTATCACTCGGAGAAAAAATAATCCGATTTAAATTTTAAATTAAAACAGACAGTTTTGCGGGCCTACCGCAACATAACATTAGAATGTCTCGGAATAAGAAAAATACGTTGTACAAATAAATCAGTCTAAGAGTAGATACGTTTACAATAGGTATATGCGTAACAATATTTAATTTTACACTTTTAGTATTAATTAAGTGTTACTTAAAGAGTTACCATTGTAACCTTTAACTTTCAACAAAACAAACTAGTTAATGGGTCATCCTCATCACGTCACATCATTTACGACACTCATCTCTCACTGGTTTGTTCCACGAAATTTCAAACAAAATTAAACGTTTTAAACTGTAACCCACACGTCGACCATGTTTTTCTTCTAAAAGTCGGTGTCAAGTTTACGGCGACAGCGGCATAAAATGGTAAAAGCTGAATTTACGTAAATATATAGAACAATCAGCATATTATAGGTATTATAGATCTTTATAATACGACTAGATATCACTACTCAGCTAAAACAGTATAGCAGCAAGTGCTAGATGAACATAGTTGCATTTTAATAGGGTATCTGTCTGCAAGGTACCAAAAAAAAAGAAATTGAAGATTTTCTCGGCTCTTGTTTTGCTGATTCGTTACGCTTATATTTTTTGACTTAGTTTTTAAGTAGGTATAATTAATATTTACTAATCATGCATACTTTTCATCTCAAGAAATTTTATATAATGTGATGCACTAAAAATATCATGATCTAATCTAAGCTAAAGTAGCGAACGTGTTCTTTTTATCGCATTACATAAAATTTTTTGGGATAAAAAGTATTAAGATAAAAGCCATCAGATTCTTTGTAAATTCTTACTAAAATTCCCTAAAATATTCACAAATAATACCTAGGATAATATATTTCTTCATTCATCATCACCAATTACCAATAACCATTAATATGGCAAACGTCCAACTGAAAAAATAACCAGTACACTGTAAAACTGAAATTAATTTCAAATGGAACTTAAAAATTACAAATCCAAAAAGTAAAATAGTCAAATTATGTCGCGAACTCTACTACAAACCTAGACATTAGATTTTTTCCTGATGATTAATTACTATGCACGCACTTTAGCCCAAACTCAATTCATGCCTAGATCTACCAGTACACACATTTGGTAAATGGAACAGTTGAATTGATTTTCTATGAACGATGCCCAAGATTTTTGTTGAAAATTTGTATATCCCTTATTCATAGTTATGTAATTGTCTTTTAATTTATGTATTTTTTTCGAAACCAATCGTGATCTGAAGTGCAAATGCGAAATTAGAGATATTGTTAGTCGGTGTCATATCTAGGTAGATAGATATGATACGTGACTGACTGATGAAATCTCCTAATATAGCATCAGAACGGTAGATGTACGAGTAGCTAATTGATTTTGCGTTGGCTTTATCAAATTAATTTAGCTTGCTATTGTTCTGTGTTCGCTTATCTCTTGGACCATAATCGTGAGCGTCCTGAAGTGAGATAATTATACTATCACCAAGGTGGCACGACGAGGGCTGCGGAAGGGGGGGGGGGGGCTGTCCCCCGCGACGTGAGCAGACACATATGGCGTCACTAATTAAAACTACTATGAGACTGCTTGATGAGTACGTGTACGGAGAGTTGTGAGCTTTGAGCACGCGGCGGCGCGGGTCCGGCTTCAGTGCCCGCCACTTGCGAATTAATAGTTTCAATTGGTTCACTATTAAATTGATGCCTGCAATAGTCAGGCCGCCGTTCACGCGTTGTTTCGAAGTTGCTAAATTTCGAAGTCTTTGCATGTTTTGTTAGTTAGTTTACAATAGCGCAGTTCTAAATTGAATTCCAATGAAACTTGTTAGTGTAAAGCATCGGGATTCATAAAGTTTCATAATTGCTCAAATATTTTGAAAAATTTGGTAGCTTGTCGCTTATAAACTTTTTATTAATGAAGTTATAAGAGTCATTAATAAGATCGAATAATTTATATCGTATTACAGTTATACCAATTGGCAAAGTTGACATAGTATTCCTAAAATACTAGCCTATATTTGGACTAATTTTTAAAAGCTTTTATTTTAACTTGAAGTGTACAGAAGCCAGCACGTGCGGTTGGATATTAGAACTACGGAATTCACCCCTACCGTTACGGAATACGGGCGCTCTCAATGTCAACATGTCCAGCCACATGTGCTGCCTACTGTACATATATGTACTTAAACATGTAAATAATGTAATAAAAGAAATTTATGATTGATTGAACCGAAGAACCGATATTCATATCTTTCTCGAGCTATTAAACAAAAGGTTGTTCTAAAAATATTTTTTACTGTTATTTTATTTACAAAATAAATACTTCCATGATAACTATTAGTGATCCAAGAAATCAATTCTAAAAAAATAATTCAAAATCCTACGTCTCAGTTTTACGCGACTACGCGTTATAACATAACACAACCGGAACATGAAAATTGTTAAACCAAGTTTCTAGAAACTTGGTAGAGATCGCCAGCTAGCTAGCGAGAGCCTGGCCGGGGCTTGGTAGCTTTTAGGGAGAGCCATAAAAGCTACCTAACTTGCCGAAAAATTCTTGCTTATATTTCTAGTCTCTGAATTTTGTTAATTAGGTAGACTAAAGTAGAAATAAATAAATATTATTGCAATAAAACTATGGATGTTATTATTAAAATCTAAGATGGATAGTGTGTGACATTTTATGAATTTCACATTAAGATCTAATTGACTTTCAAAGTTCAAAAACAACTCAGGCGGAAAACTAGATAATCGATTTAAATTTCAACAACTGTTTCAGCCTGAAAGCTGGTCAATTAAAAAACAAACATCCACACCATTCCATTTATAATATGATGTGACATGGCTTGAGTAATTAATATTTTTCTACAACTCTCCTCTTAAACAAAAACTCTAATTGGGATGAGGCTTGTATGTCTACGCTGATGCACGATTTCCTCCCTTTTTACCAAAGCGTTAAGTGTATATTAGTGTGAAATTAAAATATATTTATAACAGTGGTTACCATTAAACCACGCAGCCCGAGGGAGATACAGGCCGTTCAACATTGATACGAATAATTGCATTACTGTAATTTTACCACGTAATATGCCGTAACAGGCTATTTGCTTTTGTGATTAATTGTAATATATTTTATGGGTTTTTACTTTTACTGACATACATAGAAAAGCTATAATTGGGAGTTGACGGGGTATACTGTTGTCGACTAAGGCCTATCTACCCTGCGATTTGGGGTAGGCCTGTTAACGTTCTACTGTTTGTAGAATGACTACCTCTGGAGCAGAACGAACGGCCCACCGCCCAGCACAGACACCCTCCTCCATAACGCGGAATAAGGCTGAAAGTCGGTCGTGGAGATCCTTAGGAAAACCAATTCAGCTGTGGATGTCTGCTAAGACCAGGCTCGTGGTTTAAAATTCCTTGGGATTATAGCAAAAGATAGAATGATGTTTTAGATCACACATCACGTTATTTATTACATAAATTTTATTATGTTTATTTATCTCATAATGTATATTTCTAATCTAAGATAATACTACTACGCATATTTTTATACACACTTCGTGACACCAATCGTTTTATTAATGATTTTTCCCGCGGTAAAAAGTATCCTTTGCTATCTACAAACTATATAGATGGATAGTGTAGGTAGATGGTCCGTTTTGGAACATTATTAAATGGTTATTGTGTGGCTTGTAATAATAACAACAGGGTATTTTTTCAAAGTTAATTCCGTAATGGCCTTAGATCACCCCGTAGGGGATCTTTCACACCACGTGTCATTTGTTAAATGCAGCATGTTTTTTGTCCTCCCCCGCGGCCAAATGGTCGCTTGCCGCCATCTCGTCTTAATGTTAAACGAAGAGCTAAACAATAATATGGTAATAGTATCCGATGAGCAAATATTTTACCATAGCATCTTCTCCACAAATGTCCAATAAAAACCCTGTGTTCTGTTTCAACTAGTACACCCTGAGCTAGGTACGATTCTATATTCTGTGCTAGAAACAAAAATTTGTTCATCTTTCTTTTTTATTTATTTATTTTAAACAGCATTCAAAATCTTAACTAAACATATTCTTCCAAACTTCGAAGAAGTTTGTCGGGAGATGCGTTGCTGCGCACTCTTTAACTTAATAGGCACATTACTACTCAATAGTATAAAGTCTTTTAAATATAATATTTTTAATTAAAGCAAGTTATTATTTATGATCTAGAAAAGTCACGTGAAATTAAAGTAACTGTGATCGCTTTTGATGACTGATAGAACACGGTCGGAAAATTACTAGTTCTACTTCATTTCTATTTTCCCGAGGTAAAAAGAACCCAGTCTGTGCTTATTCCGGTTATAGCTATAATCGTGAAAATATCATCCAAATCCATTAAAGGCATGAAAAAAAACATGCAAACAGGTTACTTTTATTACACGCTTTATATTAGCTTCACTTGTAAGTAACTATGTATGTAAGAAAATCTTGGAATCTTAATTTGACCCACTTCCCGGTCTTTGACTAGGATGAAATTTTGCGCACGCTTTGAGTTCTGATGACAATATATGACTAGCTAAGAAACGTCATTACAAATCCAATATGGCGGCCTCCCCATTATATGTATGTAAAAAATCTTGGAAACTTTATTTGACCCACTTCCCGGTCTTCGATTAAGATGAAATTTTGCACACGCTCTGAGTTTTGATGACAATACATGACTAGCTAAGAAACGTCATTACGAATCCAATATGGCGGCTTCCCTAAGATGGCGAACTGGCTGTTTGAAATCCACCCCCATGATATGGGTATCAAATGAAAGGGTTTGCTGTCAGGAATACGAAAAAAAAGTCACGTGACTTAAATCCAATATGGCGGACAGGAAGCGTGTTTTTTAGTTTTTTAAACTATGTATTGTATTATATTATATTATAAAACTCACCCACTTGATTATATGTAACAGTAGACGTGTGGCAACACGTGAAGGTAATCAAATGCCTCTTCACAAAGGCAAAGATTGTAAAGCAGCAATATCGACTTAGCTTATTTATGGAACAAACAAAAGCTGGAACTTTGCTGTGTTTTGCTTCTGTAACTTTCTTGTTTACTGTGATATACTAATCCATACCTACTTATGCATTTATCAAATAAGTTACAACAGCAGTTTTTTGCCATGAGACAGCGTTTTAATTAAAATTAATCTACAAAAACACACCAGCCCGTTTATGTTCCCTTTAAATAACAATTTTCATACCAGGTCTGTTGCACCTTGTTTTAATACAAATAAACTGTTACTATGTTACTATAAATCGATCGCTATGTAAGAGAATAGCTTTAAATCGTGTTACTGTCACACACCAATCGTGGTACCTATTTAAACGTGCTTAGGATAACCTGTAGTATATACAACTCCTGTCATAAGTAATAATAAATTCTATATAATAAAACTGTAGAGGTAGAAAATCTGTACATAGAAAAAAAAAGCTAAAAACCAAGTCAGGGGGACGTAAGAAGAGATATAGAACCTATCCAGATTTTTTTCAATTTTTTTGTTTCTGTGTTTGTCTGTTTGTACGGGCTAATCTCCAAAACTGTTAGACCGATTTGAATAAAATTTTGCATTGTGGTACCTTATATCACTGGTCAACATCTTAGATAGTTTTTACAGTGGGAAAATATCTTATTCCTACGGGAAACTGCACGGAAAAGTAAAAAAAAACAACGCGGGGGAGCCGAGGGCAGAGCTAGTAATAAATAAAATAAAAATATATTTATTTATTAATGCTCCTTTCTACTAATTTGAAAAATAATAGCTAATACCAACTGCATGAATTACAACAATTTTTTTATATTAAAACGTGTATGACAGGTAACTAAAGGCTAAATTAAAATTTCAGAAAGATGCCGCCGTTCTAGGTTGGGCATTAAGCGCACTTATAGTCATAGTACTAAAAACTATGATTGAATAAATTCCAACTGCTCCAAGCACAAAGGGTTTTCAAAATTAAGCATATAGGTACATACATAGATATACCCCCGTACGGCCGCAACACAGCTCGCGTGGTAGGTATTTGAATTTACCCTACGAGTAAAATTATCTAACCCGCTGTAAACCGATGTAGCGTATCTGAATCCTTGGGCACAAAATAAAAAGTTTCCAGAAAGTCCACTTCCGCCTTCCTTGAAATTAACTACTTAAACTTGGTTGACTCCTTTAAAAACATTTCTGTGTTGTGTTTAAACAGTCAAATACACTACAACAGTAATAAAATAAGAACACTTATCCATTTTTTTAGCACATCGAATATCAATACGTTGTTAATAATCGCGAAAGCGACGACCGCACGTGGTCCGAGCATGGTCCGAGCATGGTCCGAGCACAATGATCAATGTGTGCGTATATAGTAAGAATATGGCGCTTAGTTCCGAGTGGGCCATCTGTCTAGGCGCGCCGCGCGCCGTCGCTGTATGAGCTTGGGTGTCAGTTAGCTGATAAAAAAACTAGAATTATCACGACAAACAGTATCAAATAGTCTCAATTATTCATTCACTTTAAGTTATGAGGAGTTATGACAATTAAAATGTCATAGGTGCCTAGGTAAAGATTTGTACCAGTCCAGAGAAGTCATTTTGGACTAAAAAGTTTAATTCTCATAAACTTGGAACCCTAAAAAAGGTTAAGAATGTTGGTACGTTGCATTTGCAACACAGCTTTAGGTCAGTCAGTTTTGCAAAATCTCAGGAGTTAAGTTTGTGGCACTGAATAATATTCTAGTCTAGAAGTGTACCAAATTTTAAAAATAAACATCTTTGTTCTATATGAATGCCCCAGCAGACAAATTTAACTTAGCAAAAAGTAATCTAAGCAAGTAAATTTTTTCCTACGTTCAGTCGGTTGTGTTGCGGCGACCGAGCTAGAAATTCCGCGATCGTCTACGTCGAGGCCAAATGGGAATCAATAAACAACACTGGCAGCTATTAAAGTTTGATGGATGGAGCATTAATCGGGCCGCGACAGCCCTACGCGCATCAAACGTTTAGCCGCTGCTGCCTCATTAGCCCACAAAAACAACGAGCGGCCGGGCGGCTCCCTCCCGCTACGGATTTGTCATTCATTAATAATATTTGGTTAACTAAAACCTCAGCTCTAAATCGTTTGAAAGATGGCTACAAATTGAAGTCTTTCTATGTTTTATGTAGTTACTAGCTTTCTGCTCCGCGGCAGCTCCGCCCGCCGATTTTCCACAGATTTTCCCGTGGAAATGAGGGATTTTCCCGCGGTAACAGGTAGCCTTTGTGTTATTCTGATGTAAAGTTTAATTAAAATTCATTCAGTAGTTTATTCTTGAAAGAGTAACAAGCATACATATATTTTATCCTTATTAACATGGTAAACACGAAAAAATTGTTGTTAATTGTCTACTATCTAACTAAAGATATTGTAATTTTGTATTCACGAATAAAAAGGTTGGCAAACGATGAATTCATCTATTTTCTTTTATATAGAGTGATTTAATGTGGGTCAATAAGTTAAGTTTTGGTTTTGAGTCAATATTGTTTTACTTTCGTAATCATTAATTATAATCACACCATAGATTTTCAGAGGACACAAAAAAATACAAACATTGATTTAGATGGTCGTACATTTTCGTAGATGGAAAAATATATTTATTTACTTATCGTCGGTAACATTTTCCAATAACCATTACCCACAGAAAAAAATATGTGGCATTAATTACATAGCATACTTAATATAATTTAAAGTTGTTGAATGTGCGTAGAAAAAAAGGTTTTAGTTTGTTTCAATAGCAATACCTACTTTGGGCACGTGGATAAGTAATCTTCGCATTTTTTCCTAATGGTCCAATTTGATTGAAGCTTGTTGCCGAACGGGGCGCCGCCCGCGCGCCGCGAGCGCATCGCCTATTAAACAAACATAATTAATTTAAATTATCATCTCGCTCTTTCGACCGGATAAAAGAGCCAAGCGAGCAAAAAAACAAACGCTAACGTTTTAATTTTGGGTAGCTATCCTGCCTGCTCGCCCGCGGCTCCATATTTTGTTTGTGATTTAGATTCTATTATTTTAGTGGTCGGAATCGGGATGTGGTTCTTTATTGTCTTAACTTAAGTATCTCATTATGATTTGTTGTTAAGTGTAGATTAAAAAGAACGTCGTTTTGGAATGTCTCTATTTATAGTCGGATCCATATAAAGAATTATTGTTGTTTTAATGTTCATAGATCTCTTAATGGTTAGTTGTTAAGACATACTTGTATTATCGGGCCTATAATGGATCCCAGACAATAAATTTAATTTATTGATCCGGTTTTTAAGTTACCACCATTTTGATGGATATTGCAGTTTTAAAGACGCTCTCCAATAAAATCTTAAAAGACGAATTCAGCATTATATTATTTAATTTTGAATATGGTTTGATTTCACGAGTAATTGCCAAACGCACGGAGATGGATGATCCGTTGGCTGTTCCCATCTCGTTTAAAAACTACAACACTGCAATAGAACAGCTGTTCGACATATCGTACGTATGGTTAAAAACCGGTAAAGTGCGAGTTGAACTCGCCTGGAGAGGTTTCTGTACAAACGAAGTTCTTCATCATCAGCCGAAAAAACTGGACTGATCGAGTTCAAATCAAAGGTGCACATATGCAAATCGCGACCCAGACAGATTTGTGACATTAAATAGTGAATTTCAAACATGTAGGCCACATTTGGGTGGTAAATTAGACTTAGAGAGAAATAATTTTACTAAATAAACCGTGTCACATATCAAAATAAAAAGGCGTGTTGTAATGATCTCAAATACTACGTATATTTTTATCATTTTACGGCAAATAACTTTGAAGTTATTTAAGAAAATAGGTGAACAATGATCATTCCCCTCCGTTATCTCCGGGTATATATACTATATATTATATATCACCCAAAAGTGGGCTTCATGTTTAAAATTCACTATACCTACGTACGTGTAGTAGTATCGAAGGAAATAGGCACTGACAGACGGACGGACAGACACTCTAGTAATCGTATAAGGGTTCTGTTTTTCGTTTTTGAGATATGGAACCCTAAAAAGATTAAAAATAAATTTCAAAAATCAATGAATAGGAATTAAAGCTTACCTACAACATAATCAATTTACAGATAGGGTAACATAAAATTCACTTGGATTATTTACACTTATTATGAGCAGTAATGGTAATAGGCATTGGGCAGGCGCCCCGGTGGGGGTTGCGGGGGCGGCGGCGCGGGCGCCCGTGTCTGTAACAACGTCATAATTATGAAGTTCCGTGGAGTCATCGCTCATTGGGGCGTGACTTATCACATTAAGCCACGATCCCTCTGCTGACATTTAAAAATGCTATTAAAATCCCTGACGTGACACTCTATCTATTATATTGTTTACGGCTTACATAAACAAATATTTATTATTCTGCCACGCAACGTGCATGTCTTAAGTTCCTATACCTAAATCCGTCATCGATACATTAGTCAAGTTTAAATAGCTCTGGCAGACAGTGAATGTTTCTGCTCTTTATTTCCGTCTGATACAGATATGCAAACAAATCAAAACGTGTACCCGAGATTGGATAGAAATTAAATAAACGCCTTGAAATCCGGTTGCCGTTTTACACTAACATTCTATCAGTGTCTCAATAAAGCCGTATGAGCCTTAATTTCCTACACTTGAACCCGGGAGAGGGCGCAAGGGGAATTCATATACAAATCACACAAATAAACAATCAAATAAAATCACGAGAAGCACTCATCGAGCACTTAATGCCGCTGGCGGCATAGGCGCGTCCTTACGACGCCGCTGTAGAGCGTATTGCTTACGAATAGGGTTCACAATAAACACATAACGAGTTTATTTCCTACCGAGATACCGTGGCAGAGTGAGTACCCATTCCAGGTAGTGATGCGCTAAATGTGATGAGATTATAGTAGTCGATAAATTTTGTTATAATAGCTACAGAACTGATCATTAAAATGAGTTAGGTAACTGAAGAAGTTTATATTATTTACAAGCTTTCCACCGCGGCTCCGCTCGCGTTAACAGTGAGGCATTTTCCCGCGGTAAAAGGTAGTCTACACACACACACACACAAATACAAATATTTCCTCTTTATAATACATATTTGTATGATATGATAATGATAAGTATAATCGTTCAATGAAAATGTTTAAATGAATAGAAATAATACAGCAATAATGACAATACAATGAAGCGGTTATAAAATCAATACTATTTTATTTGTCAGATAACACAGAAATAAAGTATTAATTAAAACATCTTGTGTTTTATTGAAAAGTTATTTTATTATAGGTAATAGTAAAATGTTATAATAATATTGTTTAAAAATATAATCGATAAATTCCTGGCGATTTCCAATCACACCCTCACAATTTTGAAAATAAAGCTCCCCTTCACATTTGAATCTCGTAAACCATATTCAACGTATTCTCAGTTTGCTGAAGAACAGGATGAAAATATTTCGGAGACGCTGGTTAGAAAGAGAGCTGAACAAAACAGGATGATGTACGCTTTTATGAACACTATAATGGGTTAAATTGGTCCTTTAATAAGCAGCGGGCGATGTCATAAAGTGTCTCAAATAAAACTGTCAGCTTTGAGACGCGATTGTTTACGGCCACTGTTATTTTGAATGTTAAAACGACCATTTTAATTTGATCCCCTATACTGTTTACCTTTGTGAAGCACCCTTTGTACACAGAATTACATACGATTGGTTGGCTAAGCGACTGAAAGCTTAATTATTTTTGGTCAAAAGACTTTGTTCGTGAAAGAGATTCACAAAAGATAGGTTGTAAAAAGTAAAGCCCTACTAATTAATTGATTTGTGTGTGAGAGTTCATTATGAAGTAGTAAGAACTTTGCCAATGTCCCCATACTAATCAATAATATGACTAATGACTTTTGGTGACGCAGCTTTAGGTATATTTAATTTAGGTAATAAAAGTTATTTTAAGTTCTTAAGTATATCGGTTAACTTATTCATTTATTGCAATTCTGTTAAGAAAATACATTTGGGATAATCTTGTGTAAAGTTAACATTGTAAAGTTAAATATTAAATGAGTCTATGAAAGGGGCAAAGGCTCGCTTCGCACTAATTATGTGATTATTATACTACTTAACTTAGCTCTACACCAAACACACAACTCACCGGCGATATGTAAACACCTCTAAACCTCCTACGTTAAAGTCCAAAATAGAAAATTTGACTAAACATTGGACAACTGGGAGCTGTGAACACTAAGCTATAAATTGTTTGTCAATAGTAATGAAACTCTAAATTAGAGGCAGTGGAATGAGAATGGATTGACGACAGATCAAAGTGTAGATGTGCACGTCATACTGTGACATTCGCTGCAAATGGCTGCAATAGCAAGTAAAATCCGATTAAGGGCAAGTCATTGACGTGCAATCTTAATTATGATTAACTAGCTTTCCGCCGCGGCTCCGCCCGCGTTAACAGTTTTTCCCGTTGGAATGAAGCATTTTCGCACGGTAAAAGGTAGCCTATGTTACTTAGGGTGAATGTAGCTATCTAATGGTAAAGAAATTTTTGAAATCGGTTCAGTAGTTTTTGAGTTTATTCATTACACACAACACACACACACAATTACAAATCTTTCCTCTTTATAATATTAGTATGATTACGTAAAACGTTTGAGGTTACATTATTAGTGACTTTTGGTAATAATTTTTGTTGTTTTTCATGGGGCTCAAGCCTAGACTAAAATTAATAGGCCTTACTGATGTCCTTTGCAAAGTGCGGGTCACTCGACTTTCCTTTCTACCTTTGTATTCCCTAGCATGTTTTTCTATTATGTACGTTAATTATATAGGTAAATACGATTTATAAATTCAAGTATCAGAAAATGATGACTGTTAAAAATAAAGTTTCTTAATTGATGTCACTAGTGGAAATTTATTTAAAAAAAATTGTGTTACAAACATCGTTACTTAAGTAGGAAAAGAAAATTGTCCTCTGGCTTATCCTTAAGTAGGCATCTCATCGAGGCGCGATCTGCCACTGAATGCTTCCCTGTGCGCCGCCCCGCGCCCCGCGCTCCTCTCCCGGCGCCCCTCGACCGTGCATCGAGCAATTTGTAGGGTCGCAGTGTTGGCAGATTCCAACTATCTTTTTTATACCAATCACAATTAAATTGAATCTATATCAATACCAATATTATAATGATATTTTTTTGATTGTTTTTTTTTTTAAAAAAAAGGCTCCGATTGTACTGAACCGATTTTAATGAAAGGGTAGGACATAGGCTAGACTTTTACCGCGGGCAAATTTCTCATTCACATCACAAAAATGTTACCTTGGGAGGAGCCGTAATCTACATGACAATTATTATCTCACGCTGTTTAATTAAGCCCAAGCGAAGTCATCTCATCGAAAAATCCGTGATTTAAATTAATTTTAAACAGCAATTATTTTTTCTATTCAAGAAGACTATTTTTGTTACTATTAATTTACTTATTGGCAGAATAAGTAACTTGCGTGAGTAACAGGAGATAAATAAATACCGATTTTACTATTTATAACGTAGGTAATTGGTCTGCAAAAATAAAACAATTGTTAATAACAGCCCACACGTGCCCCGCCGAGGGTTTCGAGTCAAAATAAAACAATGTAGATATATTTTGTTAATCTGGCAGCACAGCCGCGAAGGAAGTGCGCGACAGTGTAGTTGCTTTTACTGCTCCGACTAACGCTTAATACGTTCTATGTTTGATCGGTGCACACTTTGAAATACGTCTAAACGATCTGAATCATCGCTAACTGAGCGGTTATATTCGGTTCCCTTTGCACATGAAATGGCTTTGAAGTGTTCGGATTAGAATACCGAGACCGACAATCTTCACACACACCCCTAATTTTACTAATATTATAAATGCGTAAATGTCGATGTGTGCTGGGATGGATTATATATTTTGTAGGTAGATAAATGAGATTGGAGGGGTCGATGAGGTTCAGGATTATCATAAATTGGCGATTTTTGATGCCACAACATGTGTGAACAGTGAAGTACACGGCGATTGATAGTTTGATAGTTCATAATCAAAAAGCAGTAAAGACTTTGCCCAATCTGAATTGTCATGCAATCGTCGTTTTGAATATAAGCTAACCAATTCAGTGGTATTTTAGCCAGAGCAATTCAATAGCTGAGAGGTCATGCCGAAAATGGCATTTTTTGTAATTGAAATGTGTTTTAAAAATCACAACAATTACGAAAATGAAGATAGTCCCCAGTCGTCGTTGTGAAGCAATAATACAGTCGACAAAGGTTAATTAGGCCGACCCTCCTGTTGGCACCCCCGCCCGCCGCAACCCGCCCCAACTCCGCTCCCCCACGGCCTCTTCCCTGAAACAATTGTAATAATAACCATTATGGTATTCCTTACAATAACTTAATAAAATACCAATTTCCGATGTTTTATCTAATCCGTTAGGTATTTTAAAACAGCACTGGTCGACCGTTTTGTACAAACCATAGATATTTTGATAGTTTCTAAACACTAAAGGAAAGTTGGTTGACTAGTAAAGGGAACAATTTACAAGTAGTAGACACATTCATTACAATACAAAATTTACTTTACTGACACCCAGGAAAACATTTTAGGAAAATATAAATATATTGAATTTGTAAAATAGTTTTATTGTGGTGGTTACTTTGTACGACTGGCAGATTTATTTTGTCGGCTTTGTCATATTCTGTTCTGCGGCAATTATTTCTAAATATTATTGGATTTCAAATATTTGTTTAGGGCATACGCAACGTGTACTATATTCGTGCGTGTGAATAACTATTCATCCGCAAAACTTTCCTTTCGGAGAAAAAAAATATCTCCGGGTCTGTTACTAAGAATAAATACATTAATTATTAGACAATTTTAAATTGACGAAATGTTATTTTGTTACTTTTAAATTTACAAAAAAATTGTACAACGAAACGGCATCTTTTTTTCTCTTGAATTATACCAGGTCAAATATGCTAAGTATTCTACTTTAGTTCACTAAATATTATAAAGGTTAGCAGTGAACTTCTATTCAGCCTTCTTTAACTTCAAGATATTTATGTATAAATGATACACAGATCGCACGTAACTCGGCCAAATGGTCTAGTTGGTACAAGTCGATGATATTACCCACTTTTTGTTAAAAAATAATACATATTCAATAATAGCATTTGGTATTCGGTGATAATAGTCGCCTCGCCATTACCTACATTTCGAATTTGTGACAATACTTAACAATAATTGACATTAATAAAAAAGTTACTTACGTTAGACGAGTATGGTGTGATTGTTGGCCACATAAATATCGTTTTGTGTAGAGCTAGGTGTTCGATACAAGTATCCGAACACATAGTTTATTTTTCTTATGTTGGCGGCTCTATCTTCCGCTGTGGGCTTTGTACTGTCTGTATCTATCTAAAATGTCTTACCAATAAACGTGTTGAACTATTCACACCTAATTTCATTTATGTTCCACTAGATATAAAACCAGCGACCTAAAAACTAAATAAATAAATAACTACCGTGTGGAACACTAGGCACGGGCTATAAGTTAATCTAGTATTTATAAAACGTTAACTTGTAGAGCTTTACTATCACAATTTCACAGTAAAACCAAATTTTAAAAGCCCCATCAGTGTCACCCCGGAAAATTGAGTAGTTGAGTACAAAAATATAATATATACCTACACGTGCAAGGGGAAAAAAAGTAACTGGATACATATTGATTGTACAGACAGTATAAAATAGATGATATAAAATTATTACTGTAGCAGGAAGTAAATGTCAAATTAAGTAGATGTGTGGGGAGATCGCGGTTAATTTATCTTCTCATTCATACTCTCTCTCTGCAACTTTTGTCATTGAAAATAAATATTTGTTTTTTACATTATAACTGATTTCTAGTTAATCATAAAACTATGTGTATTTGATCGGTGTACCCGGCGAGCAGTAGTGATCCGGTCGGAGCGGTGCGCCCGCGCCGCCCGTCTCATTAATTGCGGGTTTCCTGCGTGCGATCGGGTTACGCGCAGCGGCCGCCGACTGATCTCCGCATCCGTCACTTGCGACTTGCGCTTCAACAGGACCGAGGGTATCAGCCGGATACACTTTGAAAACTACTTTATCCTATACACATTCTCCGCACGGGAAAATGGTTATTGTGGGTTATCTTTAAGTATATTATGCGTGTATTATACGAGTATATGTAAACCTTCCCCTTGAATCACTCTATATTGAAAAGAACTGCATCAAAATCCGCTGCGTAGTTTTAAAGATTTAAGCATACATAGGGATATAGGGACATAGGGACAGAGAAAGCTACTTTGTTTTATACTATGAAGTGATATTATATTGTATAGTATACTAGCTTTCCGCCGCGGCTCCGCCCGCGTTAATAGTTTTTTCCCGTGGTAAGTTGTAGCTTATATTCTTTCCCAAGGTCTATTCTATCTTTGTGCCAAGTTTCACCAAAATCGGTGCAGTAGTTTCGGAGTCTATTCAATAATTAATTAGGAATATTTTAGGTATTTTTTTACACTTTGAGTTACATTATTGAAGTTTTAGTATCCTTAATAAGAAAACCATGAAAAAATAAAAATAAATGAGAAAGAAGAACGAAAAAATACCTATATAGCCTATGTTACTCAGGGATCCTGTAGCTTCTGAACAGTGAAAGAATTTCTGAAATCGGTTCAGTAGTTTCGTAGCCTATTCGATGCAAACAAACAAACAAACAAACCTTTCCTCTTTATAATATTAGTATAATATAGATACACCGTAAAATTTTGCTGGTTATTTTTCCATAACATATAGGTAGTACCTACTTATGAAACTGATAAATTTTCCATAAGTTGAAATCTCAAAATTAAAAATTCAATTTGTTATACAATGTGGCATATCACGTGACTGAAGTTTATTTGAAAAGGTGAATTGAATATTATTTTTGATATTTCAACCTTTTTTTCCCTCCGGTCTATAAGGACTTAAAACCAAAATATCGTATTACCACTAAGTACTAATTTCAAAATCACCTTTTCCCAATTTCTTAGGGAAAATTGTGCAGTGTCATGGGTAGTTACTACCACTACGTAGCGGATAAACAACCAGTTAAGTTAATTTCACAGTGTATAGGTGAATGAAAACATGGTGATGAACTTGCACACACTTGCATTGTTTGCCCTAGGCGGGATTCGAACCCGCGACTCTGTACTTCGAAAGCAGACGTACTTACTACCAACTAGGCTACAGGGCCGGCTCTTTACCTCTGCATATCCTTTATTTTTATCTGTCCAGTAAAAAATATGCCTAGTTTTGAATCTGTTCTATCTGAATGTAAAAAAAGAAAAATAGAGGTCAATAAATTAAAAAAAGTTGATACTTTTCCACTGTTTGTACCACTATCTCGTACGTTAAAGCTTTTTTCTTGTTTCGTTTGTTTTACTTATTTAAATTATGTTATTTTTTAAGTATTCATAATATTATCTATCACCTTTCAATGTGTTTTTAAAGCAATAAAGACATTTTATGATTCTATTTAACACTTACACGAACGAGCATTGTCAAGCGACTACTAAAATATTCGGCCGGACACTTCGAATCCGATGAAAAGTATGATTTATTTTCGTAATTTGTATTTTGTAATCCAAACACGCGATGACATGGGCCCAATAATCTGCTGGCGCGTCGACAGTAACGCCGCTCGCGCATCTGAAAAATGGGTTTACAGGAATTTAGGCGAGCTTCGTGGTAGTAGCGAGTAGCGAGGCTTTATTTGACATGACGTACGTGTCGTTAGCGTCGTCGGGGGCTGCGTGTCGGATTGATTTCGAAAACTGTGTCTTTCTCCTTTGACTTTCACCACAATTTAGAAAATAAGTGATTTTACTGCTGCAGTTAAAGTGCAGTTTACTCCCAAAAGAATAATACCGCAGACTGGTGCGGAAACCTAATCCAAAACAACGAAGATAAATGAAAATTAAAATATATACCAGATAATATATAAGTACTACGTGTGACTACGTGTAGGATTTTTTCGAATGTAGATCTAACAGTGCTTCGAAATAGGCACACAAATAAACACAAATACAAATTACATGAATTACTAATTCAATATTAATTAAATGCGTCAAATTTTACATAACTGTTACATATGTGAGAATGACTCGAAAAACTAATTACATAAAAAAGGTTTTTAGGCAGTTGTTGTCGCTGGTCTCTTTACTTACAGCAACCGCTCGACGCTTATCACATAACTCACAACACAACCCGATGTGCCCGTATTTTATTTGACAACACACTGCCCACTACTAATAGCCCTCTTTCCGCGTAATATTACGATTGAATGTTTTTCTAATGAAACGTCCGAGAAGTCTTGTAGAAAATCTGTTTCAGTTTTCAACGCAGGCGTTTTTTTATTCGTATAATTTCTTGGAGGTTGGCCGCGGCGCGGGTTATGTGTTATTAAAATAGTCTTTCGTCATGGCTTGTATGTATGCACCGCCGCCTGTGAGATTAACAATTCTATCACTAAGTAGTATAGGAAAACATGGTAATTTGACGTTGATACGTGTATTTTTAGTATTACTTACCTGGAATTCAGGACTTAAGTGAAGTTTTTTGGTGGTTAGTTGAGTAGGGTACATACCATAAAAATATTATACTGAACTTGTTTGCGGTATCATATTTAAAAATATTATTTTGGCAATCAGATTGTTAAATTTGTGAGAAGCATAGGTATCACACACAAACTTAGAGCAACGCCGGCCTTCCGTCACACAAACATCCACATTTACAAAATTTGATATACAATAATACATATTGTACACAATTTATACAAATAAAATAAGGTAGGTAGTTCATTTATAGCTATGAAAGTATTCATTAACAGGCTCCAGCCAGGCCAACCCTGATATCACGGTGAATAGGCTAGGCTAAATCTATTTAGATGATCATACTGGCCTAGTGCGGGTTAGTCAACTTCACACACAACACGATATTTTTCTTCATCGTTTTTTCGTACATCGCAAGAGCGTCGAATATACATAAATACGAATTTGAAAATCGAAAACACATTGGTACGTGCCGAGACTTGAACCCGTGAACTTCAGAATGAAAGTTAACGCTCCTAGCCACCGATACTCCGATGGAACTATTACCAATTAAAATGGGCAGCAAGCAGACATACCTCAATTTGTGATTGATCCGCGCGGGGGCGTGGGGGAGTCGTGCCCCCCGTCACCCCCGGTGCTCACACAAGTGAAGCCTCTTTCAAATTATGAACACTTTTTTGAAATGGTATTCAATACAAGCTATGACATAGCATAATCTGATGCAAGAATCACAAATGAAGCCTTTGAAAACGTGCGTGTCTCGAATGAAAATCCCCGGAATTCGTAAACCATACTCGTATTATTGGTATAACTTTACATTTGTATGGCAGTATTAGTTATGAAAAGTAATCTAATTTATCTCTTTATATTCTGGAAATGCAATGTTTAATTAATACCTATGCTTCAAAATCATCGCATTACCACTGAATACCAAATAGTAGTCCCTACTACCTTTACAGCGGTAAGATGCAGAACGACAATTTCGAGGATTAAATATTCTATATTCTATATTCTTCGATGCGTCATTTAGTATGTCGTGCCTAATTGTGAGTTGGGGCTGATATTTCAGACAAACACTTCACGTCAGACGCGAATGTGGGGAATACTCAGTGGCTGCGCAACACCGCGATCCGGCATACTCCTAACAGACTCTAGTACCTACGCTAATTTCAAGTCCGGTAATGCTTTATATAATTTTGCGACACATAAAAAGTATTCGAAAATTTTAGAACTCGAATATAATTCAATTTCTATGACAACTGAAACCACGACTTTCATGTGCTGTTTTTGGCCTTACACCTTATTATTTTGTGTTTCATTTTCCTGCAGCAACCTCTTTTTCTTAAAAGAATAAGCAATCAAGCATATAAGCTAGTAACCATGCAAGTAAGCATGCAAGCAAGCAATACAAACATGCAAGTAAGCAAATAAAATAAGCAAGCAAGCAAATATGCAAGCAAGCAAGCATGCAGGCAAGCAGACATGCATACCTACTTGTTAAACTAACACGAAGGGTACGGGCGAACTGGGCTAGCTTCCGCCATGCCCTTTGAACCTAACCTATCCATCCATGTCGGGGTGCCTAGAATTCCCGTGCTCGTGTGGCTCGCACCCGCCCTGACTTTTAATTGTAGGTAGGTATTGATTTTTTCGCCATTATTTAGGTCTATGACTATTAATTGTAAACGATGATTAAAGGTAACAAATTTATATTATTATACTATCACATTTCTTTTATATCAAGTTGATTAATGTTATAACTTATGATAATAATAGCAAACATATTATTTTATGTCTTATTTCATATTTTTTAATAAAGAGTGCACGTGGTAAAAGGGACGCTCTGAAAAATAGCACTGCTCGAGATTAGGCTCTGAAACAGTACAGAGCCATATTGCCACAACACTATCTGTTCATTTCTTTTGTAAATCTTTTTTTTGAAAATAAAAAGTATTATCTATCTTTCTCTACTTAACAAAATTATGGCAAAGTCTATAATTTGTTATAACTTTTGAATGTTATTAAAATGAAAATATGCCAATCATTGTAGGTAATATAAAATGCGACGCACAATTTTATAGCTGATGAATAAAGATTTATAAGATAGGGAGTGTCCATAATATTATCTATATACGACTATTTGAGTATGAGACTAGTGTCAGTGCGCTGCTGGGTGAATAGAATGCTTACGGACGCGCAGAAACAAACCAGAGTCTAAATAATTTCACAAAGCAATTTAGATTTGTTACAACAAGAATCTGCGTACATTTTGGCTCGCTTCAAAACCTATAGATGAAAAGTGGCTTCAACATTACGATCTTAGAACAAAACAACAGTCCATGACCTGGAAGAGACTGTCATTTCCAACTTCTAAGAAATTCAAGGCAATTCCATCCGCCGGCTATGCCGCCGGCAAGATTATGGGCTCTCTTTTCTGGGATAGGTAATGATCCAATATCTCAGTCATGGAGTCACTATTATATGCAGAAAAAATAAAAATGCTTGGTGAAATACGCGAGAAACAGCGTGGAAAATTCGCAGTTGTTTTTGTTTCACGAAGATAACGCCGCCGTGCACAAGTGCAAAGTTGCGATAGCCGCCATTAAAGATGCTGGTTTTCATTGCTAGAGCACCCACCGTATTCACCGGACCTTGTTCCAAGTGATCTTTATCTCTCTCTGCGGCTAAAGAAATACCGCAATTATGAAACTAGCTACAGAAATTTCGAACTTATAAAAATATTTACTGTTTTTAATTTTACTTACATAACATTGTATTTTGACGTAATTTTTTTTTTGTGTTGTTTAATGCAAATAAATTTATACACTATACATATATTACTTACATTACTATTCGAATATTGAAATTAGGCGAATATTCGAATAATTCAAATATTCAATTGCAAGCCCTACCCGCAATGCTACCATGCACTGCCACGTGCCTCTCAAATTACCTGAAACAAACTATTCAGATGCTATTCAGACTTTCAAAAATAACAGACATAGTACAAGGTTAAAAAAATAATTTATATTTTTTAATTTTAATTTTTTTAATTAAAAATTCTTTCATAAACCCTCGAACGGCTTACCGGACCAAGCCCTGGAGGTCATATGGCAGTGTTTAAGATATCCCATTTTTTATTACATGTCGTTTTAATCAGACAAACTAAATTAACTACTTATTAATCAACAACATATTATCTAGAATATCATATCAAATGTTGCATATTAAAGTTTAGATAAGTAACTGGGTTGGCTGACTTACCTACTCAGTATTTAAATTTCTTCTCATATCATTTATGTTAAGTGGTAAAGATACATAGATAAAAAATCCTTTCCTTTTTACACACAGACATGCCTCAGGATACCTAAAACCACGGTTCTAACTTTCGGACAGCGGTCCAGCAAGCAAAGGGTTTACTAAAATAATAATTCAGTTAGCATACAATGGATTCACAATCAATACTCCACGGATGCGAATGTAGTAGCTATCCAGCAGATGATATCGCTAATCTGTGTAGTAGCAGCTATTTGGTAGTTACACTAGTTAGTACCTACATTTGAGCTGCCGCGCGGCGCCGGCGACCGCAGTAACGTGATTGACATGTGGTCGCCTTTGCATTTGCCTACTCACCCGGAATATTGATAGTCGTGTTTAACCTAATAGTGTAACAGCGAATACTCTAGGTATTTACCGCAAATCCCGGAATGCAACTGTGTATTATCAATAGACAGATTCATGCAAAATTATTAATTATTAATTAAATTCCAGTTTACCTGTCCGCTTTTGACCGTTTGACCGTTCCAGCATACAAGACACACAAACCGACAAAAATATCCTAGAATCGATGTACATACGCATGGACTGTATCGACGTCAGTATAGAATATTCCGTGTAGACGAGTTTACATAATTTCAATAAATAATTCAATTTAACGACTGACTTCCTTTGTTACATTGTCTTAAAAATGTTTTCTTTTTCTTCGATGAAAATATTGCAATTCTTAAAAATTTTCTTTTGCTTTATTATTATTTCTTGCTACTTGTTTACTGAAAGAGAACTCTACCTGTAGGGTTTATATTGGATATTCGTTGTCTCTAACAAATAAACAACGATATTTTTTGTATTGTAAAAAAAATATATCCTCCTTCTGAAAAGAATTTCCTAAAAGGATGTTAATTAGACAGAAAAAACAATGCTTGTTTATTTCGTGTCTCTAAAACATATTTTTTTCGCTAATTAATCAAAGTGCTTTGACTTTTGTATTAGATTTTACCTAAATGACATTACCTAAAAATGTTTTACGAGAGTAGTATTAAAAAACACATAAATCAATACTGAAATCGTTTCATATCAGCTTGCCAAAAATAAAATGCAGTAGGATATTAGAGTTCTCTTGGACTTATTTGATTTTTTGTCTCATTGGCCATTTAGGACTGCAATTTCATCTAAAAGTGTAAATATGTTTCCAGAGATACCAATGCACAATTCTGTAGTACAGAGACTTGTTTATTTTCAAACTCAATAATTCTTGTAGAATTTATTTTAAAAATCACTAACCTGCTGTATTGCAAAGTTACCTCTATTGTTATATATTTAGTAAAGAGGAAAGATTTGTATTTTTGTGTGTGTACCTTTGTACTGAATTAACTCAAAAACTGCTGTGTCGTTTTCAAAAATTCTTTCACCATTAGAAAGCAACATTTACCCTGAGTAACATAAGCTACCTTTTACCGCGAAAAAATGCCTCATTCCCACGGGAAAACCTGTTAACGCGGGGGGAGCCGCGGCGGAAAGCTATTTCACAATAAAACCTTTGCATGCAGATTTTTCCTCAACTTTGAATGAAATATCGTACGTTGGAAGCTTTTCTAGGAAATATACGGTATTCTATCAAAACTAATATCACATTTGTATGGCCTATCTGAATTGCGTAAAGATTATATTTCTGGTAAAAAACTGAGAGCATCTAACTAAACATAGTATTGCTAATTTATTTAAGTTGTTGGTTTTATTTTGAGGTTTATGATGCCTATTATAAGGCTTCCTTTGTTTTACACTTAAGTATAAACAATTGTCAATAAAAGTGTAACAGTTTAAGTCGTCGTTGTAGAGTGTAGAGGTAGCTTGGCTACAGCCTACAATCAATTAAGGCGCGTGTCTGGGCATTTTTATGCTAATGCGGACACCGCCGCCGGTGGTCCGCGGAGTGCTGGTTCCGTAGGAAATCACGTTCTAGCCACTACAGATCTTATCGCAACGAAAAGTATTTGCAATTATCACAAGGCGCACTAGAGCCTTACGTGCTATATTTGGCTGAAGATTCTTAGAAAATAAGAAATAGCAGATACCTACATTTGACATTACGAGTATTTATTGTTGGTGTAATTGGTTAATGAAAACAATGTTTTCTAAAAGATGTCTAAATGGGCTCTTTTATTAATCAATTAGGAGATCGAAATTACGAAAACTACTTTTATTCCTTAAGTCAACATACATCGTCAGACAAACTTTATCTATGCCCTTATGATTTGGACACGAACAAAAGAATAGTGAAACAATATTACGTACACTTAATTTATTTCTAAATGTTACCTGAAATATATGAAATAATGTTTTTAAGATTTATTTAATATACACACAGATCCTAGGAAATATAGGTATTGTATAAAATTCTGAACTTGTATTAGGACATGTATATAAAACGAACAAAACACGCTGTTTAACTGAAAATCTGAATTATACACGTTGTTAAACTGACAATCAGGATTTTTCTCAAGGTTCTCAATGAGAAAATGCAACAATCATACGGTAAAGGTATAATATCTTCATTAGGTTTCTTGTTAATTAGGCTTTAAAAATCAACTATTTATTAATATTGAAGGCCATTTAGCACAAAAACTACATACCTACATTTGCTAACACTCACTCCTAAGAACGATTGTTTTTTTTTTTTAAGACAATTACTAGACTAACTGTAAATCAAAGATCTCGCTAGCCGCTTAAAAAATATTTAGTGCCTATATACCAGCCATAAATAAGAATAAATAATGGTCAAATTTTAGACTTTAACTACTAGACCTAAAGTCGGACTTAGACTTTTAGGATTATATATGAATGAATAAGACAGCGACCTTTTCAATTTACAGTGGCATCATCATCATCATCATTGATGGATTTACAGTGTAACCTGGGCTAATTACTACTATTGTTTAAACTTACATAGATTAGATTAATCCGCAGAACCTTGCCCACTTACCTATTTAGTCAACTTGGAATCCTATTCTGAGTATAATGGAAAGAACACTCGGAGTATGATAAACTTCACTATAACTCATATAAATATAGGTGTAGTTATTTAACTTGTTGGAGAGCTACCTAAGTATGTGAAAAATTACTGGGATCATTTATCAACAGATGATCAAGCTGCAGTGTGACCCTAATAATCGTTGTCAATAACAGCGAGTGACGGCTCCACGAATCTAGGCGACAGCACATTTGTTTCAAAGTTATAACGTTTGCTTTTAAACACTGACCACGCCCGCTTGAAGAGTTGCCAAATTATAGTTGTGAAAGCGGATTACCCAATAGGAACGACCCGTTTCATCGGCCTAGATACTAGGAACCAATCGCATGCAAGCGAGACTTGCCCACGCGCACAATATTTTCGTTTTGCAATTCAATGAGCAGGCTAATTGCTGTTTTGTTTGGCATCAACATGCTTCATGTTGATGATGAAGTTTTGTCAATGGGATTGGATTCTAAAAGTGCCAATTTCAATGTTATATTTGATGCTAATTCACTAAATTGGTCCTGACTCAATTTGCATGCTCCCAAAGGGAATAACCGTTTATCCCTTTATAAATCTTTATAGTCATGTTTTCTTATGTTTACTAACAAAAGCAATGGTTACAGTGTTTTTTTCTTCTTAAACTAAAATAGATCTTCTCTTTCACACTTAAGAGCCGCGATCTTGTTAAGTAAAAGTTTGTAAAATTAATCAGAACTTATTAAAACATAATTCTAGGCCAGCTGGAAGACATTTCATGTGAAATAAGCTGCGCCTGTTGTGTCATTCTTATAAATGTATGTTTCTGTCCATATTTTTGTGTGCAATAAATAATAAAATAAAAAAAATAAAAATAAAAAACATAAGTATAGTAGCATTACACTGAACAATATCTGTAGTGTATATAAAGATATATAACACCTTGCCGTTGATAATATATGTATGCTTTATCAATAAGGCCGCCCACTTGTACATTTTTTTTCTTGTGAATTGTTTTTTATTTCTTGTAATTCGGTGTAACTGCAATAAAGTAGATACACGCATAAACTTATTCTATGATGAACAGAAAGTTTGTAGTTAAGTTCTTTAGGCGTTTAAACAAATCCTTCTAATACGGTTACTACCTATGCCGCTATGCTGTAACTTCTGCTTTATTTATATACAATTTGGGGTAGTGCCAAACTTTCGCCTCTTGATAAGAGTCGAGTGGCGAATTGCTGCATTGCCAAAAGTCAGCATAGTGCATGCTGAGGCTATGGAGTGCAGATGTTAAATGAGATAAGAGAGTATGGTGACAATCATTTACCTCCCAATCAGGTATCCTCAAATGCTAAAACTTTAAAGTTAGTAGTAGCATACAACACTATGCTTTCTTTCTTGTTTATCGTGTAACCAGGGTTTGTGTGGTAACCTTCCTCGACCAACCATGGTGTCAGAATTATTGACCTTTTTTTATATACATAACTACACGAAATTATCCATAACTTAAGTGCGATTTTCGAATGTATCCCATCTAAGAGAAGTTTGATGAGGTGAAAATATCTTGACTGATATCAAGTGATATGAAAAGTAATTATAATCCCAACAAAAAATATTTATCGTAAACAATTCATTAGTGGAACGTACCCATCTCATTTCATTACATTTGTAGGTGTTACATTTATTTGTATATTGTTGAACTGTATTCGTAATTCGTATCATGCAGACTGCAGTGCGCATCTCTTGAGCGCTCGCAGCGATCTTTGATGTTGCGAACTCACTAATTCACCTCTTGTGTCTGTCTTTCAGTTGCTACTAATATAAATTATAACGTGACGATGCCATGTAGGTACTATCCTTCTGCCTCGCAGAACGATTCGCGTCGTAATTTTTTTTCGGGGGTATTGGAAAATTTTCTTTCAATTAAAAAGTAGTCTATGTATTAATCAAGTACCTATATACATATCGATATCCTCATGTTAATTTTCATCCAAATGAGTTTTATAGTTTAGGCATTTATTTTTAACAAATAAACATGACAGTATTTTATTTTGTTAAAATGTTAAGTCTCCTTAGTACGTAAGTATGATATAGCATTATATTTCGGTATGAATGATTATGATTAAGTGAAATGAGGACAATATATACCGTGCATTTAAAATATCTAAGAAAAGGCCATCCTACTCATTAACAAAAATATTCGAGTCAGGCTCTACCTTAGAGTATAAATAAAAAAATGGGCTCTACATTTTTACGTTGGGAAACAATCATCATCATCATCATCATCATAATTTCAGCCAGTAGACGTCCACTGCAAGAGAGAGACAATAGTGGCGTTAAATATAAGTTCTTTACATTTGTTCATGGTGTCTTTTCCATAACAAAGACCTAACCCCGAAGTAAAAGTAAACAAAAAAAGCTCATTCATATCAGTCCATATACCTTGTTTAAAAAGAGTTTTTTTTTACTTAAGCTTGAAACGTTTGATAATCCATTTATATAACCATTTGTCTATCAGTTTTACTTCCTTCCATGAAATAGGAATTTATGATGTCAGGAATTCGAATGTTTAGTTCTTTGCTCGGAATCCAGCTACAAGTTTATTTGGCTTTACATGTAAGTTGAGTATTTTTGTTGGTAAACTGTTTTTGCATCACCGACAAACTGATATAAATTAAGTAAAGCGTGCAAGTAAAGTATAAAGAGGACTTTTTTTTGTAAGAGTAAAATGAAATGAATTTATATTATGAATATCATGTCCAAATATTTATGTAGTAAAAATTGAGTGTATTGAATCGGCGGTAGTCGCTTTGAAATATGTGAAATAAAACAGTACGGTGTTCTATATAAAGTTCAGCTTGGTTCGGCGGCATTAATTGGTGTTAATTAACTGCACTCATTAGGCTGCACACGTGGAAAATGTCATGTGGAGTTTATGTTTATCTAGATTTTTAAATTCGATTAACATTGTGTGCTATAAGAAAATAACTCACAGAAAATGTCTTAAGATACTCGTATGTCCCACCCAATTGGCAACCTCCGAGGCCGTGTGGTAAAATGCTCACCTCACATAACGAATGTTTTGAATTTGAATTGCGGTGCCAATACATTATACAATATAATGAAATACATACAGCCTAAACTTGTGCGATCGTTGCGTCAATTCGATAAATTAACAATCTTCTCTCCCTTTTTGTTCTTACAAATGAGAAAAAAAGACTACTAGACATCT
This sequence comes from Teleiodes luculella, assembly GCA_948473455.1. Classification (NCBI taxonomy): domain Eukaryota; kingdom Metazoa; phylum Arthropoda; class Insecta; order Lepidoptera; family Gelechiidae; genus Teleiodes; species Teleiodes luculella. The sequence goes on along the minus strand of OX419582.1, from coordinate 19,476,972 downwards.
ATACTAGACCTCTTTATTAGAATTAGTGCGTAATTACGAGAATCATCGCCATTATCACTCTACGAGAGAACTTAGATTTTTATCTAAACGATTTGTTGGATATCATAAAACCATTGGTTACGGTCTGTCACAAATAAATTAGTTAAATTAAATTGGTGTACGCACAGAACATTTAAAAGAGGTTAGAATGGCGATAATGCGCCGTCCGTATGAAATCCGGTGTCGCCGATTCCACCCCACCTTTCACCTCCACTACATCTGTACTTCAATAAAGATGAAGTTTACGCACATATTTGCAATTTCAAATCTAGCCAATCATAGCGCCGCTCAATCACGCGATTTCAAAATGGAAACGAATCATACGCATGCACGCACACTGATGTAGATTTTTATAGCTATGTGTGAGTTAGACAGCGCGATCGTTTCTTTGCGTGAAGTATGAGCGTTTTGCTCATAGTTTTGGCGCGCCGGCCCCGCCCACATCGCCTTTCTAACCTCTTTTAAATGTTCTGTGGGTGTACGGCTATACGATTAATGTAACTCTTTAGCTTTTATTTACCTATCTTATAAATTGATTAGCCCAAATCAGGGCTAGTGGTTATTGCGCATTTTGCTCTCTCTAATTGAAAGCATTGATGTATTTTACTACACACCGAAAACTGGATAATTTGATTTCATATTAATGTGGATTACCATAGATAGTGCTGCTCGTTTTATATAATTGTCACATAAATCTTGAAAAAAAAATCAAGTGGAATTAAAAATAATAACTTAAAAAACCATACATATAAATTAAGTACAATGATTTTCTATATTTGCGGTTACTTTTTATACTTACACTTAATTAAAGATTATTCTTATGTTATTACTATCGATGTACCAAGGACGTTAGAAATTAGCAATTCTAACGCCCTTGCGATGCACTACAATAATTTAAATTTCAGTCACATCTACCAGAGGATCTTTTATAATTATAATGAAATAACATATCGATTCCATTTCGCAATTCACGGTACTGACGCGCGGCTTCTTTCTAGTACTGATAACATCTACGTTGAGTAAACTTCATACAAACGACTAACAGCATTTTTTTTTGCAGTCCGAAAATATTTAAATGCTTTTAGTTGTATTGCAATTCGAAAAGTATATCGAGAAAAGATTAATCATTTTGCAAAAAATAAATAAAGAACTAAAAACTCGCCCTTACTGACCCTTTTTTTATCAAGCGTAAAGTTATTAATTTCAGATAAACTTATTTCATAATTTTTAGTGCAAATACATATAATTTTGAACATAATTTCGCACCGCAGGAGGCGGGTCTTAAGTTTTTAAAAATACTTTTTTTCTGCTTTTTTGTGTATAAATTACAAATTCGGGAGGACCTGAATTCTGCTTGGGCGATTGTAGCCCTTCTTAATTTAAATGACACTTAACATAAAATACCTATGTATATATTTTTGTATTCGAGTCAAAATTCCTTATTTTGAGACCCCATTTGGCACAAAGATAGAATAGACCTTGGGAAAGAACATTGGCTACCTTTTACCGCGGGAGAATTCCTTATTCCCACGGGGAAAAATGTTGACGCGGGCGGTGCCGCGGCGGAAAGCTAGTTATTGATAGGTATAGCCGGTGACAATTGCGAGCAAATGTACAAAAAGGCAAATTGAGTGAAATGAATTCAGAGCCCGAGCAGACTGATGCTGGCGGGACTATGTTCGGTGAATAATTGTTAGATTAACGAGCCTTTAGTCGTCGGCCCAGATAAACCGCTAGGGATGCCCGCTCGAACAAAATATCGATATTAATTTTATATATCGATATTTTGTTCGTCGTCAACAAGTTTAATAAAATTACCTCAATAGATCTCTGTGAGATTTAATAAGACACACCGAATCAACATATTATGTGTGTGTAAATAGTTCATCCCCAATAAATTAAACCTTATTTGACTAATGTTACGAAAAAAAAAATAATGGAGATAAATTTAGTTATGAAACTAAGATCCAAACAAAAAACAAACGCATGTTTTTAATTAATAAAAAACTTGCGTTCGTTTTTGTTTGGATCTTGGTTTTATTGGTTAATAAAAAAAGTGATTGAAATGTAATAAAAAAATCTTTTGCATTTTTAAATAGCTATAATGTAAAACTGTAATGGTTAATAAAATATCATCATCAAATTGTAGTTTAAATTAATAAGCTACTGTTCTGAAACAAAAACGTGTAAAGGGGATATTTAAATATAAGCGATCAATATTTTCAAATTAAAATTAGTATATTATAACTATTTGTATAACTTCCTTCTTCGATTTGCTTAAAAGTATAGGCAGTATCAGTCGTTGTTTTAAAAAATATAAATAATAAATTCATCGATATTTTCGAGGCCCAGTACTAGCCGAAAGCCGGCACTAATAGGGTCGTGTACACCGATCTCTGAACAAAGCAAAGCTACCCACTCGACACTATAATATTGATTGCCCTTCCCAATGTCTGGTCTGGTTTGCTCTTTAAACGGTTTCCTGTTAGCAGATTTACCAATCTCGTACCTTATCAAAAATCGTTATGTTACTAAGTCTGCGTGTGACATCCAGGCTTATTATTGTTAATAAGTTTTCATGTATTTAGTTCTAAAATGTCATGGGTTTGTTTTGTCTACGAAATGTTAAAGTAAATAATTTAAATCTTTGCAACAATCTAGCATTGTTTTACCTTTACTATTTTACAGATTTAAATACAAAGCATTTTCTAACTTTCATTTATTTTTTTAATACGCTACTTTGGAATTATTTACAGTCTCGTGAACTTCTCTAAGTAAAAATTATTGTTGCATCGACTTCACTCACTTCTTTCTACTCGTAGTAAGAAGTGAGTTAAGTCGCTTTCCAACTTTATTTTTCTTACTTAAGTAGGTATATTTGTTACTGTTTCACCGATCAACGTATTTCTTTTTTCTTAATATTAAATTTGTAAACACTCTCTCACTTGTCGATGCGTTTTGAAATTCGGGTCTAAAGTTTGAGTAAACTTGAACCACACGAAAACTGAATTGAGCAATAGTTACACACACGAGCTACTTCGCAATATACCCTTTTGATCAAATATTACTTTAGTCGATAGAAGGTGTCCTTCCATTTAAATAATTTTATAAAGATTTTACGAATGTAAGATAGGTACAGTAAATTCTCAAATAACGTAACTTGGAATTTTTATTTTACTTTCTTGATTCTGGAAAGAACAAGGATTCTATATGGGTACTAACCATATAGAAATTCCTAAATTCCTTGGCTAAGAGTGTGTATTCTTTTAAGCACCATGTAGACAAATTTTTGATAGACCAATGCGCTCGTGATAATAATCCTCTTAGCGCCGTTTGCAGTTGAGCAATGAGTCTTTCTTGACATCCGCGAGCCACACGCCACACGCATGACGAACGCGCGACAGAACGCACAATTAGCGCGACTTGATATGTTACACATAACCCCGCGACGTATCACAATCATCTCTCCCGTCCTCGTCTCCCGCGGGACTTCCCCCATATCCTATCGCACTCCTGACGCACGGCTAATGCGCAATCAATAATAATTATCTTCATGTTTGCAAGCAAGTGGATTGCATTGTACGGTAATGGGTCGGTGTTTAGTGTATTCAGTGTTTAGGTATACACTGGCGACCGAGTCAAATGTCACATGTTAGTCGGATTAATTTGCGAGGCAATTACACAGAACGTCCATGTGACGCGTATTGTGGCGGCATGATGTATGAGCAGGTATTTAATGAGGCCGCCACATAGCACACTATACAGCTCAACGAATAATTATGCCTTATAAATATACACGGGCTTAATCATGTCATTCTTCTCGACACCTATGATCAAGCATTCAATGGGAGATTCTATAGGAAATAGGGCACCTAGAAAAAAGTCACGCTTGAATGTATTGTGTCCATTGGGTTGGATTTTCTAAAACAGTTTCATGAATTATTATAATCTTTGTTTTTGTCATACAATATACAGCCTACACCAGATTAGTCTTCACCTTATATATTAACTTAGGTATTTACAAAAAAAGGTTTTTTTTTTTCAAATATTTGTTGTAGTACACGTGAATTGTGCGTGTTAGGTTGCGTACGAGTATAACAGCATATAATTGCAGTACGTTAATGTGTTTTTTATAGTTCTCACCCTCGGGAGTGTCGGGAGCGCGCTGGGGCGGATCGGTCCACTTGTGCTTTATTGCCAGCTACAATTCCAGAGCGCGCTTTCAGCCTAACTTTTATTTTATTACATCACTTATTGAGCGACTCGGTTAGTATCAATTAATATTATGGAAGTATTGATTGTGACCTTATAGCTGATATAGCTGGCAGGTTATTTATAAATCTAGTCCAACCACGCAAAGTCTAGTTAAGCGATATAGATGTGCCTACAAGGAAAATAATTTTCTTAATAAAAATGTTTATATCTTACAAGTATACCTACTTAAATTTGAATAGGATTTGAAATTTGGAATTTTCCCTTTAGTTTGGTTGAATTTTCATTTGGGCTTAGTACTTCAGCAAGATCGATTTATTACTAGAGTAATTAAGTAGGTAGTCGTATACCAGTCTTGATGGAGGAATTAATTTGCATTTAATTAATTGCAGTATTAAGTAGCAAAATTAAATCAAACAACATGATATTCGGGGACCATAAAAAATATTGTTATAATAATATAGTTACGATCTTTAACTCTCCAAAAAGGTGAGCAGGGCCACCTAAACAATTTCTTTGCGAGTTTAAAGTACTTACCTAAATAGATGTGACGTCGCAACCTAACCTAACCTAACACGCCGTAACACAAACAATCGCGCCGGATTGAAAAACCTCGCTGTAATGTAATGCGCATTTCAATTCGACTGATATAAAATACAATAGTAGGGCAACCGAGCTTTGCTCGGGAACATATTAAAAAAAAAAACTAAGTCACCGAGCGGGATTCGAACCCGTACCACTCGTTTATTGTCGTCCGCGTCTTAACCTGCTGGACCAGACGGACAGTGGCCGGCGGAATGAAATTAGCGACCATATTCTGCGTAGAAAGAAAAACGCACGTAATCTAGATCGATTGCTTACCCCCGAAAATCCGAGATCACAGAATTCAAAACTTAAAATGTTTAATTATTCGAAGTAAGATTGTACAAATCTATTTTCGACGTCGAGGCGAGTTCACGATTTAGCTGTCTTCTGTGGAGAAGAAAAAACTCCACAGGCGTTGCATCTATTCAAAATATTTTACAAAATTATAAATTACTAGGTTTCCGCCGCGGCTTCGCCCGCGTTAACATTTTTTCCCGTGGGAATGAGGCATTTTCCCGCGGTAAAAGGTAGCCTATGTTACTCAGGATGAATGTAGCTTTTTAATGGTGACAAAATTTTTGAAATCGGTTCATTAGTTTTTGAGTTTATTCATTACAAACACACACACACACAAATACAATATTTCCTCTTTATTATATTAGTATGATTATTATTCTATACAATTTTATTAATATAACAAAGAGTGCAAACGAAATATACACAATTAGAGAAAGGCAAAGGTCAAAGAAGAAAAAACTAAACTATATAATATAACCAATTATTCTATCACAATTACTACCGGCAATCGACTAGAGCAGACCAGTCCCCCCAAGCAACACTCAAGTCAGGACACTTTAGTGAGCACGAATACTCAGTCAGCCAGCACCCGTAACATGCAGTGCTATGACAAAAGTTTGTCGCGCGAGAAACCCGCCATATTGAAATATCCTCCAATAGGATAAGAGAATACGCACGACAAAATTATGTCTGTCACGCGTGGACCGGGCATGTTAGAGGGGCTGATGTTGTCACGACAATCTAACTAATTAATGGTTTCCCAATTGCATAGTCGATTCGCACTACAATGTTGCACAATTACGTAGGTTTTTACAAACAAATTTTACTAAGCTTTGTGTTTCCCGTGTCCAGCTGGAGTCTCCACACACCAACATTTCTTATCGTTCAAATATTCATGCAATCCATAGTACTCTTTCTTACATGGAGCCCGTTGCACGTAGCATTAGAAGGTATAAGCACAGGTAGGTATAGATACCACTTTGTGCCAGAGCCCGTTGCACGTAGCATTAGAAAGTATAAGCACAGGTAGGTATAGATACCACTTTGTGCCAAGATAAAATCTATAATACAAACTGACGCATCTTCGAAAGTTTTAGTTCCAGTTATTGGCGCAAGTAACGATGCATGGTTGTAACTTTTAAAAAAGTAAATTAAAAAAATCTAAAAACCCGACTGCTTAAAAAGCGAACTAAAAAGATGAAAACAAAATGATTTAGGAACATAGTAGTATGTATAATTGAAATCGTCTTTTTCTATAAATTATAATAGTCAATTGGTGTTAACAGTCTTGAGCCTGCCAATTTAAAGGAAATAGGTAAAGTCGTGGAATCTGTAAAAAAAAACATCCAATCAATATGATACATTAACGCAAATCCATCAAGCCGTTTTGATAATTCGAGGGTATAAAGAATACCACATGTATACTATATACACAGATACGCTTGAAAAACACAACCCTTTATTTGCAGTCGGGTAAAAAAAAACACAGCGACTATTACAAATCATAGTATCTATACTAATCTTAGTTGCTTGGAAGAAATTGCTATTTAACACTAAGGTTGGTTATTTGTAATTAACTATGTTTTTAAATATTCCAACAGAAATTATGTTTATTTTTTCATGATTTTGAGTCATCTCTTCTTACTTACGTTTGACGCCTGTTTGTAAAACGTATCGCCACCACGATCTGGCTAAACGTGAGATATCCACAATACGGTACAGCGACGTTTTTCAATCCGGCGCGCCAAACAAACAAGGCGTGTACGATATAGCGGCGACATTTACATCAATGGCAATGTTTACGTCGCGTCGTTTGAAAATTACTTGCCTAATCTCTTCAATGACCTAACTAAAGTAATCAACAAATATCAATAAATATAAATTTATATATATATATATTCAGTTATCAATAAATATTCTTCCATCAATCACATAAATATTGCTATTCGCAAATGATCTTATGGTGTAGTTGTTTGTTAGTGTTTGTTAGCTATTGACAAGTGTGTTTTGTTTTGATGGCAGTCGCGAGCGTGAGTGCCGTCCCCGGGCGGAGATCGATCGCGCCGTAATTAACTGTTTGCTAACCGATACTCGCTACTATTGTTCTCTCTACAAATACAAACTCCACATAATATTACATTACATAGGGATGAGAGCAAACAGAAACTTAAGATACCGTTGTTTGTTTATTTTATATTGCAGCATGTATTCTTTTATTTACAGGTAAAAATATGGTTCCAGAACCGGCGAACTAAGTGGAAGAAGAAGGATAATATTAGCAACGCAGAAGTTGCTGAAATGAAACAGCAAAATAAACCTGTTTCTGAGGAAAAGAGTCCAGAAAGGCCCATGCAGGATGACCCTTTGGTTCTGGACATGTCCAAGAGGAATTGCAACAAGATTCTCAGCGAGAAACTTAAAAGCTCAAGGCAAATCGTAATACAACAGAACTCTTTGCCAAAGCCTAGCAAAGTAGAGAAAGGCGTCGTTTTGGAATCGATATGCGACACAAATGATATTGAGAGTCGCATTTCAATAACCAAAATAACCAACAAACTATCGTGCACCGATTTATCTAGCGAGACTGCAGTAGTTTCAATCCGAAGCTTTACTCCCGAAGATGTAAATGACTTCAGGTTTGAGGGCCCTAACGGGGACTCCATTGAGATGTAAGCTGGATTATCAGGGTAGATTAGATTGCTACATGACGCTCGAATCTAGGATATTTGACGGGCTTTACGCACGTGGTATTAGTAAGTACATCCGACCAAGACGGACAGGGAACTTCAGGGAAGGACTAGTGATTATCGCCAAATATTATTTGTATCACGATTAGGACTTGAAAATTTAAAAAATAATCTAATTTGTGAGGAATCTTTCTGCATGTTGTTTAGATTTAATATAAATGTAATTTATAATGGAGTTAAATAATTAGAAAAAATATTTATTATTCTTCTTTCAGCGTCCACTTAACTACCCTTAACCGCAAGGCCGGTCAAACTTGAATATTGTACATTTTTGTAGGTAACTTTCAAGACAACTTTCATTAATTATCATACTTACTTTACTACGAGTACCATAATATATGTTTGGTAATAGTATTTGTCAAAGGGTTAGAGTGAAGTTCTGAAAGGCCTAGCGTTGATGAAGTTTAAAGGTCATAAACCTTTTTTTTTCTGTATTCTTGGTTAGCTTATTCGCAAGTTAGGACTTGCATTGATCTCAACAGCTCGGTCAGAGGTGTCATTTATTGTCGTGTGGTATATAGCACGTTGTAATAATACGTGCTTGGCTTCATTACGATATTTGTGTTAACGTTTTGTATTTTTGTAATGGTTTTTCGATTCTTTTGTATATAATTTATTACTTGAATCTTTTGACTTGGAATTTTATTACAATATATCATAATATTATACAAAAGAAAATTTACAAATACTATACAACTTCCTGAAAATTATTGGAAATAGAATGGTCTATAAAGATAGCAAAAAATCGATATGAAATGTTTTGTTATAAGAATGTTGAAATAACGAAATTGTGAAAAACTCTATAATAGCATTCAAAAAGTAGATATCACGAAATGACTTTGTAGAACCTAATTTAATATTCGACTTGTGCTTTGTAACTGAATAATGCCAAAAGCCTCTTAAATGCCGCTACTCAAGATTGCGCCGCCGCCGCCGCGGTAACCATTATAAAAGTTATTATTGAATTTTATGTACGAGGTCAGAGAATATAATAATTAAAAAATATTAGAACGACAAAGATATTAAAATAGTTTTCAATATCAGTTTCTTAGTACTTATACCTATATTATGTACGTACATCTCCAACCACTTGACATGCCACTAATCATCTCTAAACACTGTCGACCATATCCATATTCTGTAAAATTGTATGCATGTCCTTCAAAATATTACACACTTTTTTGTAGCTTACGAGTACTGAAGAGGCGTTTTCGTTACTTTTTTCTGTCTAAATTAAACCAATGTATATTTTGTATAATTATATTAGGTACTTACTTCCTCCAATAAGTTTACACTACAAACTACGGAATCAGATTTATCTCTTCGTTAAATTCAATCACAAAATATGATTATTCAAACAGCTCGATTGATTGTATGTCTAATAAGTATGTAGAGTAGGTATAATTAAGTAGTGATGAGTTAAGTACACTTGCGATTCATTTGCATTGTCAAACTAAAATGTGCTTTATAAAAGTGAAATAGATACTAGATCTGCGTAATATTTGTTTATAAATTATCATTTCGTACCATTTCAATATTACGTGTTTCTCTACATTCAACAAATGTTTTATGTATGTAATGTATATATATGTATTGTAATACTGTAATGAGTGTCTCCAATATTTTTTAATTTTAGTTATTAGTGTGACAAGAGCCAGCTTAGGTTTGAACCAAGCTTCATAATTTCATTCGACGTCTAAAAATTATTTCTAAAATTTTACTTCCTTTACTTAATAAAAACCTTTTTTAGGGTTCCGTAGCCAAATGGCAAAAACGGAACCCTTATAGATTCGTCATGTCTGTCTGTCTGTCTGTCTGTCTGTCCGTCCGTCCGTCCGTCCGTATGTCACAGCCACTTTATTCCGAAACTATAATACCTATACTGTTGAAACTTGGTAAGTAGATGTATTCTATGAACCGCAATAAGGTTTTCTTACAAAAATAGAAAAGAAACAAATAATTTAGGGGGTCCCCATACATAGAACTGAAACTCAAAAAAAATTTTTTCATCAAACCTATACGTGTGGGGGTATCTATGGATAGGTCTTCAAAAATGATATTTAGGTTCTTAATATCATTTTTTTCTAAACTGAATAGTTTGCGCGAGAGACGCTTCCAAAGTGGAAAAATGTGTGTCCCCCCCCCTCTAACTTCTAAAATAAGAGAATGATAAAACTAAAAAAAATATATGATGTGCATTACCATAAAAACTTCCAACGAAAATTGGTTTGAACGAGATCTAGTATGTAGTTTTTTTTTAATACGTCATAAATCGTAAACCGCAATTTACCTTTCACTATTATTAAAACATCGATCAAAGTTACAACGAACTACAATTAAAACTTTTATATTATGTTACTGGCTGCTACGGAACCCTTCATGGGCGATTCCGACTCGCACTTGGCCGCTTTTTTTATTTAGTGCAATGCTGAACTACAGAATGCGATACATTATGTAATAATTTTTTTCATGTAAAGCTTCAAGACATAATACATTTGTTTCCAGTTACATTGCTTTTGTAACCTCTTTTATAAATTAGTCCGTAATATTGTAGTATATGTATTTTTGAATCTACAGATTGATGTATTAACTGACCTAAAGATACATTTAAGGTAATGGATTTATACCTATATGTCGTCGGCATTTTGTATGATTTCGCCGTTTACATACGGCGTCGGCAATTTATAAACGCTCGCTGTAATGTAAAATGCCGAAGGCAAAATGTATAGGGTTGGCACAAAAAGGTTTTGAATAAGTCCGCACTCAGTTTTAGCTAAGTCCGTATTGCTAGCTGAAAAATAATGATGCACCTGTGTATAATGGGGCGAAGCCCCCCCATTTCTGAAGTGGTATTCTAAGCCCTTATAGATTTTTCAACCCGATTACAAAAAGGTTACTGGCTTTGATAATAGTAGCCAGGGCGTCAACCGAAGCGGGAGGACGGGGGGGCGCAGCCCCCCAAAAGAGGGGGCTCGGGGGGCGCAGCCCCCCCTGCTAAAAAAAAAACAAATCTCTACACAGAATTAAATCGATTGGTTAGGTTAGGTTAGACTGATGTCAATAACAGAGCGGAGGGAGCCGAGCGAGCGGAGCGAGCGTACCGCGGCAGCGGTCGGCGACCGCCGGAGAATTACATTTTTCAAAGTTGATTTTTGTGCCAACCCTATACATTTTGCCTTCGGCATTTTACATTACAGCGAGCGTTTATAAATTGCCGACGCTTTATGTAAACGGCGGAATCGTACAAAAAGCCTGCGACATATATACTTGGGAATTAAAATACATATAATGTTATCTTGCTACAAATGCCAGCAACATAATTTGCACTTTCCATTTTGTCAACAGTTGACAGCCAACTTATTAAATATTATTGCACTGATCCCGCAAAAATGAAAACTAAATTTACAGATGAATTATATGTTTAATGTCGTGAATTTACGTGTATGTAATCTGCGTTGCATATTATATTAGTGTTACTAAGTCATATTACCTTTAAGGGAGCAAATGACCAATTAATGTGTGTTAGTTGCAAACTAGTTCAGTTTGCAATCGCCCTCAGCATGATGTAGATACCCGCGTACATCATCCACACAAACAGTCAACATCAGAAAAGGCATATACCTATACTATACAGTGTCTTGTAGGTATCTACAGTCAAATCCGTAGATAAAAATTAAAATGCAACTTTATTTACATTTTCTACACAACATGCGGCAGCCCGAAATGAAACTTACTTTTATAAATATATTAACTAAATGTATACCTATTATTGGTTGAGGACTACGCGATGTCACACACAGACAAAGTATTAGTACAATACAGGCTTGTTGGAATCTAAACATTTACCAACCATAATATGATTAGTGGTTGCCTGGAAGAAATTGCTACCTAAGCAGAAAGGTCGCCAGTTGTACATTCTATGTATTATATATTTGTATCTGTATTTGTGTTTCTGTTTGTGTGCAATACAGAATATTTTTATTTCAAGATATTTACACAAAATACATAATAAGTAGTCAAAGTAAGCTTTGCATAATATTGCTACGGGGATGCTACAGCGTAGCAGACGTAGCGCTACGACGTAGACAGACACACACTACGATTTAAATAATATGAAAAGTTTAAAAAAAAACTTTTTTTTTTTTTATTTAAATGATGTTATATTATAAGGTAATTTCTGCCTATCTTCTGATGTCGACTGTGCTCTTTAAGTGTACCCATCTATTTCTAATTATTTACTGAACGAATATAGTCATTTTCTATGTAGAGTGTTTCAATTCCAAAAAGTCGTACATAACCAAATTGAATATGTATAAATTTACGTTATTTTAAAATGCGACGCCTAATACTTAAGTACATTTAGTAGTGTAATATTTATTTAACGTTGGTGTTTATAAATGTTAGTTTGACTGTTTTATGAATTGCTGTCTACTTTCATTGATGTAGGGTTACTTAATAATAAATTAACCGTAATAAATCTTGAAATAAAGATTGGTTTCAAAAGTCTTACATATTTATTTCCTAATCTGTACCTAAAATAAACATTATGAGCATCATCCATCGGTGGCGTAATGCAACGGCTTGTCACTTGATTTCCGCCATCTTAATAGTAACTTCTCAATACGTACTCGAGTTTTTCGAATTCATTCCTATTTTCTTTAATGCCTTACTGTGAAGGATAACATCGTTAGGAATCCTACCCGTATAAGTGGAGGAATTCAAAGTTCGTATGTCCTGCCAGCAAGTCCCTGTTTAGTCTAGGTTGTTTAGTTAGAGACCCTTTGTGAAGTTTATAATCTTTTAAAGAAGTCGTTGTGATAACATTTGGGAAGTCTTTGGGCTTTATCCAGCAGTGAACGTCTTCCTGCCGAAATTATGTAATGAACAAAAAATGAATAGATAGTAATACTTCAATGCCACAATTATTTACAGTTGTTTGGAATATTTACAAAAGAAATAAATAGATAGTGTATGTATATTCTGGCAATAGGGCTCACTCTCAGCTTAATATTGTTCCGGAGCCTAATCTGGAGAAGTGCCGATTTTCAGAGCGTCCCTTTCATCACGTGCACCCATACACTATTGAAAATATATAAAAAAAAACAAAATAAAATCTAAAAAACTAAATTTAAAAAAAATATAAAGAAAAAAAAATCAGGCTGTCTCATGTTTGAATGAGTTTTATTTTACTAGGCTCTTTCTGTAGATCTATATGACCATTTGTTGTGCACCGAAGTGCTGCTACTTTTCTTATTTAGCAAATAAAAGTTTTAAAAGTTTAAACAATTTAATATTGTAGGTATTTATGCTAGCTTTCCTAAGTGGTGAAGGTAGTGTATGAAACTTATACCAATGTATTTTACAAATAAATGGGCAACATCATGAGATTGTCTTGTTTACTGCGAAGATTTCTCGAGTTCTGCTTATTTCTCCATACAAAATTTATTGCACAAATATGCTGGTATTTTGCTAATCGTCGTTTTTTGTAAATGGCAAGCTAGATTTTAGTACTACTTTACTATAAAACTTACTTGAAGTCGAAGTAATAAGTATCTTAACACCTATTCTAGCCTTGTTGTAGTGTACTGCATTTTGTTTAGTCCAATTCTATGTTTGGGAAAGATGAGAAATTAGATCAGTTATGCTATTCTAATAGCAGGTAGTACTATTAAATACCAACTTCTGTGATAGATAATATGCTATATTCTATGAAAATATGATTCTTTTAAAATTTATGTAAGTTTAAGATTTCTTACAATTTCGAATCAAGGAACCCTTAGAGGAAAAATAAAAAATATGTGGTAAGAAATTTCTCAAAATTTACAGAATTTTATTTAGTCGCGCCATCTAGCACATATGAATTGAATCAATATGTAACTGAATTTGTAGTGACATCTGTGTATTCATAGCTCTATCTTTTTCCTTTCAATTTATGTCAAAACTGTTACAGCGACGTTAGCGTGCTAAGGGTATTATTGATATGGCATTCAAGACAGAGATGGCGCTAGCTGGGTACAAAGTTCGGAATATTATGTTAAAATCGAGGATCCCTGACCTGCCCTGCTATTTGCGCTTTTGAGCAGCGACTTAGCCATAGGGACGTTTTTTTTGAAAATTAAATTGTATTTCTTCTGTAAATTAACAGAGTAACTGCCTGCTAATTGGTGGGCGGTGTGGTTATCAATGCTTCTTGGGGAACGGGTTGACGATCGCAGCTGTTTACTACACAGTTGACCTGCTAAATCAAAGATAGTTGAAGTTTTGATAGTGCCCCTCTAACATGCCCGGTCAACGCGTGACAAACATAATTTTGTCGTGCGTATTCTCTTATCCTATTGGAGGATATTTCAATAGGGCAGGTTTTTTGACAGTTAAATGTGCGACAAACTTTGGCAGGGCATGTTTCCTTGCGACGTGTTCCTTTAGATTGAAACGTTGATTGAAAGTACATCATGGATGAACCTGATGGATGGAGAACCTAAAAATGTGATACCTAACCCTAATACCTGAAAGTGGAACACTGGAATATTGTAATTAACTAGATTTCGATATAACTGGACAGCTATATTTAGCTTATAGGTGGGTAATAATTCATAATTTTATTGTACGTGGAACGTACCCGATTCCTTCACTTCATCTACAGGCATGATTATACTCGTATTCAGTGATATTAGAGCAAAACAAGAAATAAATGAAAAATGGTTTGACGTTTATGGTAAAGGTTTTCTTATTTATAAATCTAATTATTGATAATATAATCGATTTTTCTCTTATACAGTTAAATTGTTAACATATTTGGAACCATTTGTTAATAGATACGAATACTTGTGTTGCTTATCAGGTATAATACCATCGAGAATAATCTCAACTAATATTCGTACCTCTTTACATGTGTCTTCTCCCCAGTAAGTAGTGAGGATCTTAACTACGTAGTTGATAAATGTATCTAAAACATCGCCAATATCATACCAGTTCCGTATACCTTTAATTATCGTAGAAATGTGCTCAGCAATATTATCAGTTGCATTCGCAACAAAGGCTTTATCTGCTATATCCAACAGAATTCTAAAAGCTTTATCTTTGTTTGTTAACCTCTTCCATTTGTATCTATCCAATATATTCCTGTGTTCTTCTGTAAGCATCCTTCTTATTTCCGATAGTTCATCATATACTACATTTTGCAAGTGATCACCCAACTTCTTAGCCAATTTTGTTCCTATTAAATGCTCGACAGCGGGTTGTTTGTTTTTAACTGCGACCATAGTCTTCATTACCACTGCATGCAGTTTACTGTCCGGTAATTTGATAACTTCGTCTAAGAGATCAACTAAATATTCGGAAAACCCTGGGAATGGCCTGCAGATACGAGTCATGTTGCACAGCAGTTTGAGATCTTGTCTCTTTTTACGAAGAGATTTTTTGAAAATCTCCTCTGACACAGTTTTCATGTTTGTCGATTGTTTAGATAAATGTCTATCTACCATCATTTGCAAACACACTAACGAACCTTCGTATAAAAGACTACTAGAAAGATCTATAATATCCAGTAAAATTAAATCTTTTTCTATTTGAGTTTGCACGTTTTCTTTTAATAACTCATTTATATGTTTATGAAATTTTAGCTTGTAAACGGATAATGTAGCATTGATTTCAGGAGTTATTTCTCTATGAGTACCATTTTTTATTAGTACTTTATAATATCTTTCGATAAGATATTGAAATCGTTCACGACTGACTTTTTTATAATAATTGACAAGCTGAGGCACAGTCCTTAAATCCCGATGCCAGATTTGATGGCTTTCTTGAAGTTCATTGGTTCTTAAAGGGTTTTGGTATCCTTGGTTTAGTAGGCCAAAGGCTTTTACTAT
The DNA here is from genome assembly GCA_948473455.1 of Teleiodes luculella. NCBI lineage: Eukaryota > Metazoa > Arthropoda > Insecta > Lepidoptera > Gelechiidae > Teleiodes > Teleiodes luculella. The sequence goes on along the minus strand of OX419582.1, from coordinate 19,461,224 downwards.
ACTCTGCGGGATCGTTATTTCAAGTTGAACTAACGCTGGCTTGGAGCCTTCTGTGTGACTTCGAAACATTGCTTTATTTAAGATTATTCTGGCTTCTAATTTCTGATCGAAGTTAGGAGTTTCACCAAAGGCTAAAAAATAAATAACATTTTGTTTAAGAAAGAAATTTATTAAAAATATAAGGGCAAACATAATTTTGAAAAAAAAAACACTCACTGTAACTTATCAGCGCAAAAAATAAGAACACATGCATCTTGATTCAGCCACGCTATGCTGCAACTTATAGCAGATTGCACTAACAAGTACTCTCAGGTTGTGTAATTCATTATGAGTCATTTAATTACGTGAACGTTTTTAATTAGAAGCTGTTTTAGTATCTAATTTTAAATGTGCTTAGTACATAATTGCATTTTTTTACCAGTTTTACCACGAGTAGTACTTAAAATGAATTTTAGAGGCAAGAGCAGAAATCCGCGATGACGAGGATTCGGATCGGATTCATCCAATCAATACTTAATATTATTAAACATACAACATTTCTAACCTTGCAACGCAGCCTAGTTCTTCTAGTCTAGAGTAAAATGACCGTAAAAATATGGACTGCAGAGGCCTACTGTCTCTCCGAATTGTAAATGTGTAGTTCTGTGATGAGATAGCGTGGGGTTTTTAGAGTTGCGTACTTTAAAAACAAAAACGAAACCAATTTCCTCAGAAACTACTCGACTATTCTTCATCTTGGAAATTAAAGGGTCTCAATAATTGAAAAAATATTATATTGAAAATACATCTTAGACCTATAAGATAGATTACAGAATATCTTAAAGACGTCTACGGTATTTAAAGTACTATGGTATGTAATAAAGTAATAATAACATGTAATGTGATGTAAAAGAACTGTGTTCGGTCTGTCCTTTTTTGCAAAATATTAGGTCCTGTAGTTTTGTAGAAAAGTTAAAATGGTCAATGTTGGCTTATTTTTTCAATAACTTAATAACCGTTTACCCAAATGTGTACATCAATAACAGCTCATCCATGTCCCCACGGAGGGGCTCGAGCCTACCCTGAAATCAGGGTGAATAGGCCTTAGTCGGCCAAGCTGGCCCAGTGCGGCAAGTGTGTGCAGGTTTCCCCACGATGTTTTCCTTCACTGTAAGAGTGTCGAATAAACAACGCACATATGAATTCGAAAATCGAAAACACATTGGTACGTGCCGAGGTTCGAACCCGCAATCTTTCAACAATCAGTTCAACTAATGAAGAAGAGCTCCGTTTCAACTCGTATTTGACCGGTTTTCTATTGATAATTTAACTAAATTCAACTTTTTGTTATGAAAGATAAGTTGAAGAAGTTAGCTACATTTGATCTATAATCTATATAAATATAAGTACTTATATTTCTACGAATTCGGCGATAGATGTCAGATTCACCATATGACTTTTTTGGGGTAGAGTCTTCCACTCCCCCGCAAGTCTGGTGAAGCTTGATTGGTCGTACCTTTTCGACACAAGCATAGGCCAATTCAAAAAAAAAAAGAAGTCAGATTCACCACTTTTACAATTGCCGAAATGCACTTTACATCAAAACAAATGAAATAGTTTTTTCGTTATGCTCGCTAGTCTCTTATTATTACAGCATATACTAAGTATGTACTAACCTTAGAGTATAAATAGAAAATTTTCTGGGAGGGATAGAGTACGCCTATGCGAGTATGAACCGTAAGCACGGATATGAACAGTCCGAATATCTTCAGCGCGTTCGTTTAGTATCAAATGGTCATCGGAGCTAATTATTATTCCCGGTGAAAATAAGAAATTTAATAGGAGAACATTTTTAAATGTGCAGTGATAAGTTACACAAATGACTCGAGGAACAAATCAAAAAAGAAAAATGTTATTGATTTCACCGCCCATACAAAATCTCCCAAAATTTGCTTACGCTTGACATAAAGGCAGCGGAGCGATGCGCGTGCTCTATGTATATTTATTCTCTAAGGTACTAACATTTGGTACCTATATCATACGTAAATAAGTCATCGGTTATTACTGAATTTAGATTTAAAATGAAAGTCTTTAAAGTCGTGGGATAAGTATTTAAGTAGGTACCTACATAATACTGTCGAATCTTCACTTGATTCTTCAATTCTACTCTTATCGGTGTAGTCTACGCTTATTTTCAGTCTTCTGTTCCATCATCAATTCAAAAAATAATAATTCAAATTTCAATTTGTTTATTCGTTATAGGCTCAGAACACTTCATGACTATCTCCTTGTATGTTCTAATTAGCCCTCCTCTCCCTTTCTTTCTTCTTACCTTTCCTTCAATGATGTTTCTAATCAAGCTGTCGTGTCGTAGTCGTGACCTAGCATCATTCCCTCTTCTGCCATACCTGCAGCCCCTGTGGCATGAAGTGCTATGAGAAAAGTTTATCTCACATTTAAATGTCAAAATGTTGGAACCCGCCGCCGCGCCTAGAAATATCCTTCAATAGGATAAGAGCACGACAAAATGTTCTGTCACTCGTGAACGGTCATGCCATGCGCCTTAATTGGTAGGCTAAGTTGGTGAATCTCTAAGAGTGCTACCTAGCATTCAATTAGCATGGTAATTTAAGCAAGCGCCGTCGTGGCCCAAGAGGCAACAAATGATTCGCGATGTAAGCCGGGATCGGCATTAACCGGGATTACGTTTGTTATTCGTTATTTAGTGCGAGCGAGACGAGACTACGACTGATACGACACCCGCGCGAGAGAGCCAGGGACGGACGATAGATGACGCGTCAATTTGTCGTAGAGTTTCAGGAAAAACAAACACCTTGAGGGGTTTGTCCATGTCTGCTACGAGAAATTTTCAATTTATTTCGGAAATTGAGTAAAGAATTGTTTTGAATAGGGAACGACCAAACTGTGAAGTTATTTGTTTTAATGATTATGGTTTTAGATTTTTAAAGATGCATTAATTTAATTGAACAATAATACGAGTAATTCTAAAAAAGAATATTTCTTTTAAACACTACATTGTTCATATCAAAAGGCTCAAGTTGATGTAGTTATCAATTGACTCTTTATTAAATGATACATGGGTATTGCCTTCAAAAGTCCCCTTTTCGCCACTGATAGAGCAATATTACAGTTATTTGATTTACAGAAAAAAAAAACAAATTATCCGTTTGAAATAAGGAAATCGTGTTTGTGAAATATTTTATTTTCGCTCAAATCGGTCGTTCGGCGGACAGGCGACGGCTTACAAATGTGCGACTTGAAGAGTGATCGCCGCGATTACGGCGGGCCCGGGATTAGCTCCAATTTTAAATTGTTGATTACTTTCACAAACCTCCTCCCCCCGTACCTACTTCCTTGCCACTTCACCGCGCTTCCCCTTAGATACTTGGCAAATCTTCGCGCAAATAAAACTGTTTGTCATTTTTTAAATTCTACTGCCGGCGGCGGCGGTGGCATATGAAAAAAATCATAGAAACAGCTCACTAATATCAGTGTGTCAGTGTTACATATTCCAAATGTATTTACCGAAGCAGTAATAAGCACATCAGGATAGGAATAATTTACATCCATATGTTAAAAATTTCGTACAGCGAAGCGGGCATCTTAAATTTTGTCAAAGAACTCTAGACTAGACTGATAAAAGTAACTAAGGATTAGACATATAGGTAAATTGGAAAATCTGTACACAAGTAAAAAATATATGAGTTACAATAAGGTCGGAATATGTTTTGTTTATTCAATTAAACCAATAACAATAATTTCAATTTGACAGTGCTCTGGTACCTACTCTTAAATTTGTCTTCTGTTCTCCTTAACAATAGATAGGTAACCCATGAAGGTTGGAAAAGAGGTTTCTGTTCGTGATCCTGATGAGGTCAAATAAATAGTAAAAGTAAGAAAGAAAGTGGTATTTCTGACACATTATTTCTTATCTATAAAAACGAATAGAAAGGTATAAAAACTAGTGAGATAGACGTTGTTGTTGTTGTTGATAGGAACCCTTGTGAAGCGATTAGCGTGCGGTAAACAAGGGTAATAGTGTATGAGTTCGGCGGTCTAGCGGCCAGCGCGACACACAGGGCGGTGGCGGTGGCGGCTGCCCGTCAGTAAATCTCCTCCTACGTCACAGATCCCACGATAACACCTTAATGAGAAAAACAAAGTGGAAGCCACTACGATTTCCCTCGCTAATGTCCGATTTAAATCAGATTGATCCGGTTTTAGATAGTGGTTCTATTTAGACTTGTGAAGTTGAGTCATGGTATCGAATTGTTTGTTGAACTTTACCTATTTGATGTTCTTATTTATTACTAACAGCTAGGCCGTTAGAATATTGATAGACCTTACCTCACCATTTAGTAAGCCATTAAATTAATTACTGGTAAAAAAAAAACCATGACACCTTTAATAGTGCAGAGCTGGGACAAGAATTATACAGATGTTCGCTCGCACCATGTCATCATTCGTCCCATTACACACTTTGTCCGAATTGACAATTTGTTGCAAATCGTTAGAAATTCAATGCGCAGGCGAAATGCGATCGAAACGTCGCGCGCTAGCGACCGGCAGATGTTTCCTAACAAAACGTTAGATTCAGCGTTCACGTTTATGCGCATAAAATATTTTTTGTATTATTAAAAAATAGTTGTAGTTAATCAAAAACTTGTCTTTCCCAGCTTCTTCAAATAAGCACTGATTAAAGACACGTTGTCAACATTTACTTTTCCATACAATAATATACTGATTGCAATAGTAAAACCATAAAATAAGTCTCTTATAAAAGCTGGGAGTTTTACGATTTCAATAACTCCTATGCGATTACTATAATTGCTTTCGATTGCTTTCTGTAAGCACAAAATATTGTATATTTTGCTGCTTTTAGGTGTAACTATGGCAGTTTTAATCCTATTCAGATCGCACGTCCCCGTAATCCGATTATTTGTAATAGATCGGCACCACTTTTCACACCATTTGTCCCTAAATATTCAATATCCGAGGGATCACAAACGCACATAATGCACCTTATAACAAGTACTATTTAGGACTATTTTTCACTAAGCTAACAGAAAACAGAAATTGAAATTGAATAATGTGGAATATTCACACAATTGATATTGATACGAATAAACCGATTTTTGGCAAATTCCACCAGATTGTAGTTTTTTGACACCTACCTTCAATGTGGCTGAGTTTGATTGACACTTCGTAAATATCAGAGCGCTATGTCACATATTAAGCAGTTTAACGAGTATTATGGATTAGTCATCGTATTAATACATACCTATCCATTTATTTTAAAATCCTGAAAGAAAAAAAATCTATCTATCAATAAGGCTGCTGATTCTTTGCTGATTTCAAAGTTATATAATAATTATGATTCTAATCTTAAGACACGAAAGATACCTACCTAACAATCCAAAAGATCCAGTAATTCTCGGTCAAGTCGAATATTACTATTCAAACACATTTTCCGCGAAGTTACTGGAATAGGCTTATAAAAAAACAGTAAATAAAGTTATTACCGTTGACTTTGGAAGTATTTAACTTTAACCACACGCGTGCGGAGCGGAGGGATTATAAAAGTGCGCTTAACGAAACAAAACGTACACCGAGAATATCAAATGATAATATATTAGCGCTTGTTGATCTGCTTATCAGCGTAAATTATGTTCAGATTATGGCTATAAAAAGTTATTAAATGAATATATTTGTTTACGCTGCCGTGCGCCATGAGGCGGAGAGAAGAGTGCTTTGAGCGAGAACACATTCGGTTCATTTTCATTTTATTGTAGTTCCCAGGTTAGAATTTGATCAGACTACTTCCTGTAGGAGTCTTAGGAGGCAACTAAAGGAACATGACAAGGGAATGGGCAGCGGCTTCACTTGTGTAATCGACAACAACTGCCATCAACACCCTACCCGCCTGCCAAGTCCGACCTTCCTTTAAAACCCGTCCTGCAATATTACAATAATTTAGATAACAATTTAAATCCAGTGTAAATAGCTAAAAAGTGCTGGCTAGCCTATGCGGCTGGATATGTTGACCTTGAGAGCGCCTGTATTTCGTAGCGGTAGGGGTGAATATCGTAGTGCGAATGTCCAACGGCATGTGCTGGTTTCTGTACATTTTTATGATTACTTATTAGACAGTGGTTGGTTGATGCAGTGAATAGGAAGTGGCCATGATGGTTACAAATCGTAGTGCAGGTAAATTGAATGAATATATACTTAGCTGCGCGTTTTATAGTTCACGACTTAGAACTGTACCAAGAGTACCAACCCAGCACTTGTGCTTATTGTAACCCGTGAGCAGCAATATTCACCTGTGTAACCAACACTATCTGTAATCCCCAAACCGACTGTCAAGAGTAGGCTTTATGCCATCACTACATTTTTAAGGAAGACGACTAGTAGACTAGTAATTCATTTTAGGCTGATGTGGTGAGCTTTTAATTATTTAAAAACCTAATTTTAACTAGCTGCTATTTTCAGATGAGAATTACAAAAACATCGGCATCGTACAGAACAAAATTGGTTCAGTGATTAATAAATATATATTAGAACAACGATATTTTTTAAATTTTCCTACGTAATATGTGTATTGTGTATTCTCCTACAAAATGAACAGCACAAGAATTCCCATAGACTTCAATCTTGAAAATAAAACCTGCTACGTTTCCCGTACAAATAAGGTAACACCGCACTGTGTTAGTGTGATGATCATTAATTTGTTGGATGAGACGAAGCTAACGAAGGAACAGGTAGCGAGTGCGGGGCCGGGGCGGGCACGGAGCGAGGCAAAGAGAGCAAGACACTAAGCCGAGTCTGATAAATGAGAGACCATTGTCGGCTACCGGTCTTCGTCGGACCTTGGCCAAGTTGGCCCACATTCCAGTTACGGGGTGCCGTAGCTTCACTATTATTCGATTGCCATTACTAATGTAACTTATGTTACTAAAAGCTGTACCTTTTTTGATATGTTCTAATCAATTTCGTCTGTGTAAAATAATTATTTGTTCATCTAATATGAGTTATTTCGAATATAGTTGATCAAAATTTCATCATATGTTGATCAAAATGTATTTAGATTTTGTCCTATTATTCTTATTTTTGGTAAGAAATCATAATTTTTTATGCCTGTTCTATGAAAGTTTCATTAAAATTCTATCAACAAACTTTTGTGGAAACATGATAGACAGACATACTTACGCATTATAACAACAGTGAGATGCCACAAAAATCTTCATGTTATGTGTGTTTTAAGTCGCCACCTTATAAACTATTCATGCGTCCGTGAGCCTAAACACTTGCTTACTGAACCCTAAACTTGTAAAAATAGAAGGCTATAGAACCTTTTGTGCGGTGGTGTATTAAATGTTAAAAAGTTAGACGTTCCGAAGTTTATTGACACTCAGTGTTATAAAGCATATTTTTAGTGCATTAGTTAGTGGGTATCCTCTTGTGTTAAATATTTAAGTACAACTGTGTCTAAATATGTATAATGCGAATTCTCTTCGCTGTAGAGCCCTGTAATATAACTGAAAATTACTGAAGGTTGATAATGATAAAACTGAAGGTTTTCTAGAATTTTTTTTTGCTTAAAGTAAAATGATCGGATAAACTTTTATTACATATTGGCGTATTTATTGCTAAGGTGACAATTTCTTTCAGGCAATCTCATGACAGACAAAATGTAACTGTAGGGTGCATATGCAAATGTACGAAAAAAAGGAGTTATTAACATTATTAATCACATTTCTATCATGACTTCTGAAAAGCGGAGTTTTCTCTTAAATTCAGATAGCATGTCGTCTATAATAGAATGAAAAAAAATGCTGAAAGCTACCTAAGTCATGGAGCAGGATAGAAGCATCATGAGGTTTTTGAGGTTACCCTACTTCATAAACCTTGGTGTGAGAATTATTGAGCCACCCAAAGCATATCGCTTGTAGCGACTACATGAAAACTGGACCTAAAGCAGGTTTACGTGTTTTCCAAAGCACGGTATCATCTTTATTTTCGGACAATCAGGTGTCTCACAAAGTGACATTTGTTGCCGAGTGCCTCACTGTGATTCGAACCCGGGACCTCAGTCATGTGAAGCGAGCGTTTATATCACTCGGCCATGGAGACTGTACTGCATTAAATTTAGTGATGAAAGAGAATCAGTCCTTTAAGCCTTATTTTTGACCAGTCTTTAAGTCCCCAACCTTTAGTCATAAGACTATAGCCTTTTTAGTCGAGTCTTTTAACTTTAACGACTGAGTCGTTACTTAAACAGCTTAAAGGACTTAAAAGACTGGCCACTCATTGCTTGGGGAGTCGTGAGTCGTAAGGCGTGTGTTGATGAAACTAGTAGAACTTGCTTGCTTGCTTTATTTTTATTTTTTTTATAATTACAATTATATTTATTTATAATTACAATTATTTAACATGCTTTACTAAAGCGCTTCCAGTTATTTTGTAAAGGACTAAAGGACTGCAGTCGCCTAAGCTTTTAAGTCGTTTTAGTCTCTAGTCTTATAAGTTAACCGACTGAGTCGTATTAGTTAAGACTAACAGCTACAGTCTTGTAAAATTAGGCGAGTCTTATTATAAACGACTAAAGCACTCGAGTCTCTTTCATCACTAATTAAATTACATACTTATTGTCCTTAAACAACATGGTCGTTACTTCCATTAATGATGCCAATGGAAATAGTAGTTGGAAACATGATTGCTGCTGTGCTTGTCGGAGATAGCTAAACATTGTCATTGACAGGCTGTCATTATGGTTGTTGATATAGGACGGAGTGTCAGGATGCTGTATCTGCTGAACATTTGCGTGTCAGCGGTGTCATAACGTGACCTGCTCTTCCGGCCGTACCCACTAATTGCCGTTTGCCTATTACTTTGTTTATTTTGTTTTTTCGCAGTTAACTGCACTTTTTACTGTTCCGTTTTTTGTTTTGTTTATTCCGTAAGTATATTTATTCATACATTACAATTCAGATACATCTCGTATTCGTTATGTATTATCAATTGTTAGGTATGAAACTATGTAATTACATAATTAGGTTGGTCACTCATAGTCACGATTGTAGTCAAGTAACTACCTAACCTACCCCGTAAAACGACATACATTTGCACTTGATTGATGATGATGATCATACTCAGTTGATTAGGTACAGACCTACTTACCTATCATGAAAAATTGCGTGCTCGTCCCGTTGTGATTTCTTGTCACTGTAAATAAATCTCCATAAATAAAGTAAATTGTTTTGCGGATGGTCTCTTCAGAATTGCCATTAAGTGATACCATTTTACTCTAAGAATCAAACACCCCGAAAATACACAATAGCTGTTCAAAGAAATTAATCCCGATATAAAATAACAAACACACGACAGCGGTACAATTACTTCCAAACATCAAAGCATTCGGGGAGGCTGTAACGAGACAGGACAATATCAGAGTCGGTTTTAAATTTTCGCAGTTCCTCCGTTTTTACACAATAACGTGTAAGTGCAGGATATTCGGCATAAAGCGTCGAACCGGAAACATCGAGTAATAAAGGTGTATGGATCAATGAAGTCAGTTTTTTTCATTATAATTCTTTGTGTAGTTTTTTCTGTATTGGTCGCCGACATCGCGCGTTCCTGAATGGCCTGCCAGTCTATTGACGTTACTAGTTAAATGTCCCATAAGGCGATTGTTATTTTTTTTGTTACGTTTTACTATGCGATACTCTACATTGCCATAGCTCTAGATTTTGGCACGGGTAGTTAGAGGCGAAATGGTATTGACATACAACATGAGTACAGTGGTTGGAGAACACTATTCCACACGGTTCAAATGGATTTAAAGTACATATAAATATTATTTTTAGTAATTTAAATTGAATCCAAATTACAGCAATTATAAGATCAAAAATGGACTGTGGGAGCAATGAAGATTTAGTAAATATCGTTAGTCAAACATATTTCTATTTCCGAAATTAAAATGTACCTTTATTGTACACTCTTAAGGTGAAGGAACACACGTGTGGAAACTTGCACACATCTGCGAAGAAATTCGAAGGATTGTGTCTTCTGAGTGATCAACTCGCCCTGGGCCAGCGAGGTCTCGTCCACGTCTCGTCAATCTGAAGCAAGGGTACATTCGAGCGAGACCCTCGGTGGGGACATATTGTGAGCTGATCCTAGATATCTTTTTGGGGTAGAGTATTCCGCTCCCCCGCAAGTCAGGTGAAGCTTGATTGGTCGTAACCTTTTCGACACAAGCATAGGTCAATTAAAAAAAATATGAAAAATCCTAGATATCTATCGTAATATTATAAACGTGAAAGTTTATGAGGATGGATGGATAGATGTTTGTTACTCTTTCACGCAAAATTATTAAATGTTTTTATTGAAACTTTACATTAATATACCTTCTATATCAAAATAACACAAAGGTTATATTACTCATTCCCATGGGAAAAACTGTTAGAGCGGGCGAAGCTGCGGGGTAAAAATCTAGTAATAAAATAAAGAGAACACTGTTTGGTTGTTAGTACCATTCGGAGAACGAATTATATTGCGAATTACCGTTTTCTATTGACTTTGTTATGATTTGTTCCCAATTTCTTTAAAATAAGGTACTTAAATAAAATTTAAACGTTACCATTATATCAAGTCATACAAAATAATCATAAAATTCGAGTACTAACCTAGAATTTTTGTATATCATATAATAAACCTAAACCGCTGCGCTTTATGTCTACAATCGTTATAAATAAAAATAACTATAGTATTAAAAGAGTCAGTAATTATGTGAGTAATTAATGAAGATAAAATTGTCGCTTGTGATCAGACAGCACATAGTTAAGGTAAATGTGTAATCTGAGGTGACAGATCTAAAAAGTCGACGAAAATTGTTACCGACCCGCGCAGACAGCGTGGCACCGATCACAATGCGCTTGCGTCGCTCACTCGCTGCAACCAACTTTACTTACTCTACAAAAATAATATGAACAATGCCTTCAGAGACTCATCATTTTGAACTCTAATCTTTACAGCAAAAGAAATGTAAAAGACCAGCAGGCAGCAGCTTTACTTTGTCAACTCTTATTCGATTTTATTTTAACAGGAAACCCAACCACTCCATTTTAAACTTTATTTTAAACTGCAATAGAAATCATAATTTGAAATGGTCTTTTGAATGTAACTTAGTAGAGGTGTTATGGTATCCATTTAACTGTCAAAGTGCAGGAATGTCATTCACGGTAATGGATCGTTGTAGGAAGGAAGTTGCAGGTATGGGCAGAAAAAACATTTGAATGGATGCGTGCGCGCCGCGAGCTTTTATAGAGGGTGGATTTTGTGGCATCTCCCGAAAACGTGTTTTTTTATTGTTTCTAATTGTTGATTTAATAGTAAGCTTGTTTTTATCATTCATTATTTATACAATTTTTTTATACCTATAGGTAATGTACACTGTGGCGCGGGATGCGCCGCTACTATTCAGTCACAACACAATTGATCTTTTAGTAGGTTATTTGAACTTACAACACTTATCAAGAAACTACGGCTAATTAGGTACTTCCTACGCCTAATCACGAGCTATCTTGGCCAGGTTTAGTCTGGTCCAGGAAACCGCCACAATCCAACTGACTCAAATCATGAAAATCAATATCTCGAAATAGATTCAAATTTAGAACGTACTTGTTGTCAGACCCACAAGTAAGAGAGATGGCATAACATAACCGATGCCACAATACCTATAGGTAATGTATAATATATTATTGTTTTTTTTTTTTCAATATTATTAGATTATATACTTATATAAAAGAGCAATGAACAGTAAATACTTTAAGTTCTAACTTTTAAATTGTTTTCTGTAATGGCATTAAAAAATACAGTTGATTGCTCGTCGCGAAGTACTGAACATACTGAAATGTATTGCCCGTGGTAAGAATACAGAATACTCATGCAATACCGAAAAGGATGCCGAATTTTTAGATTCTATCTTTTTAAATCAAATATGTAATTTAAAGAGCACTAGTCTAGAGTCTTCATCTGTAAGGTGCATATTCTATGTCTTTAAATATGTACACTTCCTATGATATCACATTACCAAAATGGAACTATTAAGTTTCTCTTCTCACGACTTGCACGTGTTTAGGTTTTTGACCACTCCACATTTAGCTGCCGACGATCACGTAAGTTCAGCGTCGGAAGTCACAGGTTCGAGCCTTGGCACATACCAATGTGTTTTGTGTTTTTGATTTTCGAATTCATATGTACAGTAGCCGGCTCATGCAGCTGGACATATTGACGTTAAGAGCACCTGTATTCCGTAGCTGTAGGGGTCAATTTTGTAGTGCAAGTGTCCAACCGCATGTGCTGGCTTCCGTACGTTTATTCGACGCGCGATAATGGTGAAGGAAAACATCGAGATGAGACCTACTGTACACACCTGTGAAAAAAATCAAAAGTAGAGTGTGAAGTCGATCAACCAGCGCCAGGCCAGTGTGTGTAGTGGACAAAGGGATTTACACTCACTTTACACCTATATATTCAGGATATCCATCCGTAGGGACATACGAATACGCAGGCTCTAATCGAACCCAACGCTTCCTGTATCGTAAGAGAGAATGAGCTTGCTCACTTGTGTAACCAAAAATCTCCTACTAAGCGCGGACATCATAGTAACACTTCCCGATCGATGGGAAAGTCTGGCAGTGTTTGCTCTTGTAGTGGCTGATAAATTACCAAAAAAATTAATTGAAATAAATTATTGCATACCTACCTGGTGGGGTGGTCGTGGGAATAAGTTTTATGCGGAAATCTTTAGGGGCTTTGTCCAGCTGAGGACGTCTTTCAGCAGCATGCATGATGATTACAAAATATAGTTAAATTATGTGATTGTTTGATCAAATGTTTAATCAGTTTTTTTTCTCGCGCACTGAAATGCTCATAGGTTGAAATTTGTATAATATAATAATCGTTTATTACCATCTTGTTTGTTCTTGTTTGTAGTGGTTTAATACCTAAAGTAGAGTAACGTATCCCATTACCTACCTATCTTAAGTCATCAGCACTACATTGATGTCCTACGCAATAGGTTAATCCTTTTCGGCTACCGGTTCACAGCGCTGCTGGTAACACTTTTTATTGCGGGCGGGGGATTAAAACTAGGCTGTCTTCACATACTCTTTAGACTTTAATGCAATCCAATAAGGGTCACAATAACTAAAACGTTTCCAAATGTTCCTTCGTATAGAGTTATTAATGCAGGATTTATTGATCTATTGAAATCGGTTAAATAAATTATGATGGGCCTGGTTTTTTGATGGAGTAGCGTTGCTAGTCAGGCCGGATGCGCGCGGATGCCTGCGTCGGCGCACCTATTATTGGACCTATAATTTGTTAAAGCTATAAATCCATTAATTAAAAAATGATTTTGTTTAAATAATGCAGCGGGTTAGTTATACTGTATTGTTAAAAGAATTCAACCACTATTTTTTCCTTTACCATTAGTGTTGGCGTTAATTTACCTAAATATTTCTTACCTAGTATTTTTATAATCATTATTTTATTCCCCATTCTTTATTGTAGTAATGTTTTAGATATAACCTAGATAGTTATTGAGCATACTATTAGGAAAACAAACGTCTTCATATGGTACGAGCTTTATTATTACTAATATAATATCACTAACAATCCGACCGTCCGTTCGTCCGTCTAGTCTGTCGAAACGCGTCATTAAATCGCCATCGACTGCCACAATGACATAAATAACAAGGGATTTATTTATATGTTTTATTTATTTATTGCCCGTCGCTTGCTCCGCTCTGCTTTATAGTTTTTTGAATTAGTGATATTTTGATGGAGATTTTGACCTTGATTTTAATTCTAAATGCATAAAGTATGTTCAATCTGATAGACACTAACAAACGTTGAGCGTAATATGGTCAACTAAAGTAATATTATCAGTTAATTAATACAGTTCGAATCCGCACTGGGCCTGTGTCGTTGACAGAGACTTGTTTACTTTTATCTAGGAACTGAACTGATGACGTAACGTACATATATTTGTGTGATGGGGGTTTGGGGTTTCCTTTTTTTCTTTCAATGAAAATAATAAATCTAGTTAAACGCATTTTGGTGGATGGCCCACACAATTGAATACGAGTATCTTTTCGACTAGTTGTGAAGTGGGGGGGTATGAATTTGCTCAATGTCGATTTGGAGATGTATCGGGTTGTGGCTGGAGCAGGGATAAAATTTTAATCCTTGCACTTTTGTGGACGTAGAGTGGTTATGGTTTGGTGTACTCTTGGGTCGGCGGCAACGGCATGTGGATTTGTTCTTCTTTTTGTTTTTGCATAACTATTATCAAAATTTGTAAGAATGTTTTCACGGTTATCTCCATGAGCCCCCTTATAATAGAGCCTATGTCTGTTTTCTTTGTTACCAATGTACTTTCTTTATGTGTATGACTAAAACTGGCTATTCAATATGTAAACTCAGTTGTTATCCTAAAGACAATAAAATAAATAAAAATAAAATAAGTAATACTATATGTAAATACTTATAACATCCTTGCATTACCCATCTTGCCTTGGGGTTACAAAAGCTGCGACATTATTGGCAAATAATTTTTATTTTTCAATAATTCATTTGGTTCTTAAGGCCGTTAAATGTTGGCACATAATATGTGAATATCTAATGCTGAAAACTAACATTAGGCTTATTGAATTTTAATAATTAATTAAGTTAATATGAGTATTATTATTAGTTGTATATAACTGAATACAAAATATGCGTAATAATCATTTATGCAGATAATTAGATGTAGGATTTTATTTTTCGTGTATATTGATACGCTATCTGTAAATACGGTCTCTTGTCCATACACACTATGGGTGATTTCCATCAAGGGTCACCAAGGTAATTGTACAATTACAGGTACTGGCGCGGGCTAGGTTGTTGTAAGTACCTACATCCCTCACTCATTTACATGTAATAAAAAGTAGCATTAACGTGAACTCGTGATTAATAGCGGCTCATGTCTCCGTCGTTAAACGGTGTTATTTATTACATTTTAAAATGTTTTAATGCATACAAACGGAGTTTTATCGTCCCCCAAGACGATTTAAAAACTTGAATGTGACCGTCGACGTACATTTTTATAGATGACGATACAGAGAAAGGAGACAATAACATCAACTAGTTAATTTTATTTTATTCCACTTATTCGTAAATTGAATTTTTCATTACTTTTGAGCTATGCTCTGGCAAATATTGTCGAAGGTTCCATAAGGTGGAGTTCATTTAACTGGATAAGTCTAAATAAGGAATGGTTTTAAAATATGCAACGGCCCGCGCCCCTATAACATACGGATGTCACAATATAAAAAACTAGCTTTCCGCCGCGGCTCCGCCCGCGTTAACAGTTTTTCCCGTGGAAATGAGGCATTTCCCGCCGTATAAGGTAGCCTATGTTACTCAGGGTGAATGTAGCTTTCTAATGGTGAAAGAAGGTTAAATCGGTTCATTAGTGTCTGAGTTTATTCATTACAAACACACACACACACAAAAATAGAAATCTTTCCTCTATAATATTAGTATGATGGCGGCGGCGGTTGTGGTAATTCATTTTACTACATGATGATTTTTACATAAAAGGCGCTTAGAAGCAAGCAATGATAAATGCTGATACAGGTTATCTTGATGTAGTGGTTAGCAAGCGGGCTGCGAAATTTCAAAGAGGTGGTTCAAATCGGCAGCAGAGAGGCAGCCTGAATCACAGTAGCTGTGGGTACAACATGAATATTTATAAGTATAAAAAATACGGACGATGGGTGCGGCTTCTTTTTCCACTGAGTTTGTTTTCCTATACAATGAACTATGGCGAAAAGTGTGATAAGGCTTCTTTTATTTTATTGTAAGGTAGGTATTAAAAAAAATTTAAGTACCTAGATTGAGTATTGACGAGATAAGGCGCAAGACTAAGACTAGTGGCAAATACCTACTCGTTTCAGGGACCAAGACCCACTTTGGGTCGCTGAGCCACTCTAGTAAGTGTATTTGATATTCTTATGCCCAAACCAGGCCCGTTTTATTTTTATACCAATAAGTTTATTTTAAGACCTTCTGTAACATGGAACGCTATAAATGTTTTGATGAACGCTAGAAATATTTCGAAAATGTGATTAATCTCAACAAATAATTAAGATGTTCATTGCACACCTATAATTAGAACTTTTATATTAGTATCACATTAGCTAAAAACAGTGGCCTGAACACTAGTAAATAGATATACTTAAGACACAGTTACAAATATAAGTCCATAAATGGTTAATGATATTTCTTGGAGGATTTACTGAAATTATATCTTTAAGCTTCATATTCAATTATGAAAAATAATTATCCTATATATATCTACCTACTTTTTTTCAAATAAAGGTATTTAATTTTAAGATTTTTATCGTCATTTTAATCGTCTATTATAACTTAAAATACCATGTAGTCAAAAAAGTCTAGTAAGTCTAACAACGCTTCTCCTGGTTCAAAACATAAAAAAAAGAAACAGTTATGCCATCACACAATAAAGTGTGTAGTCGTATCTTTAAATGATTTGTGGTTACGATTCTTTGTTTTAGATTTCCGATGGATCTTTTTATTTGATATCTTTATTTATATTGTTTCCAGAACTAAAACCATTTATTATTGTTTATTACATCTTACAGTTACATTCTTAAAACAATCAACTGATGGCATATAGTTAAAATCAATCGATTTTTCCTTGCGTACCTTAAATAAATAAAAAAATAAAAAAATAAAATAAAAATAAAAATAAATATGGATACATATATAAAATAACTAAAAAACTATTTTGTACTCGCCTTTTTCATTTTTCAGCTTTTTACTAGATAGGTATTTAAATATAATATAAACTTTTTTTTTCAATACATGTATTTCGCTATATTAGATAATATCTAAAATCAGCCTGCACAGATGATAATAAATATTAACCAGCTTATTTTCATACTGCTATGTTTAAGCTTGAAGTGAAAAGCAGGTATACTTCACAAAGGCAGGTTCACATTGTGAATCATTGGAAACACATATGACAGTAAAGAATACGATATTAATTAGGTTGGTGTGGGCGATGTGAGTGAATGTATAAATCACGCGGACGGACAGACGGACGGACGAGCGCAGTAAATCTACGCTCGACGTGAATCACTCACCGGCCGGTGTAAATGTAGCCGAGTTATTTTCCAACAACATGGACCTATTCTGCGAGCCTTAGCTTTTTATAAATGCATAGCATATGTTAGTACATAATATCTTATTTCCACATATTTATTTATTTATCGTACTTACTTTATAACCTAAAAGTTTCATGACTTTGTAATATTAGGTGGCTTTTGTATTCAAATTACTATGTTTTGCATAACTAGTTTAAGAGATAAAAGAACAAAAATATTTTCTAGCTTACTCGTATTTTTAAGAGGAGATTTGCAACAAATAAAATAATATAATGACTAGCCATTACTTGTCATTTTAAAATAATTTGGTCTTTGTGAAATGTTTTGATTTTTGATTATACTTACCTACCTATTAGATCTATGTAAAAATACCCAAAAAATATTTGATTGGTCATAGCAACTGATATTGGGCGTTCGATTGACGTGACCAGAATAACTCCTAATCACTGTGTGTGGCCGATTGCCTTAACCAATGAAATAGTAAATACCAGCACTGCAGTGCAATATACGACCATTTTTATACTACAGCAAACGGCGTGTAGGCTTGTTTTTATTATATTTTTATTTGTATATTTATAGACCGGATCAACCACGTCTGTCACTCCAATTAGTCGGCCCTTTGTTTTACAATTGATTGAGTGGTCGTTCATGTTATTTTATATTTTCATTGCTTAATGTTATAACGTAACAGTTCACTGCGATTGCGTTGTAGATAGATTTCTGTCTAGCGTTCCGTATTACCTTAAAAACTAATATATTTTCAGTTTCATTATTAGATATAGGTTTTATAAAAAAAAAACAAATTGCTTGTTTTATGTAAGGCATGCACCGCTAGACAAACAAAAGCGTCCTATAAGGATCTACCACTTTCAGTCCTAATAAAGTCAACTATTATTATTTCATCACCAAAACTTCTATAGAGTCTACAGGGAAAACGCTTTCCTTATTCGAATTGTGTTAAGTCTGTGAGAGCATGATCATGATTCCTTAACATCTTGGTAAGAAATCACACTCGGAATTGCGTAACATACTTACCCCCATTTTAAAATGGAGTCATAAATAAAAGGTAGACGCCACACCTTATCGCTTCAAACCTCCGAGCCACAACAAATGAAAGAATACCTCCCTGATAACCCCCATCCCTCCCAAGAATGCACCATCCTCCTCCCTCGTAAACTTTTGTATTCGCTCTCTCACTCCGACTTAGAACAGTAAAACGATGTTTTACATTTATAACTACAAGCCACATTCGCAAGTGACGCCACAGAATCGCCTTACTGTGTTTTCCACCAAAACTGAACTCTATTTTCAGCTATTACAGTTATTTTTTGAGGTTGGCAGCTCCCTGGTTGAGATTCAGTTGGTTGCTATGACGACAGGGGGAGCAGAGTCGCGATTTTTGTCCGGACGCCTTCTTCGATTACCTTCGCAAGTTTTTCTGATCACTTCCGATTCTATGTATGAAAGAAGAAAGGTACGTTTATAATTCAAACTATTTGTTAGCAAAATGGATATTATCTCATTTTTTGTAGAGATTCGTTTTTGCATAACTTTGATTTTACGGAGTATTTTACAAATTGTCTCGTTTCACTGCTAGTGTACTATTAGGTAATTCTGTGTGCCAAAAAGTGAATAATATAAAATTAAACAAAAACTGATGTTTTCACTAACTGTTTATTAAACCACATAAGTAGATTTCCACGCTGATACCTAAGTATGGTCTAAATAATTATAAGGAAGTAGTATCATTGCTTCTATCGTTCGTTATTTGGTAGTTTATATAATACAATTTACCGCTGATTTCAAAGCACAATACTTAGACAAAGAATTTTTATTTTATTTCGTAAGCCCGTAAAGTTTTTTTGTCTTTGCCTGAAGCTCGTTGACTATGTTTTAGCTTATTGTACGATCTGTATTTTTTTTGTGATTTTACAATAATTGGGTAACACTTAGATACAAACCTAACGAGCTGACACACGCTAGCTTATCATTCGAAACATATTGTGTCTCTTAACTCTCGTTTGATTCGCATCGCATGCTTATGATACAAATAGATTTATACCTGTGTTGCGTGGACTTTACTACTAGTAGTTACCATTACAATAAAATTGTTAAATTCGTTTAAATATTTATGTACACTTCATTGCTTACCTATAACGTAATATTAATAATGTACAATACATATTGCAGTACGCTCCACAGCGTCAACATCAAAATACTATAATAGTATCTTATCTTTATTTACAAAGTTCGGAATGGCTTTGATCTGACTTCCATCTGCATATCACTCAGAGTCCTGGTAAATGCAATAATATTAAAAGAAATCACAATTATTTTATATGCAAGACACGTTTTTACTATCTACAAAATAATTGGCACCAAGAATGTTCAAAAGTTCAAATAATATACAATTGCATAATACACTAGTCTCATGTAAAATCTAATTTTTAATAAGTTAACTTAATATTTACCCAATGACTACTTAGTTAGATGGTACGTAGCTATTTACATATTATGTATATAAAACTATACTTAAAATACAATTCTCACATGGTATGGTGCTTTCGTTAAAAGTCCTTTAGAAATGGTAGTAGGCGAAATTGATAGGTTGTTGGAGGTCATCGTCGGGTTGCGCGTGCCCGTGCGCGGGCGCAGGCGCGGGCTCCAGCTCGCTGTCCACCGAGCCGCTCGTGTTCGCCACCTCGCGCTCGCTACCCTCGAACCTATTCAACTCCTTCACTTGCCAATTCGACAAATCGCATGGAGCGTCGTCGTTGTTTGATTCCTTGCAAAAAGGTCTCGGCACCAAATATTCAGGATAAATCCCGTTCACATTGAAATAGTAACTATTAACTTCGTCGAAGTTACGATCTCCAGTCTCGCTATTAGCACTGCTACCACCAAAGTTGCTTCGGGGGTAGTTGAAAGTGAACTTGTCATTTCTGCAGTCGTTTTTATATTCTTTGTAATCGACGAATCCTTTGTTGTAGTCGAGGTCGTGGTTGTTGGAGTGGCGGTCGGTGGTGGGGTCGTCATCGGGTTTGTGGTCTGCGGGGGCAGGGGCGGCGTCGAGCGGCGCGGGGTCGCCGGCGCCCGGGGGGAGCGATCACTGGCGGTGCGGCGGCAGCGCGTGGTGGGGCAGGTGGTGCTGGTGCAGCTCGAGCCGCGGCCGCTTGGCGTCGTCGTCGTCGCTGCACGGCTCGTTGTCATGCGCCTCCTGGTCGTCGCACTCCTCACCCAGCTCCTCTTGCTTACGCTTTGCGGTGGCCATCTCTGCTGCGTGCTTTTTCCGCCACTTCGTTCTTCTGTTCTGGAACCATACCTGTGTGAAAAAGGAACTCGTATTATTTTATATCCTTTTTAAAACATCATGTAAGAACATCAGAGCGCTTTAGCCGATTTCATTGTTTGGTGAGTTTGCAACTGTCCGGACCGGACAGAGTTTACATAAAAGAGCCTTTTCAGAAATCCGCCGGAATAGAATAGATATCACATCACAAACTTTTCCGCAAAACGTAAACATACAAATTCTAAAATACATCACTACATTTTTACTGGAAAACGTTTGCGTTCCAGAAAGCCAAATATAGAGAGCAGGCAAACAATTTTCAGCGCCATGTGAACCTAATCTGCACGAGCGACATCATAATGCCTCATTAAATACCGCCTTTAAGTCGAAATACAAACTAATGGATATCTCTTTCGCTCAAGAGGTATTTCCTTAAGCGAGATAAGGATGGGGATAGTAGCCGTGTTCTACGGTAATTAAGGGTCGTTTTGCAAATTACACGGTACTTAACCAGCCATATAACGCTCATTAATCACAGGACCAGGGAGTTTTCTCTCTCGCTCATTCTCCCGGCGGCGACCGTCTTGCCTGGCGGCTCTAGCGCTGCTGGCGGGCGGCAGACAACGGTTTAATTAGCTCATAAATACATTTTCATGATTAGAGCTGGGGCTTCGGTTCAGCTTGTTGATTTTTCTGATGGTTTGACGTCGGCTTAGATGTATAAGTAGAGCCAGTTATTGTTGAAGCTATTGCTACAGAGTTTTTCGCTAATGCGTTTACTCAATCTAAAAATGAATTTCAGTTCTTTTTATTTTTAACAATAAGGTAAAGTTCATTATCTTCATAGTGTTTTTTATATTGCTAGTTAATCCGCTCTACCTACGAGTTGTCTTCATTCCAAACATTTTTTGTTTAGTAAATTTAGTGGAATATAACATACTTTTACGTCATTAATATAGATTATTATTTTCGAGGCGACTAAAAACTGAAAAAGCGATAAACTGTTGGTAACAAAAATAATAATTTGGCAGCATTTAAATTATTTGGCTTTAATTATCATAAATAAGCCTCAAAACAGGGCTATCATAAAAATCATATAATGGCAGCTACTATAAGGTAGCAAATATAATAAGCAAGTTGACTGAAAATAATATTTTCAAGCCTATATTATAGGCAAGGTGGTATAAATAATAACTTGGCGACTAATAATACTAGTGAGGTGTCATTTGTAATTGTCAACTGTTGGTTTTCATCTAAAAAAGCTCGTTTGGGCATTGATTTTTACCTAACCGTAAAATACACTTTAAAAAGATTAGATAATAACTGTGCGTCCTGTTTTAATGCCTATTTCTCTTTTTTTATCTGCGATATGTTTCTGCTTAAAAATACATTAAGTTGGCAAAATAAATATTCGATGCCAGTTTAAATTTAAAAACTACCTTGCAATTCATTTATTTAGTAGCTACTTCATATTTAAAATGATAGCTCATAATAGTTTCCAATCCATTATTTTTACCACCCATTTTCATTTTTTTATACCTATCCCCAATTTAAATTACTTTATCGCCGCGTTAAATACGTGCCCATTAATACATGATATTTGCAAGACTTTTCGTTCCCTTGCTTTTGGTTAAAAAGTTGATTTGTAAAATAGTAAATAAAAATTATCTGTTCCCTTTTATTTTAACTTTATTCTTTATTTTCATGCAATTGTTATTAGAGTCTGTTCGATGTAATAAGTCAGTTTACACAGCAATTTTAACAGAAATTAAAAATCACATTCTGGCAACCCCCTTCTTGCTGTCAAATTCTTGTAAAAGGAACACAAAAAAATAATCAATAGGTGGCCTTATTCCTAAAGTAGCAATTTCTTTCAGGCAAACAATTAGGAGATTTTTCGTAACTTACCCATGTAAACTGACTTATTGAACAGACTTCTAGTAATGTTTGTGTAGTAAAGGATGATAATGTTTGTATTTTTCCAGTTATATAAAAAAGGTACAGAATGCTTGATAATTTGACTCTATTGGTCAGGGCATTGATTTTATTATTAGATTTACATAATCTGTTACTATTTCAATCTATGTGCTCAGTCTGTTTTTGTTTTCCTGTTATTTTTCTTATTGTCTGTTGTGTTGTATTGTTCTGTCAAATAAATAATGTCTATGTCTATGTCTATGTCTATGTCTATTTATTGTCGAATGAGTATACGATAATACGCGTGCCTATTTTAGCGTAAAATGTCAATGAAGCTATTTTTCATTAATTTTGTATAGACATTACAAATATTAAGACTGTTACAGAAAACAAAATAAAAATAAATACTTTCTTGGATATAAAAGCAAAGCTGGGTCGTAATAAAAAATTAGAGCGCGAACAAAACAAGACATCGTAAGTTATACCTACGCATTATCATTGGGCCATTTGTTTTTATTATGGAAAAGCTGATGTGCGGAAAACAACATGCTTGTACGTTTTATGTCTTCCAATGAAAACTTAGCGAACATCATTACTCTGTACTCTTATATTTAAATGCCTAAAATTACACAAAAGTGTGCTTTTCTTGTATCAAAGGATTTCCTTCTTTAAGTGTGATTCGTCTTTCATTTCTTTGACAAAACATAGGTGGATCATTCAGTCCTCCTCGCTGTGCCTAAATCTTTCCTAAGTTTATCCCATAAAGAAGAAGTACGTAGTTGCGACTCTCCCGCACGTAAACGTGAGTCGGCAAACACCGTGACGTATGTTTATTATTATATTTACGAGCCGACTAAACAAGTTGCGACCCTTTCACGCGACGCCAGAAACATTATTACTTATATTATTATTTTCCAGTCTTCCTTTATGCCCCGACTTACCCGAGCCCCCTGTATTCAATTACTTAAGTGCTTGCAAACAAACCGCGAGAACTATATCCGTCTCTTTTTCGACATATGCCAGTAATATTGCTTCTATCTCGCTCAGATAAAGAGGGTCGAAATAATTATGTGAATATCTATTATTTTTCACAAGAGAGCTCTGTAATGGCTTGATAGAGATAATGCGCTTTCAGTGGCAATGACGAATAAATACTTCTTTGAATAACAGCCATGTTGCTTTCCAGGTAATTAAATTGAATGAATAAGAAAATACCGGCTTTCCGGGTTTTATTGTATTGTTATGAAATGTATGGCGCCATGATGGGGCTTGCGAGAGACATAATGAGCAAGAAAGCGGTGGCTGCCGAGCCGACAGATAATATCAATAGAGTCTGGGCCAGAGATTACACCAAACCTATATGTTCTTATTAATTAACAAAAAATTATGATTTTTTTTTTCTTAATCATCGATACAAAACGTGTATAGGTAAATCTCCAACCGGCCAATTCCAGTGGCTGTCAATATGATAAAATAAATCAAACATGTTATCTAGCCGGTAAAGAAAGTTTAACCCGTGGATACGTGACTAGGATGTCGATATGCGGTTTTGTGAACTTTTATACATATAAGATACTTATCTATACTAATATTATAAAGAGGAAAGGTTTGATTGTTTGTTTGTTTGTTTGCATCGAGTAGGCTCCGAAACTACTGAACCGATTTAAAAAAATATTTCACTGTTGGGAAGCTATATGATCCCTGAGTAACATAGGTTATATTTTATTTTCAAAAAAATTAGGGATCCTTACAAAAACTACAAAAATGTAACTTAGGGTGTAAAAAAATATAAGTAAAATGTTCCGAATAATTGAAAATGCTCCTAAAATACTGAACCGATTTTGACTGCTTTGGGTCAAATTTTAACCCAAAAAAATATTTTTTCAGAAGTAGTGTATAACACAACCGCACAAAAGTAGCATCGTTAGAGTGGATGTGGATGTTAGCAGGCGCGGGCGTCATTTGTCACTGCGCGACTTATCGCACCCTTTGCTTCAGTTAATAGTCGCCGCGATTTGTTGCCGCCTAATGGCCCGTGTGTACTCGTCTTAATGATACTCTACACCCGCAACCTCGGACACAAACAATTCTACGCCTTATAAACATTTTTATTTTACAGATCTTTTTTTTTCGTTATGTAGAGAAGAAGAAATGTATTCCACAACTTGCAATTCGTAATAATTATTGTGACAATTTAAAAATATTTTACAGTTTGTGTCTCAAGTACCTTTGTTCTCTAGGTGTCAGATCGAAACTCTCATACTGCACAAATAACTTAATTAAATATTTACCGAAAATCTGCATTGACTGCTACGTAAATCAGGTAATCTGATACAGTAACCAAATCATTTTCATCACTAAAAAATCCATATATTTTAATATTAGGTTTGTACCGGAACTTTCTATCATCAACCAAATGTATTTTAAGTATCCGTTTCCATTCCATCAAACACAAAATGAGTATCGCATCAGTGGAAATCATTTGATGTGAACAGCGAGTCGGTCCGATGTTCTCAGGAACACAGCTCACTATTTCTCAATTGAGGCCAAGTGTACCTCCAAATTGCTGCTTATTGTTTAATAATAGCTGGATAATATTTACTAATGAGTCTCACGCTTCAGTTGGAGTAATCATTGTAGAAGAGACTGAAAAGCGTCGACGACCAATGAATTTATTAAACCGAGATATTATGCATGTAATTTTACTGTAATAGGTAATTATTTGTATGTAATTTTTGCCAAGGTTAACCATATTTTCCTTTCTAGTTACTTCTCAAGTTGAATCATTCGGTACTTATATTTTAAAAAATACAATGCAATTCTTGTGTTAATCTCATTGCTAAAAACATGTTACATATTTGAAAGAAAAGTATGTAGGTATAACTTGAAAAAAACTGTATTCATTTGGTGGAGACGCTTCAAAAATATTCGTAACACCGCAAACCTTTATTTTCTATCTTTATTTGTGCGACCGGACAGTCATTTTGAGGAATTTGTGGCCGATGGGTAAATTGAAATTGTGTTTTTGATCGATGGTTCGCTCACACACACTAATGGGAGCTGGCTGTAAAAAAAACAGACCTGCATTGCGCGCTGCATTTCATTCGCTATGCACAAACGATATTTGGAAAATTGATTGATCACTTCCAACAGACGTTAGTTCGTTTGCCCGCTTTATGTGGCTAGATAGCTTTTTAGTTATAAAATGCCTATTCCAATCAGAGGAAGACATTTATTTACAGAAAGCAATGTAGCGACCTGTGGTAGCGATACTCGTGTTGTTCATAACGGCAGCTGGTGTTGCGTTTTGCTATTGTCAAAAATCTCAATCAGAATTTTCTCTTTCGATGTTGCTTAATTTCTATATATAAAATCTAATAAAAATAAACTTCACTAAGAAAGTATTTATCCGCATGACGGCTATAAATCACAAAAGGATTGGAGAGCGAGTCACCCGCGGCTACAAATTTGCCATTATTAAAAAAACTCATTTGCAAATTTAGAAAGACAAAGAGATATTAAAGCGATAAACTGAATTATCTTCAATTTGGTCCGTCCCCGGGGGGCAATGAAAAAATACACCCCTTTCGCATTTTTTTCTTGAAGTGAATATAAAAATGTTAATGTGGAGCGTTTAGTTAATCTAAGGCGTCTCTAATTATATAACAGGGCTCATTTTTAAGTATAATTGTTGTTATATTTTGCAACAAAAATAAACTTTCACTATTATGGCATTATTATTTATTATTGCAGTCGTGATTTTCATTTCCAATAACAGTTTGTTGTAAATTGCACCTTTTAATGTAGTATATTAATAAATTACGAAATGTAAGTGTTTCAAGGAAGGTAAAGAAGGTCATGACACGATCAAGTCCAACAAGGTGTTGGTACGGGATGCGGACTCATTTCCCAGGAAACAAATCACAGGAGGCCGAGCAAAAATTCGGACAAGCCCAAATGCAGCTCAAACGAGGCAGAAACTTTGCAAATTAAGAAAATGTAATTAGTGTGCCGCTCCCCGCGTCCCGTCCCCTTCCTCCTCCACAGACATAATTAAAGCGAATCTTGTTGTAATTTTGACATTTAATTTTTTCCCGCCGTCACCTCTCCCTTATTAATTAATTTAGAAAAAGTGCTTTTAAAATTTAATCTCTGCTTTTCCATTTTTTCGGCGACATTTTTTCTTCCACAGAGTTAATGAAACGACTGAGATTTTTGATAGGAGCGGCGCTGGGGAAGAGGCACTTTTTAATTTTTACTTTTTGTTCTTGCTATTGTAATTAATAAATTCAATTATTCTTATTCTGCTTACCTTTATTATTAATGTTTTGAGTTATAACTAAGATTACTTTTTCCAACATTTGGAATTTCTATAAAACTTCATAAATTACTAAAAGTGTAAATACCCTGACTGCTCGCTCGTCACGTAATAGGTAACTACCTACAGGCATCTGTAGGACGGTGACAGACGACGACGGTAAGGGCTGGAATTTCAGCAATGCACCCCATCTAAATCCGAGCAATCACACACGTACTTACAGATTTTATCTATCAGCGGATCTTAAGCCTGAAATTTTAAAGTAAGGGTGCAGGCACACTGCCGCCGCCGCCGTCGCATTTGCCGTGTAATCCCTCCCTTATCGCCGTGTAAGCTACTCATCAAGTTGGAATTAGCTTACGGCCTTTTATTTTGCACCGTCATCTACCTATTCGCTTTATCATGAACTTGCTGAATAATGTTAATAATAACTGTCTTCGGTCTTTAAATCATGTTCTTCGTATTACTAAAACATAAATTCAGTATGTTTATTTAAAAATATTACAAATTCAGATTTAAAATCTAACAAATAAATACTGTTTTAGCACAAATTGGACGTAATTTCATTACTCAAAATAAATATAATGTTTATAATAGTATAAAGACAAAATAAATTTCAAGAAATATATAGAAAAATCTATAATTTTTCTGCACTAATAGAATAAAATAAACTTTATTGCACACTGGAAAATACAGATCATATTTCAGGCCTAATACAAGTTGCCTTATAGTTTGAGTATGAGTTTACTATTCACTAACTATTTACATAAGGAACTATTACATTGTGTTTGAAAGTCAATTACGTTTACAAGCACAATAAGCCAATTAATTGTGCGGTATGCAAGGGCTTTGCGTGCGTCGCGCGGTGGGCACTGGCCGTAATGATGTCACCGATTTTATCGCCAGCCAGCTTAGATGTCATTTAAATTTAAATTAAGGTATTACGATGTTGTTTTGACTGAGCCACCACATTTTGAATGCGCATTCGTTTGTCTTATCGCGATACGTTTTATTTGGGAGCGATTGTGGGTGCATTTTAAAATGTATCTATATCCTATGCAACTTTATACATCATTTTATGTTTTCGGTACGCTTAGGTATCTTAAATTATTTGATAACGAAAATATTATCCTGAAAAATATCTTCTAAAGCCGTCTGATTACCGCACAAACAGTTCAATTACACAGTTACGACTATCAATAATAAAGCCGGGATCTCGTGAAAAACATCCCGATTGATCCCTTTGTCCCCAAGGAGCGAACAAACGACGCAATCCCCGATAAACCGAATCACCGCCGAAACAAATTGAAAATTCCCCATAAAACCGCGCCTATCGCGCCCACCGCACATATCGCGCGATCGGAATCTCACTCCGAGTGTTTTATTATTTATCAAGCTTTTAATCCGCCAACGCTATAAATCTGCGCGGACAGAAGCCAACATGGCGGCAGTTTTTTGGCGTGAAAAAGAATCGGCCGCGGAAAGCGGGAATGAGCGGCAGATTAGGCCGGGATAAGTCCGCGTTATTAATGGACCCGAGATACACACGACAAAATGGATAACAAATGGATGTGCTCCCGTGCGCGTAAAAACCAGTGGAGAATTTGTTTATGGCGACAGTTCTCTTTCAGTTCACTTCCGTAATACTAGCGAATCTGTTATCGGTTCCTTTTACCGCTGCTGCGCGGTACCTGAATTTTACTCCCGACTCGTTATTTTATATTATGTTATTCACACTAGTCGTTTCAATATCATGAATATCAAAGCGAAAATCTCTAAATTTGTACACCAAAAAAGTATTTAGTTACCTAGTTATAAATCAGATATGATTAATGATTAAATGATTAAATGATTTATTCAGAAAATAAAATATAAGCGAAATGTCTACTCTTTGTAACTACGGTCTTATAACAAGCCAATAAAGTATAATAATAGCAAAATATGTGTGGTAAGCAAGTCCGTCAGTGTCCCGAATGGGCGATATCGTGCGAGTGGAACGTAAAGCGTGTCGATCATAAACTTGGAGCTGACTCGGACGTTTTGTCCACATAATATTGTTGCGAGGGACCTCAGGACAACTTCGGGAACGCACCGCGCGATTTCCACCAATGTGATATGCTTATTACTACATAAAACAAATAAACCTTTATTTTATGATCTTTGTTTGCGTAAATTGAATAGTGTTCGTAATGTATTTAGTGATCGTGTATTTGAGGTGAGGCGAGACAGTGGGGCGGTTGTTAAAGCAGGCCGTGGCCGGCCCGAGCTACATTGTACCGCACTCCACTCGGAAGTTTTCCAATAACACTGTTGCTACAAACCATCAACTTCATTGCGCGTTCTGCGAAGAGGACACGTAGCTATATAGATTAACTTGAGCAGAAATTTTTATAAGGTTCTTTTCTTCTATAGATTTTATAGATATTTTCCTTAAAATCCTTTAAGTTACATAAAAACGTAATATTTCCCTGTTACTTCACTGTATTGTTTAAACAGTAACTAAAACAAACGTGTGATAAATTATTCAAAGCAAAAGCCGTAAGAAAAGCTCCGCTGATTATTCAGTTATATCTATTAGACAGAATAAAAGAAATTATATCATAAGAATCGGAAAAACACAATCACTACAAACGAATTCATTATTCACGTAGTACGAGTGAAAGGGCAATATATATTCATGAATCGATTCGGGTCGGAAATCGAACGAATCGAGACGGACGGTCCTCGTAATATCGATATGATGGCGCATCAAATTTCATGTTCGCGATATGTGCTGATCGTACACAGATTTTTTTATAGACACGCTTATAAAATCAAATTGAATATATTCCTGTTTTTTTCAAATATTAGAAGTATGATAGTAAATAGCTTATCAATTATTTTTTTACATTAGTGTCTCTATTTAAAAACTTAAACTTATGATTGTTTAATATATGTTTTGTATATAAGTATATATATTAATCTTTTTAAATAAATAATTAAATAACAAAATAAATAGATTAAAGCTGGAAATGTTTGTTTTCTTTATAGTCACTTCTTTCTTCCATGTCATTGGAGAACAAAATTCAATAATCACAATAAATTCAATCCCTTCGTTCATCGTGTACAGAATAAGCAATAACGAAACAATAGTGACTTAAACTACCATCGCAAACATCGACTCGTTACCGATGCTACAACGATAATACAACGATAATGCAACGATACGTATGCGGGCCGCGCGAGCCTTTATTATTATTTCCACATATTGACTTTGCGTTGTCTATTTCACCCCCCCAGCCCCGCCTTACGGGGGAAGATGGGAAGATGTAGTCGCGAAGTAGACACATGTAGTGGTCGAATCGATCGGATAATGCGTTTAGGATTGGCTGGGCGCAGCGTGCTCGTCGCGTAGTTTAAAGTAATACTGTAGTCGGCAGGGCGGGGACATTGAAACCAATGTTGCACAGACATGAAAACTGAAGACGTTTTGCCTTTCAATCTGTACGTACAGATACACAACGTTATTTCAGAGCAAAATTTTTCTTTGAGTTTTTGTTTGTACTTCGTAACGCGTTTATGTCTTTTGATAACCCTTAATACGATTACTTCCATCACATGTATAGAGTGCTATGATGGTTATTCTATAGGACTACAGTCCTATATTACAATATACATATACTCGTAGCTTCGCTTATTAGTTATTTATTATACATACTGTGGCTAATTTAGGGAGTAGTTTTTTAAGTCGACGATGATTTTCACCACTGAACCGTAAGCCGCAAGAAATCGCCTACACGTAACAGCTGATAAAATATTTTTATTGAATATTCTTTTTTATGTTAAAGTTGTCTACAAAAATCATATAAAATACTTGAAATTAATTATATATCTATCTACTGAATAACAGAATGTAATGTTTTATACCATACGTAATATGAACTTTGCGTATTGTATTTCTGCCTCATAACCACGATTTAGTTTGATTTGATTAAAATTACGAAAAATTTTAGACATGCTTTTTAACCTCGTATGTAATTATTTATAAACAATTAAATATTAAGGTTCCAATAAATGTTTCAAATTTATAGCCACCAATACTCTCACATCGGAATCAATTATACGGACGTCTCACTAAGCACGATGTCTAAACGAAGAAATTAACTACGCCTTCCAATAATGAGAACTGGCCTTTTTATCTTAATACCATCGAGATTTAATATATCACTCGATCGCTTAGGTATAACACGGGCAATCTGTCCGGCGGAGCGGCCGGCCGGCCGACGCCTGACAAATGAAAGCGTCAGCCGCCGTCTCATCGGAGAAATTAAATACAACCGTCGATAATTATCTAACACCAAAAAAGCCTTCACCATCTACCAGTACAGATTTATTCTCATATTCTATAAATATAAGAGTTAAATATGTTTGACCATTCCATATGAGCTTAAGATCTTATTCGATCGCTTACAGATCAAAGCTGTCAAATTGATCTACAAATTAGGAATTCTAAATGACATAAATACGGTCTATTGAATGTCTAATATTAATTTTAAGTCGTTATAATAGAGTTCAACTTATAAATCAGGGTGCTGTGAAGTTAAGTTAAGGAGGTCGTTTTGGTGTTCTGGAGAATCGTCGATTGTCGTGTCAAAATGGTAATTATTGCGCGCGACAGGCTGGAATGCCGTTCGGTAGCGGCTGACGATTTCATTAATGTCATTAGCTACACTAATGACTTTTTGAAGCGGCTCTAGAGCACAGATCAGAGAAACACGCGTGAGAGAGTAACACGCACGGCCTACATACTACTTTTATATTTCAGGCTTATTGTCACGGTTTGTGAGAGTATTTAATTGATTGATCAATTGGTTTACTTATTTATGAATGTGGTTTTTCAAAAATATTGTATCTTACGGAATTTATTATAAACAAAACTTTACTCATGTTCTTTCAAATAAAAAGTACGAATAGCTTCATTCAGTATTACATGTTTCTGGGGTAAGGATATCCAAAAATGCTCACAAAAAGCGCCTTTTTATGAATGGCGATGTGGCATTTTGCATATTAATTAAAATGTTTTAGTCAAGCCTCTTAATTAAGTGGTCCAGCAAGAAATAAGGTTGGCTGTGTAAAAACATTGTAATTATCCAATGGATCCAAACTGCCGGGCCGGATTAATGGCGTGCCGCGGTTTCCGTTATTGCAACATTAATTATAATATTAATTATTAGCTAACTCGTGTCCTACCCTACCCTTAAGGGACGTGCCCTTTAGTACAGACAGCAGATCTACTCTGATATTCGGGCTATTTTGTATTGCGTAAATAAGAAAGAGTTTGCAATGTTTTTGACGTATGTTACGGTTGCTAGTAACTACTACGGCGTAGCGACCGTAGCAAATAGTACAATAAATTAAAATATGAACTTATTTTCGTGACGGAAAAAATCATTTTTTTAATTATTTATAAACTATGTGCAAATCAAAAATAAGTAGGAAAATGTTACGGGAAGGTCAAAGTTCTACTACGAGGCTGATCAACAGTAATTGGTTCTGCAAACGGTACTTTAAACTCGTACATAAGCTCGAAGACGCGAGCGACATCTGTCGACGTAATTGAGGGATTAGGTAGATAATTGAAAGTGTGCAAGCGAGAACAATAAATAGAGGGAGTAAGAGGGCGAGTGAGAGGGATAGATCCTCTCGACGCTGGCGTTCGAGGGAACAGTTAACAACGTGTCTTCTTGTATATTGTATTATCTTACGTTTTATGCCCTATTAATCTTGCTCGACTGAGGATCGGAACATGCTTTGCGATCTGGAATCTTAGAATTAGGGGTTAAAAGCTCAGTTTGGCGCACACAGGGTGAATGTGTATAGGGTGTTTGGTTGTTTTCGGTACAATAAATAATTGTTTGCGCGCGTAAAACTGGAGTGTCGTCTCGTTTAGTCGGCTGTCACTGTCAGCCTTGGCGTCTTCTATTGTTTCACTTAAAGACGTTGTTAACAGTAATCTGGGATAATAAGGACCTTGCGAGTTTAAGTTGTTTTACAAATAAACATGAGCTATTAAAGGAACGTCAATAAACGTAATGTTACTCTTAATAAAATACGAATTGAGTGTCAGAACTCAGTGTCAGTTATTTATTATTCAATGATAAATATAATCTTTTAAAATGAGTATTACTTTATTCAGCTGAACTTAGTAATATCGTTTTTAAAATATTTAACACTTTAGATATAGCTGTACTGAAACAAATATGCGTATCACATTCGTTATACCTACTGCAAAAAATGTTACTGAAATAAAGAAAATATCAATGACAAATTACTTTTGAATTTTTATTTTTTATTGTTGAATTCAAAAGATGATTCTAGTGATCGTGGTAGTAAATACTAAAATAATATCTCTTCGAAATATAACATCTAAGTATAAAATGTTTTCTACGCCCACCTTATTTCCGTCTCCGAAAATATTCCTTTCGAAAACAATAAACGGCGAGATCCGGAATAAAATCCTGCAATAATAAGGAGCGGGCGGCGTGTGATTGATACAACAATGAAATCCCTCGTCGACACCGCCATTTGCATTTTTATGGGCGCCGCCCCCCCGCCCTCCCGCCGCGCCCGCCCTCACTCCTAACATGAAACAACCACGACGCACGAACACCTTACATTGTTACAATAGAGCCACGAGACAGCTATGGTCAGGTCATATTGGTAATTTAATTCCGAACATGAGCATTGATTGAAAATTATTAAGTTATATCGAAATTTTATTTACAAATTTAAGTATTATTCAAAATTTTACATTATTTTTGGATAGTAGGTACTTAGAAGCAAATATACTAAAGATAATTTTATTTAGTTTCATTGACAGCCAACAATTTTGCTAAAACAAAATAACACAGCCGGTAAAACGCCATACTATAGGTACGATCCTAGGCGCTTGCAATTTATTGAATGTGCTTCCACCGCGAACAGTATGTTCTTGAGTGTATTGTGGCGGGAATTGAAAGAGAACCTGTATATGGATCAGCAATTGGAAGCGCTCCTATTTACTGCACCTCGTTCACTCGCTACAATTTAGCTGTATATACCTGTAGAAAATTTACAGATAGATACGGCAGTGCAGTGTTCCGCACCTATCCCGACGGTCGCCAGCCTCGCCTGTGTAACCTGAACCTGCTGGACTACCCTTCCCACAAAACCCAATTCTTCTCCCAATCCTTCACCGTCCAGGCCGCGCGGTTATGGAACTCCCTTCCGCCGTCAATCAGGCAAGCCAAGTCTCTCTCTGTTTTCAAAAACCTCCTCCGGCGTCACTATGAGCTGCAGAGTGGTTACGTTGATTAGCATAGTAAATTTAGCTGTTCTTTTCCTACGTCACATTTCCCGCACTCATGTGCGTGTCGTCACGTCATTCCTCAGCAGATTAAGATAAAATTCTACAATATGATATATTTGCATGTATTGTGTCTATACTTATTTATGTATGTATAATATTTGTATTTATGTATTTTATGTATGTATATGTATATACGTATGTATAGTGTCTGTTTAATTTAATAACTATATTCTTATTCGCTATTATTTGCACAACCGCCTTTTCTTTTTTTTTTGAACGTTTCTACTCTCGCCTAAAGGTTGCCTGGAAGAAATCGCTTAAAGCGATAAGGCCGCCATTTGCCGCAAATTTATGTTCGTGTTGTTTTATATGTAAAAAATTATGTGCAATAAAGAATATTTGTATTTGTATTTGCAGTCAACGACACAGACACTGCAGGAAATTCTGCATTTTACTGCACAGAACATCACAGAAGAATTATTTGTACAAATTATGATATGATATGACACGAAAGTACGAAAATATTATTTGACCATGATATTCGGCAAATCACGTCACGCGACTGATCGCATTTGAAAACCATCTGTCATGTGGCAAATAAATCCGGCGTTAGTTGTGTTTAGGGTGGGCGCACACTACTGGCCGCACTGCATGCTTTGTGATGGTAATGCCCCGGCGCGGCGGCAGTTGTTGTCGGATCGTTGTTTAATACACGCGCACGCGGCTAAACCCGCATCGGACACGCCCCCGCAACCCCGCGTCCCCGCAGTCGCGGTCGCAACCACAATTAACACCTAATGATCTGCCTGTTTAAAAGGTAGATGATGATATTTTAAACAAAACCAGCTACCGGGTTTTTTTAACAAAAAAGCAAAAAGGCTTCAGTTTCTGAAGGGTAATACAGACTTAATAGTAATTTTAAATTAAGCACGAGTATATGTAATTTTGAATCGCTGAGCCAGCAGCGGAGTGAGCATTAAGTATGTAATTCTCCAAATCTGGTAGTAAACGTATCAACTTTGGTGTATTAGTTACATCGTATTTTAAATAAATAAAATTTTGTTTCGATTAAAGATTTGTATTAATTAATGTTACTTTGATCTATTAGGTACTTACATCAGGTCTAAAAAATGTTCCAATCCTAAGCGATTATTCCTTTCACTGTGATTGTGACGTTGGGACCTAGGTTTTTATGTTATATTTACTACCAGCTGTCTGCCCGCGGCTACGCCCGCGTTGTTTTTCAACTTTTCCGTAGTAATTTTTAAGTAACCTACGGGAACTATTTAATATTTCGCGATTAAAAATATTCAAGATGTTGACGGGGATATAAGGTACCAGGTACCACCATGCAAAATAAGATTAAAATCGATCTAACAGTTTCGGATAGATAAGCCCGTACAATGTGCTGAGCCGTATGAGATACGCCGTATGATACTATAGAAGATTTTTAACTATCCCAAGGGAAATTTTTAATTTTCCGGGATTAAAATTATCTAAGATGTTGGCCGGGGATATAAAGTACGCAAAATTGTATTCAAATTGGTCCAACAGTTTCGGAGATTAGCCCGTACAAACAGACAAACAGAAAAACAAAATATTTGAAAAAAATCTGGATAGGTATGTTTTATTTTGCTTCTTACATCTCCCTGAATCGATTTTTAGCTTTTTTTTTTCTATGTACAGATTTTCAACTACTACAATTTTTATTATATAGAGATTCCAACAAGCTAATGCTTTATATAAGTACTCGACCTACTGTAATATGTGTTATATGTTGGTTACAAAAAAAAATCTTTATGAATATACCTCATGGTTTATCACCAATTACCTATATACCCTCGATACTGAAGCATCGCCAAAGATAATATAACTTAAATAAATAAGATGTTAAGAAGGTTGGTAAATTAATTTATAGACGATAAATATGGCGATTGTAAACGAGTGTCATGGCGACTACCGAACCCTAAAAACGGGTCGTTAACACGAGCCAATCAAGTAGGGTTCCGCATGTAGTCGTCAAACCGCCCAAGCGTGCGGGGGCCTGCGCTGCCTAATTGACAACTACCTATACTATCAGTAGGTACATGTACATATTTATGTACTGTCCTATCTCTCTGTGGCCACTTACATAGACCATCTGATAAAACTATTTATACAGACAGCATATTTTTATGAACTTTACATAGTAAGCTTTTATATAAAACCGCAATTTATTTCAATTAAAAAAGTGTTTTAAAATTATTATTTTTCTATCATATTTTTTAATTATTTTATTCGTCGATCGTTGTAAGATAGGTATTCAGTGTAAGAGTATTTTTGGAAGATAGTCGTATTATGTTAATCGAAAGCAAAGAATGAAATGAAATTATTAATTAGACATTACAATGAACGAACATTAAATTTCACAAAAATGTAAATCACTTAGGCAATTTTCGGAATAGTAGTAACGGGATAAACAAAGAGCGGTATTATTGCTACACAGAAATTTCTTCCAGACAGGCAGACTATATAAATTTAGTATAGTTGCCTAGTTGGTACCAAACTCGATGCATCCGATTAATGAGCGTCGATTACCGCTCGCTCTCGGCTGTCATCGAGACAATCGATTGATCGACACTACACCAAACTCAACAATTTCAACCTTACCAATCGGGAATAAACACTCATTTCTATTAGCAGCAGTTGGCGCTGTGATGTATGAAAATAACATGAACGTCTGTCGAATAGATTCAGCTGGAATTTAGGTGGATGTATGTCATCGACCGTGATGTCAATTGCTAAGCACGCATTATAAATATTTTCCAGTTGAAATGTTAAATCTATTCACAGGATAAATGTGATGTGATGAGTTGCTAATGACCGATAGTCAATTTTATAAGTAGCGTTATGTTGGTAGCGTATTTTGTTAACCGTCTTCAAAATAGGAGGAGGTTCTCGAGTTGGACATTTTTTTTGTGTGTTTGTTATAAAAATCACTCCAAAATTTTTACCGATTTTAAAAAGCAATGTTTATGGTACCTGCAGAAGACGGGTAATTAGTAATTAGCCACAATAAGTCAAACATTAAATTCATTTTTCTTCTTAAGTTTCTTCGTTTCTTCTTTGATATGAAAATCTTTATTTACCTTTAAAATTCAAACGTACCCTTTTCAGTGACTTTCATAGACAGTGGGAGCAATTATCCTTGTGTTAAAAACTCTAAAAGTGATTGTACAGTCTGTGAGTAAATCGAGCAGCCCCTAACCTCCCCCGATGAATAAGGATATCAAACACCTACATGGAGGACACATGTCGCGTCATAATTTCATTAAACAATACATCCACTCAATGTACTTGACTCAACTTCAGATAAACATATATGTACATACTGGAACACTGTACGATGCAGTTTTACTTTATCAAACATCCAACTTTTCCCAACATAACATACTACTTACACCGTCGACCATGTAGCCTAGTCGGTAGTGTGCCTGACTTCGAAGCAAAGGGTCGCGGGTTGAACCCAGCCCAAGGCAGACTTTCTTGTAATGAGCAC
This sequence comes from Teleiodes luculella, assembly GCA_948473455.1. NCBI lineage: Eukaryota > Metazoa > Arthropoda > Insecta > Lepidoptera > Gelechiidae > Teleiodes > Teleiodes luculella. Next base: position 19,423,595 of record OX419582.1, on the reverse strand, counting down.
TTCTTTCTTAAGTATGTATTTATCTATATGTATGTATCATTTGATACTTATAGTAGCCTGGTTTGGAGTTAAATGGCCGTGTGTTAGATGTCCCACATATTATTTTATTACATGTCGGCCATATATCGGGTTTTAAACTTTTAACTCAACAGAAAATCAATCACCCAAATTGCAACGTCATTATTAATGTTATCTAAAAATATGCATCTCCTGTTTTTACGCTCCAACGACACACTCGCAAATTATATTTCAATTACGTTAACTGATTTAAAATTATGCAATCGCTAAAAAAACACCATTAAACGGTTCCACAATTTAGCATTCATAAAAGGTCTATTTTATCAAAACACATTAAAATTAAATTATAGTGTCATCCATCATGATAATTTAATATGCTCGAGTGTTGCCCCAGCCGGGAGTGCAGGGCGAAGCCCCACTGCACCGCAGCCCTGGCCCTGCTATCAATACTCATCTACATGAGTTTAAACTGTCGTTTATCTTATCTATGACGTCATTAGGGGTAACGCCAACTTTGATTTTTCTCATTTCAACCATGGTAATATCTTCATGTTGTCCAATATACACCGTGTTTAACTGGTTGTTTAACTGCAACATAGTGGTAGTACACATAAAACTGAACCACTTTCCCTAAGGAACAAACTTTAAAATCTCAAAGTTAAAATTCAACTTTTCATACAAAGCAGTCAGTCACGTGACTGAAGTTTATTTGAAATTTGAATTTTCACCCTATGTTCCTAAGGAAAAGTGGTTCAGTTTCATGGGTACTACCACAAGTTGCGGATAAACAACCAGTTAAATTTCATATAAAAATTAAAATAAAAATATTTAAAATTAAAATAAAAATTTAATTTAAATAAATATAATTCTCTCCACAATATAATACCTACACTGATAAAATACCTAAGTATTAAAATCATGTTTTGATTCACGATTATCCTTAATTCTTTTTAAGAACATATTTCGTAAACATAAGTAAAATATTGCAACGGATTCATCATTCCCTCAACATACCTAATGAAAAAAGGTGAGCTTGTATAGTTGTGGGAAACATCCAATGATGGCTCACAACTGATTCAATCCAGCTTTATGATGACCATAAAAGGAATGATAACGATACATTCTGATTTGCATTTTAAGTACGCGAGAAGGAATTATGATATGCAATAAGCGGGCTCGTTGTTATGATCGCTGTATATCACTCGTTATAATAGCTGTAAAGTTTTAAGGCTTCGCGGATAGTGACGAACGAACAATTTATATGACAGGATTAAGTTAATAGAAGGTTACTTTTTGTGAACTTTATTTTTTTTAGGACCATTTAGATTTTATGTCTATCGATGGCCAAAGACCTCTTTCAGTCACAGACGACTATTAAACTAAACCACAATCTCACAAATTGAATCTTGACGGCGAGTTCCAAGTATTTATGTAAAGAAGAGTACTAAAATTGTCTCAAAGGTTCAATTTTAAATGTTCTTATGAATTATAACGTCCAATGTTTACACTATTTTGGTACCTACTTATAGCTTATTATTGTATCTACTTATTATAAGTACGAGTACTATAAAATACTTTAGTAACTTCTTTATAAAGTACACTGCTTATTTGAAGTTTACAAATAATAAGGATAACTACACAATTGATTGCAAAATGCGATCCCGTTGCAACAGCGCGCGAAGCCGGGTGAGCGTCACATGTGTAAATATGCAGCCCTCCCAATGCTAATCTTCCCCATGGATTAATTTTATCGAATGCCAAATGAGCTATGACACCCATATAGGGGAATTGAAAGACCCTACACAGTTATATTTGCTCTCGGTGTATCTCTTAATATCGCACACTAAAGTCTATTATTCGGTACGGACTGTGATATAAATATGTTAGCTGGGTAATTGGCCCCCTCATGGTGCATTGGCTTTTGAGCTCAATTTGTGAATGAAAGCACTCATTTGTTGGGTGACGTGTATTTAGCATTGTAAAGGATTTCAGTGCGATTTACTATCGCGGTGTTTGGCGAATATTGGCGATAGAGGTGATCTAGCTTAAGTGACTGTATTAGGTGTATTACTTAAATATTCTTTTTTGATTGCGCTATTTTCACTTCAGTCATATTCATTATAATTACAGTACCTACTATCTAGCTCCATTCATCTTCTGTATATAATTTTAAAGATATATTAAAAATATTTTTTATTTTGACCCAAAATGATAATTAATTATGGATGCCAAACATTTTTTAACGCCTTAAAAAAAAAAGCTCAAGCCTATCACTAATATAAAAATATATAATTTGTAATTCAATGTTATTGTAAACATGTATATATTTTGTGAAGAGGAAAAATTGTTTATTATTATGTTAAATTAAATTTTCATTTTAATAGGTAATAAAGCTGCATCTTTCAAACCTGCACCCTTTGCTTTGTAAAGGTACAGTTACACATGCTCATAAGTAGCACGAAAGCATGCCACTATTGAGCAGTTGCTACCTAGTAGCATGTGTATCGAAGCATTGCTAATTATGAGCATGCTAATTTCGAGTTTGCTCAAAAATCGACAGTCGTGCGATTTTTGGGCATGCTACCTGCAGCGCGGGTGGAAGGGGGGGTGCTTTTAGCACGTGTGAACAGGTTTGCTTATTGAGCATGCTAGTATCGATCATTCGTTTGCATCAAGTTTTTGGACACTTTGTATTGCAATCAAAATGGTTATTCTATTCAATTTTCTGGAGAGGGTCACTTGGATTTCCATTTTTCACGCACTGACACTGACAGAGAACTTGCTACAATGTCGATACCGAAGTCTAGCCCGTGCTCAATCAGCATGTGTGTTCAATCGTTTGCTTTGAGCATGCTTATTTAAAAGTTTGCTTAAAAGAAGCATGCTAAACATAAGCAAATGTGTCAGTTCAAAGAGCATACTCGCTTTAAGCATGCTAATAAGCATGACGTTTTATAAGCATGTGTAACTGTACCTTTACTTACGAGTAAAACCGTAAAGATAGTTATGCGTGTCACATCAAGCTAATACTCGTACTATAAATATTGCACACGCACTGAGGAATGATTCAATTCTTGAAATAAGCAATGATTTTATAGCATCCATTCAAGCTCGTAACTATTTTGATGCTCTGTGAATCTATTTTTGACCAACGACGATGACACTCCAATGCTAGAAATAACGAGTATTACCGCAAAAAAGTCAAAGACGCGTTGTGCGAGTGTAGTCTGTAAAATTTCATTTAATAAACAAATTCATCTGTTTATTTGAAGTAACAGAACAGTAGAATCTAATGATATTATACTTCATCTTGCGTTAAAAAGCGTGCAGTTGCGAATTGTTTGCCCCTCTAAATGGAACGCACCACTTACAATAATATAATTTAGACCCTCGGCATTGAACGCTTGCCTGGCTATGATGTACGATTTGAGACAGTTTCGGATTGAAAGGGAAACTCGAGCGAGCGTCCTGATAGCTTCTGACATTATTGTTCTTTACTGTTATTGACGCTGTACTCACATTTGATTAAATGACGAATAAGTTTGCCAATTGTTTCATTTTATACAAATACCCTACAACGGAAGGATATTTTACATACATCCTTCCATACGTAAGAACGCTCATTGAGTACGTATGCCATCATAAACCTAGATTATTTTGCTCAATAGATAAACTATGTTAGTTCAAAGAGCTAGGAAAATCTACGCGCTTCGGAGATGTAGTTTGAAGAAAAACGTGACATTTCCTTAAACTTTTACGTGATATAGTTCACCAAGAGGAGAAATTGGTTAGATTATTTAGTCGGAACTTTCATATTTCATCAAAATCTATGTATTACTTACTGCCCTATGTGAAATGCTGCTTAAAGTGCGTGACCACAAGCGTGGCGGAGTAAGCGGGGCAATCGTGGCCCCCGGAGCCCGACTGGGACCGCGAAGGCCCTCGGCCCCGCAGCGTTGGGGCGCTTAGCGACCGTTTAGCACAGGGGTCGCCTTGTCGCTCTTTAATTACACGAAACGAACTGCCCTTTTTCCATGTGTTAAACAAATAACCCAATCAGATGTTACTTTCTGTCGTTATTTTATTTGCATAATTAATATTTAAAAAATCTATTGTATACGGAATAATATTAGATAGAAGTACTGCAAAAATTATCAAATAGAAAGGTCGTCTTACATCTACAAGCAATATTCGGCATTCTAATCACAAACTTTAGTTTTAATTGGCTACGTTCATATAGTGAGAACAAAATAAAAATCTAGCGTGCATAGGTGGACATGTGGACTGTGTTTAATCCCCAGTAATAGAGCGAATCGTTTGATTGCGCCGCGCCGCGCCGCGACCGGCTAAGTGATTGACTTTTCAATCTGTGTAATCGGATTACTGTACGCGAGGCGAGTGTCGCTCATTGGCGGCTCTACCCTACTCGTCACTGTCGCCCACTCTTAGTTGTTAGTTAATTGTCTGTACTGTATTACGTACCGTCACTGTATTTTTTACACTTCATTAGTATTGATTAAAAAGTACAAAACTTTTTGACGTAACTTGGTACGTTTTACAACCTAACCATTATAAAACGATCAATTTCATTACGTAATTAACTACATTCTAACAAAATAATATCGAGATAAATAAACAAAAAATCTTGCCAATTTTATCTTATTTACATCTCAATCAATTTATTTATTTTTTTATTCAACCTAATGTCTAATGTCAATGTAACTTAGGCCTCTCTTGGGCTTAGGAAATTTAAAGTAACTTCTTTTTTTAGCTTTACAATACAGCGACTTTATAGGACCTAAAGCAATTAAAAGTAATATCTTACTATGAATTTGTATAAAATCCGCGTGAATAAGTACTTCAGAAGACGTCGTCGACACCGTGTATTTTCCGCCTTATACCTACTTAGGCTCTTTGACTTATGAACTTTGAAGTAACTATTCTCTGTATTTTTTCAGGACCATGATACCGCCGGGCGCTGCGAACTGAACCTGTTGACTCATATAATTATATTTAGTCAAGCCAAACGACTTACCTTAACTTGTGACTCTGTCATGCCCAGTGCGTACGCCAGCTTGGCTCTCTCCGGGCCCGCGAGGTATTTGGTCTGCTCGAAGGTCTTCTCCAGTGCGAAGATCTGCTGCCCGCTGAACGTGGGCCGCGTATGCTTCTTCTTGCCATCTTTGTCCATGCCGCTCGCTTGCGCTGCGCACGCGCTCAATGCTCCATTGCTCACTACAACAAGGAAAAAAAATTTAGTTTCCGACCTGATTTACAATTAGAACTACTCTATCGCTTGTTGTGGTTGTCATAGAAAGCGACTGAAGTAATATAAGCCAGGGAATAGGCAGCAGGCAGCAAAAACTGACATCCCCAACCACCTACTGACGGTTCCTTAATTCCGACACCAGGGTTTGTGAGGCTGGTTAACCTAGAAACCCATACACGAAAAGCAAGCACGTGGGGAACACATCTCCCTTTCAAGAGTTCTGATAGAGAGAACTCATATACATATTTACTTATTATACTTGTTGCAGTTCCATATGGACTATGACATTTCCTATAGTCACGCACGTTTTCCTATTGTCGACCACACGGGTCCTGTACTTGGGGAAAGACTTGCGGATTGATCTATTTCGGACACACACACAGCCTTCTTAATATATGTCAATTCATTATATTATATTTGTGGAATAAACAATAAATATATGTATTAATATAGGAATAAGAATTAACAATTATCGTTATGATTTCCTCAAGCGAATATAAAGAAAGAAATTCGACGTTCTAGAATATTTATTATATTAATATTTGTACCTAATTGATTGCATCGTAAGAGCAAATTTGTGAGACATGGTTTTTAATGTGTTAATTTAAATAACATATATATAATATATATATGCCAATGTTATTTGGAACTTGAATAATGTCAGTATACAGTTACATTTGCATCAGATAAAGCGAATTAATAGGACATTATAGTGAATTGCAGCGCGCGCAGTGTCAGTAATTAACGGATGATTACAATCGGTTCATAATCCAACATGACAGGTTGGCAGCTACCGCGAAGATTCCATTTTCATACACAAAATCTCATTATGTATTTTTGTACTATCCACCATATAATAAGTATGTAGTACAGAAGATACATACAGAAAAGGACTCAAAAAATGTATAAAATTTAGTATACAAGTAAAAGAAAGCTGATAAAATTTGCTGTTGAAAGTTTTTTTTTAATCTTCGAACGATGAACTTCTTTAGTGAAGAAAAAAATGATTTAAAAGTGTAGTACTTTGTTTTGCAGGCTATTATATGATAGTATTATACATATTTATTTATTATACATACTATACATATAGTACAATACATACTGGCATGTTTAAGCTTTCTATAAGGTATTTTATTTAATTGAAAACTACACACTAGTCATTATGGTACACTAGAGTTATGTATACCTAGTACATACATAAAAACCTTCCAGTTCAAACCTATATTCATTGATTGAATATAATATAATATTGTTGTTATATTACCTGTTTTAATGCAGATTTGCTTGTGGTTATCACGTACTAATAATATAAATAACCGTGAAAATTTGACATTTACTCATATATTTTATTACCAACTTGTTATACTCGTAGCAATAATATGAAAAGAAAACTAGATTTTAGAATACGAGTAAGTCTCTGTTTTTCTTTATGTATTATATATTTTATTATTATATATACATATTTTACTGCTTCGCAGTTATTTATTATTGCAAGTTCTATACCCAAACGGTTGCTTGGTAGAAATTGCTACCTTAGCAATATGGCCGCCCACAAACACACTTGTGTTTTGTTTAAAATTGTGTTCTCTCTTGTGCTCTTTATGTGCAACAAAGTATATTCTATCTATACTCATCTATTATATTCTATTCTAATAATGATCTATACAAGTGTGTTCGTCTGTTAACAGAAAATTGTTTTACGAATCAAACGGCCGGCGTGTCCCTCCTTCCTCCGCGCGTCATTTTTATCATTATTCTCATTTCATTTTTTCACCCCTCCTCCCTCCGTGGTCGTCCCACCCGCCCCCTCTCGCGGGAGCTTTATGTCGCCGACTGTACCAGCGGCGCTTCATCAAAACATTTTATACGTCGCGAAAAATATCACAATGGAGAATATGATGCGTTTTTTGTCCGTTTCAAGCGTTTTTTATTTGGGATGAAATTAATTTGTTTTTGATTAAGTATTCTGTTGTTCTGTTTAATTAAACATGGGATTCGCTTTTATACTCTTTAGTTAACTTCTTTACTTTGTTTTTGATTTCGACTTTTCACTCGCTTTTACCTATTAACTCACTAGACCTATTGCACTATAGCTTTAGCTACCGAACGGCCCTTTTAAAAAAAATAATGAATATATGTTTCACTTGAAAATAAGTATTTACCAGCAGTAAAAGAAAATTTGCACTATTTTTATAACAGTCATAAAAATAGCATAAATAGTTTCCCCTTTTATATTTATTACATGAATAGAATTAGTAACCAAATAACACACCAAATAATTATGTAAAACAAAAAAAAAAAATGGCAACGAAAAAAGTTTTTGCTAAGACGCGCGTAGCAGTCGTAGCAATGTGCTACGACCACGCTACGAACGTAGCAGAGCGCGCTCACTCACGTTTACTTGCCAGACTACTAGCTGTCTAGTAGTTTATTTATTTATAATAAATCGTATCTGCTAAGTATTTCTATTCGTATTTTATGTGTTTTGTACAGATATTTTTTTTATCAATAAAATAATACTAATCCTACTAATATTACAAACGCGAAATTTTGTGAGGATAGATGGATATTTATTACTCTTTCACGCAAAAAATATCGAATGGATTTTAATGAACTTTTACAGTAATGTAGCTTAATTATCAGAATAATTCATGAGCTCCCTTTTACCAAATGAAAATCCCACATTCCCAAGGGAAAAATTGTTAGCGCGGGCAGAGCCGCGGGGTGAAAAGCTAGTCATAAACGTATTTGTTATGTAATATATTATAGACTAATAAAATTCCGTTCCTGCTTTCACTCACACCAATGGTAAGTAGACCTAACCGAAAAAATAATTTAAGTAACTATTTTAGTGCAAAACTTTACACTCTTTGGATTATAGTAACAAAACAAGCAAATGATAATAATTTCTATACGTATATTGAAATGCCCGTCTTACCCCTTTACATCGTTACAAAAATAGGTACCGAAGGTTTGTATAATCCTTTCATTAATATTAATATCAACAATAATGTATATGCAAAGGTACAATATTTATGGTTTTGCTAATGTATTTGCTTTCTTTACCAAATAATAAATAACAAAAATATGCGCATACGTTGCTTGTGATATTTGGAAACCACAAAACAAAGATAATAGAGGACATGTGTTAGGCTTTCCTACGAAATAAGAACAATACAATGTAATAAAATGATTCGAACAGATTTTAAGTATTGTTCAGTGTTTATCAAATAAAGTATTCATCATATTCGCCGGCTCGGTGCGCTCGCAGCACTATATCTTCAAACATCCCTGGAACCTAAAACGACGCCGGTTTGTTCACTGGCCGCCGCCGCTATGTTACCCGACAAACTCTTCAATATACATGTATTTGTTTTTCACCTGAAACTCAACTTTACCGGCTAAAGCCTAAGGTCGCTAAATATTTGAGTGAAACAGTATAGAGCGACATATTCAGGTGGAATGTGAATTAAATATGAGCTCTATCGTGAATGGATAAGGATTAAAGTTGTTGGAGGAAGTGCAGTCGTTTAGCTTTGGCGGACTAACTTTTGGTTCGGCAGAGCTGCATTCATTTAGTAAACGATGCAGTATACGTTGGGCATGTACAATGCACATGTTGTTTGTCCTGCAGTGCCCGCGATCTAGCCGGCTTATTGCACGACCCACCTAATGTGAACAATGCTAGCAATATATTTATTAGAGTAATAAATATGTTTGTTTTGTCCCACCGTGTGTATTCAGCGCATTAAGCTGGTAAATTGTAGTTCTTGTGCAAGTTCTCTTTAGTCATGAATCGTAGCAAATATTTATGTTACTCAGTTGCTTCTGCAGGACAACTTTATAACTGCACAATCCTGATAATAATAGTTAAAACGATAGTTTTTCTTACATCTTGCCTTTAAGTATATAGAATGTAATCGATTGAGGTGTATATTAAATAATTACCAATGTAAGTGTGACAGGAGGAAAATAATGCAGAGTGGTGGTGAGTTGGTGGTTGGGCAGATGGTGTTGTGAGTTTTTGCGGCGCCATATTGCATTGCGTCGCGGGCGTCGTGGCGCGTCCGTCCGCTGCTGCGGCCGCGTCATGCATTATGCAACCAACTGTTTGTTAATATTGTGCCTCGTCGCCGCCACGGCCCAGCCGCCGCCTGCACCGTATTGCACACATCGCCCAATATTAAACCCAACTTCGGTGAATTAAGTTTCACTGAATTTTGTTTCAGTTTGTCGTCGAATTTGCAACAACTAAGAACTGCAGAATTAGTTTTCAGTATTTCCTTTTCGTTTATAAAGCAGCCCCTGCAATACTGCCGTCTTAACGAGCCTTAAAAACATTGCAGGTACTAAAACACCAAATAACAATTATGTCGTGGCACGGGTACAATTACCCAAATTGAATCCGGCAAATCTGTGCACTTATTTAGCGAGGCATTCGGTATGCGGAGGACGGAGCGCGCGCTTTCAGACCGCACAACCCCTTCGCCAGGGGATCCCCGCCGGGCACCCCGCCCTCCTCTCTCCGCAACGTCCTCGTGTCTCAATTTGTAGGGGACTAACGAGGAGCGAACGGCGGGGGAGGCTTTAGACGTTAACGTGTGTACATATTCGTGAGGGTTTGTTTCTTCCACATATAGTGGGGCGTATTGTTGTACCTGAATAAAGAAAAAAAGGGTACACGTGAATCATATTATGTACAAAATATTAGTTGAAATCCACTGTAATATTCCCCTTTTCCTCATGGTCATACTAATTTGTCATACTCAGTTCACATGCACATAAAATATCTGTTACAACAACTACTGAGATTGCTCATTTTAGAGGATTCATAATATATGAAAGAAAAATCTGCCTTATACGCTACGTCTTTATGTTGACACAGTTTCTTAGATTGTCGAAAGACCGTTACCAAATTCCCAGGTGAGACACGCACCAATGGTCCCCATTCCGCCCTCGCTCCATACGGCACGTTCGCGCGTACGTGGAACTAATTCATTGCGTTGTCGACAACAATACCGACACGCCAGTTCGCCGTACCACACAAAATCTGCGCTCTATCATGTACAAATAAATCCTGCTCTCATTTACCCCCATCTCCCGCGGAGGGAGGCTGAAAGCCGCCGCGATACTTCGCGATATTCACCGCGGTTTCTCAACGCGCCCCCACAAACTTGTACAGAAGTAATTGTAAAGGGGTAGGTACATGTCCCACCATTGAGTGCGAAAGTTCCTCTGCTCAGTTGCGGAAATGTATAAACATGAAGTTGTTTTAATTGTTACGTTGCTTTTGGGAGTTATTTCATTATTGTCATTGTTATAGCGTGTGCCTCTTAAGACAGTCAGATATCTAGATCGCAGTGCTTTTCCTCCAGAGAAGCGCTATCCTACGTTGCTATAGATGCGTTTGATATCCACCAATCATATTTATTGGTGCACATAGCTTAGCACTGGTAGAAACGGATTCAGCTAAGATATGTTTTTATATGGAAGGATGCCTGCTCCCGTTTCCCTACTATCGATTGATCGCATAGTATAGCTCGAGCTGCGCATCTTCATCGCTCAACAACTTTGCGGCAGTTTGCCGCGGGCGGCGGCGGCGCATCTTCATTGGACATCTCACTCACACCACTATCACATCCTCGCAGCATAGCTCCATAGCAATGCTCTGGTGTAAAAGCATTTCATTGTGATATTCTTAGATTAATAATGAGTAATGTTATATTACTTTGTATAATAGTATGATAATATTACTTTGTAGCCATCTTACATTCAAATTTTACGTGATGTTTAAAGATCGGAATAAAAGTAATTAATTCACAAAGTTTGAATGAAATTTTGATTCTATAATCTGTTCTCGCAGCGGTACCCGTAACTCTAGGCCTTCTATCGTCTTGTATTCATGACACGCAGTTACGCAAGAGTAGTATAGTAATAATCGCGAGTAGTACACCCAATATGAGGTCGGTACAAGCGATTGAGTGCCGAGTGTAATAAAGCGACGCGACGCCGGCTGCGCAGACACGGCCGACACCTGGCGGCGACTGATAACGTTCGCTACGACATACGACAACATGCACTTTATCTGTCGCAGATTTCGATATAAGCTGTTCATGTTATTGACTATAAACTTATTGAGAAGTTTTTGCCAACTGTAACCTGACAATTTTCATTTATTTCAATTATTGCAAGTTAGATCACCGCGTAAAACACCCGTGGCCTACAGGCCTAATGGTGCTAACTTTTTTTGTTTTTAATTGACCTATGCTTTTGTCGAAAAAGTACGACCAATCATGCTTCACCGGACTTGCGTGCGGGGGAGTGGAAGACTACCCTAAAAAAGTCAACCAACGCGTCTAGGAGCGGCTCGAGGTAGCCTTGGACCACGGCCGGGCCTAGCGCGTTGATACTGAAAAACATCATGTAGGAGCCCGCCTCAGGTGCTCCGTCTCTGATTATCAATTTTGATTTTGGTTATGGTCGCGTACGGGCCCCCCGGCGGGTACGGGCGTTGTTACTTGAAGGGAGGTGCTAACCGGATTCAGTTGATTGTAAATATACCACCGTCGTAAATATACCAACGTAAATATACCACCCCCGGATGGTTAGTCACCTCACCTGTCGTGTGTGACTGAAAAATTTAGCTTTTTCTTTCTTCAGAGTGCACATAAAGCTGTTGGTCTTAACAACAATCATCAAAACAACCGAGAGACTTGAGTGAGACGTCTTGAATTATCTGACAGAAAGTGCGCTCTGACCTGCTACACCAACGCTTCAGATACTTTTTTTTTTACTAATATTTTTTTCTGGAAACCAGTCAACAATCGTTTCAATACATTTGTAAAAGTGTTTACGGATGAAAACAAATAATTTACTTAAAACATATATAAAGAACACAATATATAGGTATAGGTAATCCCCGAACGCAGTAGTAAAATATCATAATTTCAGCCGACAGACGATCACTGCCGGGTAAAGGCCTCCCACAACCACCTCAGGTACCTGCGCTTCCCGCATCCAGCGGCTCCCAGCGCCCTCACCTGATCATTGGTCCATCTTGTACCCACAAGGCTACACACCCATGATACACTACTACCCGATCGCCATTCAAGAAAGTTTCTGCACCTACGGCCGACGGTTCTACGTGCAAAGTAAAATAAAAAAGAACATAATATACGTACATAAAGAAACTATTTTTAAAATAATATAAATATGGTACTCGCTCATCTCTCCACTTTTCTTTATTATTATTTTTATTGTTCATTAAATAGATACATAAAGTACACATGGCACAGTGCCCTAAAGAATACCTATTTGACTAAATTAGGACTCAATAAAACCAGTCCGACTATGTAATTTTATTATGTACTTTCAGTCTAGTCCGGTGGAGCTTTGATTCGCCGTACATATTCGACACAAGCATAGGTCAATTAAAAAAAGTACTTTCAGTACTCGTCCTATATAAGTGCGTACAATAATTAATTTAACATTGTAATAATGTGTAATATTTTTGTACCCATACAAAATTGTATATATCTTCCCTTTATCAATGCTAAATAGGTGAGATAAGAGTCAAGTGGGGCTCAGGGTGAGCAGTAATTTTATTAAAATATTTTATCGCGTTCGTCGCGCAATCGTACACCCCATTGTACCGACACTGCCCCAACGTAAATTTAATTTGCTAGACCAATTTTGGGTAGGTATTATAATGATCATCATTTGTCAAAAAAATCTTTTATGCTATACTCGTATGGTTATTACTTATTAAGTACGGAATCAGTTTATGTATTTAGTAAACTTTACATTTCATGTGAAATACTCTGTATTTTCAGATCATGAATTTTAGCAATTATTTAATTTTTACTTTTTCTATAAAATTTCGATGTACTTATTTAATGGTGATTTGCAAAAGAGACCATGACAAACCTCCTCAAAACTGTTTAAAGATTCAAAACTAAGCTGAAACTACTGTGGTTTATTTGTATTAAATGCGACATCGTCCCACGTTGACCGAGAAATATAATAACCGACACCTCGTTTCCAAAAACAAAGATGGTGGCGGTGGAGTGGGAAAGGGGAGGTAGGGGTAAAACGCGAAAATGTGCGGTACGGACCGCTCCCACGAAGGAATTATGTTATTCTTAATTTAATTTCATTAGGCTCGGGCGAGATTGTACTTCAGCTTTTATGTCGACCAAAGTATAATTGCTAGGGTACACTGGAACAGGAGCGAGTTAATTGTTACGAAATTGTAACTGAGATTTTTAAGGCATTAACAAAGTACTACAAACTGGTTTTGGTGATGAATTGTTTTACAGTACTATTTAGGACTCACCTCAAGCTTTTTTATGTGTGTAATGTATGACTATAAGTACTTTTCTCCATTTTATTTGGTTTTTAGTTTGTTCGGCCATATAGGTAGGTAAATATAATGAGAGAAACTTTACTACAAATTAAATATTTTTAACGTAGAAATGTCGGCTTCCGAAAGGGTTGTAACGAATATTTACTGCTAAAGTTTCGCAATAGCTACAAACCACTATGAGCGAAACATTCTGATCTTATTTTTTTTCGTTACATAGTTTGAGATTTTTGTTAACGAAATTTTTTAAGTATTTCCTTTCTACGCTAAGTCTGCGTCATATTTACTGTAAGGTGAGGGAAGAACAAAATGTTTCGCTTTATATTCGCATATGCTGACTTAAAATACACTCGTAGTAACCTTAAACAGAAGCTTCTTAGCAAATCAAATTAAAAGTTGTAATAATAATATATACAGACTACCTAAAAAGTAAAATTCAGCTTGGCAATTCAATAACTGTAACCCGCCGCAGTGTAATTCAAAACTGCATCCGAAAACTGAAATTTTAATTGTTGGCAACATATGCCGAGCTCGGTCCGGGCCGGGGGGCAATCACACGCCCGAGGGAGGGACGGTAATTAAAAAAATGTGTCCCACTTCATTCGAGCGAGCCCAGTGTGACCGCAGCCTAACGTGAGCTTGCCCCCCGCCCTTAACTAATTAATAATTTCTGAACAAACTGTGCGTAATGTTCTCGAATGGGATGAAACGGGTTTAGGATTTTAATAATCATCTAGTGTTTTTGAACGCACGTAATTAAATGCTGTCCTCATAATATTGTTCGGTTATGAGCTTTAGTTTCAGATGGAAGTGTTGTGATATGAGGATTTTGTGTCAATTTCATTTTGTACTAAATTTAATTATTGAATCCGATTTTTGCACAAGCTTAACTTAGGTTATAGATTAAAATCAGTGCTCGTTGTACATAATTTACGTTCATTATATTTATTGGATGATGTTTACTATCGCCGTCATAAAAGGGGCCCGTGATAGTGTACATGTTACCCGTTACAGGTATTAGGTTATCGCAGTATCTGCTACGAGTATATCTGCTATCTGGTATCGGTTAATAAGCTGCGGTATCGCTGCGTATACTGCGTTATTAAAATGTTTATTGAACCATGATCAACATGAACAGACGGCAGATATAATATTCGATTATAATCGTTAATAATCACTAAATACTAGTAATCTTTAGACAAGAAAATACCGATACAAGTACAGGAATAGATAGGGAAAGTACTACGTTGACAGCAGTAGTAGTTAAATGAAAAAGATAATATAATATTAATAAATGTATAGTTATCTAGGGAATATAACTTTAACATAACAATGTTATGCAGTACAGATTTACTTGTGTACGTTTAAAGAAATACAAAATATTTATTATTTACTAGATTTGGATAGCGTATACTTCTGTTTAAGGTTACCGTGAATTCTCGCAACAAAATCTTCGCTGTCGCACTGTAAGCGAATGTATAAGGCGAAACACTTCATTGGCCTTTACTAAACACAAATTGTTTAACTTGCCTAATATCACTGTTTAGAAAACTTCAGTGAAATATACGAAAATATTTTATACCACCCTAATTTACTTACTTGGCCACGAGTTTCGGGAGACCAAGGGTGCTTCCTTGAGTATCTTGAACTGCCTCCCTTGCAGGCTTGTAATGGCTCAGAAGGTCCACGTCTTCTGGTCGTGGCTCCCTACTGCCTCGTCAATGCGCTATATTCTGCATCATCCAACCATCATCATTCGTCAGGAAAAACCAGTAAACGTTGATCTTTCGCATTCGCACAAACATTCGCTTCAGCAGAAAATTTTACATTGAGGAATATTCGTTACAACCCTATAGTATTATAAATATTATGTTGACTTTTATGTAAAAGTTAACTTAACATTTAACACAATACCTACTTATATATTAATTGTGAATTCACGTGATACTTTTTAATGTAGTGACCATGTTGAAAGTAGTTTTTTTTTTTATTAATACGGCAAATATTAACGATTGTGATTAGATTATTCTGTTTGTGAAAAAACAGTCCATACAAGAAGAAGCTAACTTAAAAGAAATAATTTAATTATAATGAAAGTCTAGCTAAAGAAAAATAACACAAGTGAACAAGGTTAAAATAGAAAGCAAAAATGAAAGAGTGTGTCAGTTTTTCCTCTTGTGTGGCGGATCTTGTTAGCGAATAAAGTAGGTAGGTACTCGTACTATGGTGTCAAGTTGATTACTTTTTGATAGTAAAATCATCAATATGTATATGGGGTGTAAGTAAATGTATTGTATTCTAAGTATTTTATACCCATTATTGTGTAAGTAAGTGATATGTAACGCATTACCACAAAAAATCTTTTGCACCAATTTTTATATTACGAATTTTATTAAATTCTACTCTACGCGGCAAAGTACACATTAACCCCACAATTAGTAAACAATCACAATTTAAAATTTGTTTAAACATCACTAACACAATATTAAGTATAAAGGATAATGAGACCTTTCCTTACACCCTGTTTTTTTATACTCTTCTACTAGAAAATACAAAATAATTTATTACAAATCGAAGTTTTAATGTTGGTAAGTATTTACCCTAGTCTAGTGACTTGCCCCAAAAATAGGGCACTTGCCCTCAAAAACATATTTGTACTGTACTAATAAATCACACCTAAGTAATATTTTATATTAAACTGTGATTTTAATTAATTAGATAGCTAACGGTTCATAGTGTTAAAAATTTCAATTTGTTTACTAGTTTAAGTTGATATGTAGTTGAAATTACCTATTAATAAATAATAACATTTAAACCCTTACTCGTATTAAATAATACTGAAAAGGTACTTAAGACTTTATTAATTTGATATTTTCTGTTAATTTAATAATTTACAAATTTGTTTTAGCTGTAAGTATATAGCTGAATAATTTTATTTTTTATTTATATTCCCATGTTGAATGTCTATTTCATTATAGTCATTAATAAAATGCATCTTTGTTAACCTATGAACTAGGATGAAAGTGAAACACATTATTTAGTTTTTAACATAGTTTCTAATATTATAAAGAATAAATCAACCAATAGGATTCTAATAAAGCGGCTAGTGCATATAATCTATTTTTTAGATATTTGCATTAAACACTTCCAATTAAATGAATTTCGATTTATCAGTTACAGCAAATAAGAACAAATATTGTTTTTTTTTTAATTAGCTGTAATATAATAGGTTATATTGATTATTCAAGACGCAGATATGTAAAAAAGTATTAAACTATATGAAAACTGTTTTCTTTAAATAGTCAACACATAACTTTCGGTAAGTATGTGTTAATGATCTGTCAATTACTTGCAGGGTAAGTTAGGTAGGTAAGTACTTGATAAATAAAAATTAATTGTAATAAATTTTCTTTAGTTAATAATCTGACATTTTAACGTCTCTTTTTTATATCTAGCTTTATCGGACATGCACTATATTTAACACCTACCTAAAGTTTTTTTAATCACTCTTAAAAATTTATGTATTTTATTTGCATTTATGTATTAAAGTACGTGTATAAAAATAAATGATTTGCCTGTGGAGTTTCATCGGAGCCCTTCATTTCCGCAGATGAAATACATTGTATTACTTAGGTACATTTTACAAAAAAATATATCTTTGATTAACAAAGTGAGAAGACGTTCAAAAGTAAAAATAATAGCGTACCTATAGAATACGTGTAGTACAGTAACAAGAATAAGAATAAAATTATGAAAAATATCTAAACACAAAAATCTAAAAAATAAAAAATAAGGAATTCGATCCGACAGCGTGAACAAAGGTTCTAACAAACAAGTGCCACAATAGGGTAACTTAGGAAGTTTGTTCGTAGCCGTCAGTGAAATAAAGCTTGTATCTTAAGTGTGTACGATGTATTTGATTGCTCGTAGTAGGCCGTGCCAGGCCGCAAATGGTGGTTCGGTAGGGCAATAAGGACCCGACGGCACTTCCCACCGGAAACGGATCCAGAACACCCGACGCCCCTCGCCCGACGGCTTTCTTATATCAAAATACTTGGAAATTTTAAATTGCTGCGGGCACTAAAATTTTTACCTAATTACGAGTAATATATTGTCGTTTTAAATAAACGACGTGAATACGTAGATCTGATGTGTTTATATAAAATTATGAACAATTAGAAAGAATTTCTTTACTTACTGTGTAGGATCAAATTTTATTGTAAGTACCTATATATAAACGCATTCTATAGTTTTTCAAGAAAAACCTTATCGCAGAAAAATCCCTTTAACCAAAGATCACGTTTTAGCAATAAAAAACAATTTGGTAGTGTCTACATATTTAGTAGAAGAATAAATGTATTTATTTGTAATAAGAGGTATTTAAAACAGGCTCAGATTCAGTAACCAGCATGAAATATTGTAACTCTATATTATAAAATTACAATATTTTTCACTAATAATTTTTTATAAGGTTCCCACTCAGTTTGTTACTAATTTAGTAGTTTGACATCTTTTTTAAGGTACATTTATGTTTATCATTTTATGAATTTAAATTTAGGAATTTTCATCTTTTTGGCCTACCTATCACAACGACGTTCTGTAAAGCTTGTGGAAACTAATTAGGCTCTTACTGTATTATTTATCTACCTAAATTGATTTTTTTATTGTATTTATAAGCTTTATGTTTCCTAAATAAAAAAAGAAAATGAATAAAATACCCTAAACATGTTCTCTATTTGAAAAAAAAAAATGAAAAATCAGTTGTCGGTATGTTTTTATTCGAATGATTATAATTCCCCATTTTTATATACTCATAGTCAAATAAACTAAATCGAAGCTTTATTTATTTAAGATTCAATATTATAGGTACTTGTTAACTAGATTTTTCTATTGTATTGTTTGATATAAATAAATTAATAAAATAATAACGTTGATACGTATAGGATAATTTGTACCTTTAAAAAGTATACTATTTTATAAACCTTCCTGTACATTGTCAATTTATTAATTGAAAGGTATCCCAAAATTGATCGCAAAGCTGAATAAAAAAAGTTCAATATATCTGTAAATAAAAATAAACGTTTCAGGGTGACCACTGATAACGATTAGAAAAGAAAAAAACACATTAAGAAATAATAACATATTTTGAACCAAAAGACAAAAAAGCTTTCTCGAGGAGCGCGTTGATGTCTTTTGTATGAACAAAAGTCAAGAAAATTTAAAAAAAACTGTTATCGTAGAAATTAATAGCGAAATACTCAAAAAATAAAAAAGGACATTTAAGGAGGTAAGATAAGTCAACGAAAGTTTTAATAGAGAGGATTGTATTAAGTAGTAATGTTTAAAGTAGAGAACTCACTGGACTGCAGTCGGTCGCGCCAGGCCATCGGGTTGGAGACGAGTCCCTGGAAGCCGGGCCAGTAGAGCGGCTTGTGCTGCAGGTAATGCGCCATGCCCGCCGCCGCCGCTGCCAGCGAGAGCCGCGGCGCCAGCAGCCCCGCGCCCATGCCCGCGCCCACCGCCGGCCGCGAGAGGATGTGGTCGATGCCGTGCGGGTTCGGCGCCGGCGGCGGGGCCTCCGCCAGCGAGCTCAGCGCCGCCAGAGGCGCCCCGAACCCATTCTCCAAAACCCCCCGCGACAGAGGTGGCGACCCGCGCAGATCAGACATTCTTCTCCTCCAACCTCACTGCATTCAACCCAACTCCCGACTCTGTTTCTAATCTTCTCGCCTAATCGCTCTCGGGTACAATGTTCGCGCACCGTCTAGTCTCTCTTTACACAGTCATTACCACAGTTCAGTTCGACACAGGATGTTCAAATGATATTCGATTATCGAATGCTTTGGTAATCGCACGCGAGTGCCTGCTGACGCGACCCGACACCAAATGAAAAGCTTTCTGAACGAAGCTCGGCGCAAACAAAAAAAAGTGAATAGAGAACGCCGCCCAGTCAATCTAAACCTTATATCGTTGACGCCGCCCCTTTACCGAAGCCGTCACTTTAAACCTCCGTGTGTCTCTTTCTACCGTTCATACAAACGATAGAGAGGGAAGACGTGTGGTGTTAACACGAGAGCGTAGATTTAACGAATCGCTATTTAATGGCGCTTCTTGTCTCTTTATAATTAAGTCGGGTGCAGTTTTTGCGGTCCCCCGCCCACCCCTCTCCCGGCGCGCTCTTGCAGTACCTCTAAAAACTATTGTGTCTCAAATAACAACTGCAAACTTGAATGGGACAGTTTATTTTCTGATGCATTGATAAAATGATAATAGAACCGGAAGGATCTCGGAGTCATTTGTCGTTAAATAATTTATGTGACAAATATTTTATTAATTGACAGTGTTGTGTGAATGGCACTCGATTCGGGACGGAAATAAAACACCCATAGAATTAACTTAGTCGAGTTCGCAACATCTGCCGAGCCACATTAATGTCTTGACGGCCCCCATACCACCGGCCATACCCCTAGAGTGTGCTATGTAATTCGGTAATTCTATTTGAGAAGCTAAAGCTAAGTCTATTTGACACCTATAACATACAAAATCTATGCATAGGTATAAATCACCTACACCGCCAAATATTATGCCAATTAGCTAAACAAAGCGACTACAAAGATTTGGGCAAGTAATTATCATTTTTAATTTTCAAACGCATTTCAATTTGTTTGTAGATATTTGAAAATATTTATAATGCCTCTATTCTATTATATATACCTATAGGAAGAGTTGTAATGGCAAAATTATTTCAAATTAAAAACTACTTCCCTAAATATTTATATTAAATGCAATTACACAAAAAAACTTCACAAAGAACGCTTTTAAATACGATAAATTAATGTATAAATACCACCAGAAAGGAGCACCCTGTTTTTATGCGCTATTCAGGGACAGAAAGATAGTGTTTGAAAAAACGCGCAATTTTTTCGTTTATAAAAATAATAATATAAAATCAAATAAAGCTCGTAGTGTAGAAAATGTTATCAAGGATTATTGTGGAGGGATCAAATTAATTGGCAACAATGAGTGGTATGATGCAGTCAAAGGGCCGAGTCGCTTCATTCCGGGCCGGATGTACGCACATTGTATGGCGACCCGCTTTCCACCCTAAACCCGCCCGGGGTGTGGCCACACTAGCGACGGAATAACATAACGGACTCCGCCAAACCCAGAGCCGTTAAACGGTTTCAATTAAAAACAATATCAATGAGTTCGGAATACCTTCGTTATTTAAAACAAAAACAAATTAATGGATATTGAATATTATGTCAAAGTTGCACTCTTTGATCTCTCAGTTTTATTTAACAGTTTCAAACGGTAGGTAGTACTTACAACAACAATTTTGAGATTCGTTAAAAGAAACTTGTTAGGCAAGGACGTTAAAATTTTGTAATGCGTTAGGTACATGAGTGATTAGCTAACAAAAACAGAAAAATCAATATGTAAGAACTACCAACTAAACAAAGACATCATCGCTTAGATAGAAGATACCTGGAAGAGATGATATACATAATAACGTGTATAAATAGCGGCTTTGTGAGCTATAGACCTCGTCATTAAAATATCAACTATAAAAATTATCGAACTTTTAGATTTTTTAATCTAAAGTTCCCATCTCATTTTCCGTTTCATTTTTATGAACACGGCTTAAAAATTGCTTGTAAGTTAGGAGCCGAAGATAAAAACAATATTAGCACCAGTTGAAATGTTTATCTCCTTTTTTCAAAATAGCCGAAGAGTAATTCAGCTCGAATAAATATATTTATTATTCGACAATATTAACAAAATTTCACTAGAATCGGTTGAGTAAATCCACCTGTAGAGGTAATCAGACAGACTCTTTTTTTAATTGGCCTATGCTTGTGTCGAAAAAGTACGACCAATCAAGCTTCACCGGACTTGAAAAACCAGAAAGTATTATGGATGCAAAAGCATTTTTGCCCAAGTTGAAACGGAGAGAAGACGCATCGTTCGCGGTCGAAAATTTTTTTTTGTTTTCTGATAATAAAAAACCAAATTCAACATTCACACTAGTTGGTGCACAAGTGGGGTGACAACAATTTGAAGAAGACAAGAAATAAATAAAATAAGCATAATGCAACCGCTATCGGTGTGGCTCTACCCAATGTTTCTCTCTGCACCGTAAACTCGACTGCCCATTCATCCCGACGTCAATTAGGGCAACACCTTTGCTTTGTCGGGATTTTATCATCCCCATAATATGCCCTAATGCGATCATGTCCCTACGAAACAAATTTCAACCTTACATCATTAACATAACATAGCTTTTAAACACAATACAACTTTTTCCTACTAAACCAGGGATTAGTGAAGTAGAGAACTAATTTATGAGACCGTTACAAATCGATTCATAACGGAAGATGGTAATTTATATATTAATGATCAAGTTGTAAAACAAAATATTATGTAATATGGATTCTGAAGTACCTACTTACCTTTGCAAATAGGGCTAATTATGACGGTTTTTAATAAAATAAAAATCATTTATTTTCAGCCTGTTAGTAGAATTACCATGTTATCTTTATTATTAGTAACCTAATATAAGGACTCGAATCCGCATCTCCTTGGCAAAATGGTCAACACAAACGCACTACCAATTGTGCCACCGAGTCTCTGTACGAATTTGATAAGACGAAGTTCCACGCACAGAGTAGCAGAGTAGTAGAGAGCTAACTTTAAATTGAAATAAAAATCAAGTTCTAGATTATGAAGAATCGACTACGCTACGACGTCTACGGTAATCTACGAATTGAATGAGACAATAGAGAGGAGTGAGCGAGAGGCAGCGAGTGGTCTCCGCTCGCTCTGGGCGGACGTGTGGCTCCGGCCCGCCCACCCCGCGTGCCCACGTGTTTTTGTTGCCTGCGTACGGGCAGACTATTTTCAGGACAGGCTAGGAACAGACGTGCTGCCGACCGGGAACTCTCTGGTTACGTATTCATGAAAAACGCTTTCCGACTACCAATGCCCATCATTCTTTTTTACTAATTACTCTTCTGGATAACATTTTTGGAATTTATTATAAAGCTAGGCCCAGCGTTTTACTCATTATATTGTAGACAGACATTTCTTTTTTCACCAGATACATCAATTGAAAAACAGTTAATTTTATAATTCCACTAGAGAACAGTAAATCAATTGAATCTGCTCATAGTATCACTAAACAAACTAAAATTAAATCACCGACTGCCCCTCAAAACCGGATAAGTTGCCTTTTCGGGGAGGGTTCCGTAATTCGATTATTTGGGTCCCTTCCCGAGTGTGCGTTTGTATTAAAAGTTAAGTAATGCGTTATTCGGCATATCTATTATTATTAAATAGAATTATTTCACTCGATTTACTTGGAGTTTTGCAAACATCAGCTTAATGAAAGCGTTAACATGGTTATCGGAGCGCTGGTGTTATTCCATTACACGGTATGAATTTATTAATGAATGTTTTAATGTGATTTAATATGAATGACTGTGTAATAATTCAATAAGCTGCCAAAAATATACAGTGGAACTTAAAACCAGCACAAATAATACCTTCGGATTTCGTTAGGGTCTGGTTCGAATCCTGACTATACTAGAATTTTTGACGCCTTAATCGTCCTTGTATCTTAATATTATTAATTTATATCCACATAATTATTAAATTACATAAGGTAACGTGTTACCGATTGTACTATGAGTTAAGATTTTATAAATTTTTATACAGTATATCCTGTTTTTAGTGTATGTTGTGTTTGGTTGTAAATCGGCTACAGATTTGTTCTTTTTAACTTGCTTTTTTATTGTTGTTATATGACACCTGTAAACAAACCTTTTAAAATAAGATAAAATATAAAAATATTTATCCAGATCATGGTCTTTCTACTGTAAAATCCACGTTCCAAGTTCCGTATTGACTAGTATTGATTACAAAATGACCAAACCTTGAAAATTTTCTATTTATACTCTAAAGACCAAACGTTGTTTTGCTTATGACCTCCGACGAAAAATAGGGGTGTTGTAAGTTTGATGGGTGTCTCTGTCTGTCAGTCTGTCTGTGGCACCGTAGACGGATGCGCCGATTTTGATCTAGATTTTTGTTATTATCCATGAAGGAGAAAAAAATTCGCGCCCATAATATTTTTTTTCTTCCTTCATGTTATTATCCAAGAAAATATCTTCAGCCAGTTGAAGATTATCAGTTCTTTTCTAGTTATTGAAAGGTTCTATCGTTTTAAGAATAAATTACTTATTATAGGTTAAATATGTTCTTCTGCGCAGCTATATAATAATTATATAGGTAACACACACACCAAACTAGTTATTCTAACAACGAAATTTTGACTTAATGGTACGATACAGACAACTCACATCAAAATAGGAAAAAAAAAAGGAATATGTATAATAAAACATGAACGAGGTACGTTTTCTCTCCTTTCGTGTTACGTAATTAATTATTGATCATGCTTTACTCAAATCAGAGGAATAAAACACAATTATGATAATTATTTTTATAATGTGTATGGTGAAAAGAATATAATATAATAATAGACAAATGCTGAGTCCAGCAACCTTTTTATCACATGTATGTTTGCTTGTATTTAGTCCTTTATGTTTCATGACGTGTTGCAATGTGTGGTAAATAAATCGTTTTCTTTCTTTCTTTCTTACTTTCTGAAGCTTGGATTAATAGATTCCAGAAGACGAAATGTGAATTTTAATCCTGTAAATAATAATCAATTATAAAATTAAGAAACCATTACGTAAGTGAGTTGTGCTGCCTTCGCTGCCGTGTTATATCCTTAAAGATAAAATGTAATTGTAAAATTGGCCACAGAGCAATAAATATAAGGTAGAAAATATAGGTACTGGTAGTGTGGAGTGTGAAGCCGAGGGTGGTGGTATATACTCGAGTCGTTTTCTGAAGCACAACAATAAACATGGCGCGCAGGTGTGGCCGTATTGGAAAACTTGCAGAATTAACGAACGCTACTGGTTACCGGTACCGGTGGGCTAGTGAGGAGCGCATACGAAATATTGAATATTTACGCTCCATTGCAATTCTACGAGTATTACAACCAGACTAGGTATTTTGCTTCCTTTCCTGATTGCTTGGAAGCAATTGGAATTGGCTGGAGCCCATGTCCATTTGTGGGATGGTTTGTTATCATGAGACAAAATTGTTACTGAACACTTTTACAGAGTAGTTCAAAATAGGAAACATAATATGATCTCTTAGAAAGAAACAACTAGGAAAAAATACTCTCTTAGAAGCGTAATATGCAGTGATCGAATATTGAACATAAAGAGTAACTACCCAAAAAATACTTGTTCCTTACTCTATGGTTGAACATTAGTCAAGTTTGCATTGGCGTAAGAACTACTTATCTGTTCTGGCTCACCCAAAGGTATATCGCACTGTACTATAACCTGTAGTAGAAATAGCAGTATGTAAAATGGAATAGCCTAAGAAGGCGAGAATAAAAGTAACGCAAATCATATGATCATAAAAGTTTGTCTCACAAATTTATAGCGAATAGCGAGTGGCAAGTAAAATTACCCGCTATACTCGTATTGGGTGCTTAGCCCTATCATTCTACTTAACTATTACAATATATTGTTATAATATATCTAAGCGTTAATTAAACTAACATCTTCAGTACTTTTTTTAACGCAATATTTTTCAAAGTAAGGCAAGCCTTCTGTCACCGCTGAATGTATTTAGGAATATTCTTGCATTACATTAAGAATTTTTCTATGTATATGGATTGGTTAAAATTTACACTTGAGTAGCGATAGATTGGTTAAAATATCACAGTAATATACTTGAGTAGCTTAAACTGTATGTAAAATAAAATATAACGTACCTATTCATAGCTTCATCAATAATAATAACTAAATAATAGGACAGTAATTTTTTTTATATCTGATATAGAAATTATCATGATACACCCGCGATATACACTCGAGAGCAAAGAAAATCTATAACGCGTGCGTACGCGTGCGCGTGGGTGTACGTATGACAAATGTAACAAGAGGAAATATGCATGTTTTTGAAAAATACTTATTATTTATGAGTAATCCTGATTTAAAGTGGTAGGTTAGATGCACGTTAGAAGATGACGTCACTTTACATGTCCGCCGTATTATTTAACCAACGAAAAACGGAGGAGGTTCTCCAGTCGACACGACACTAAGCATAATTTTTTGCAGAATATTCCGATGTTGATAAATCTGAAAGGTTTGAAAGAGTATAACCCTGAAATTACTCCCATATAAATTTGGAAAATCTTACCTGGATAAGAAAACAGAGGATGATTGATTCAGTCAAAGTTTATCCGGCGGTTTAATTTTTTGTTGAAAAGTTGTTATTTCTAAAAAGGTGTTTTGCAGAGAGAGATCATTAGATTAGTCTAGCTCTAGCTTATTTATTGTATATCCCAGTAATTTTTCAGTCGATTTTGTTGTAATTTTCACTGTTGTTATTTAACATAGGATATATTTGGAAAATATGTTCAGATATTTAAATTATTGCCATGCATATTCCCCATTCCGCCCGCCGCCCATCACTATGGAGAACTCAGTGCAATATCTAAACGTTTATTTTATATCGGAGCGAGTGATGGCGCCTCACCACCGCACCAACGAAACACTCTTTATTATCGCTTATCGACCACCGGAATTAAAAACAATAAATTTATCCAACCCCAAAGCAAGAAACTTCTCAAAACGATTAAAAAAGTTACTGAAATATTTATTATTTTTACGTTATACTCGTAAATTAATCGTTGGCCGAAATATGTACTTATGATAAATATAGAAACACATTACGTTTCAAAATTCGTCGCCCCCGCAGAATAATCCCGTAACACGAAAATCAAAATTTTACAGGAGAGGCAAAAAACTGTAAATCTTTAATAACTTCGTTAATACTTAATCCACAAAGATCATTTATACATCAAATCAAAGCTGATTTTTTTTGCCTTAAATTTATTTAGTCTTTATTTAATCGTTCTTGTCGTATTCTGAGTTATTTCAGAAAACAAATAATACCGGAAATAAAAGCTAAAATCTGTTATAGTAAAGGCTTTTACGATATTATTCGTGATGCTTTCGAATCCGTAAGACTTCAATACGATGTTTTTCTAGGTAAATTTTTAATCAACTGCGTGAGCGCATTAATTCCTTACTGTGTTTTTCGTGTCTAATCGATATTTTTTGACCTCGGTATTGCAATAAAACGGGATTTTTCTTAGGATATTTGTTTAAATATTGTTACGTATTAAACAATACCGGATAAAAAAAGCTTATAGTTTTACTTGTTATATTATGGTAATGTTTAAAAAAAATTACATAAGTAAGTAGGTATTCAATTCACTTTAAAAAATAATGAGTCGTAAAATGAGTGATAGTGGCGAGGAATTGCCGAAGATTTGTACAAGGTTTGTAGACTCATCGGAGATTGGTAAAAACTAGGTAAACTGGCTATAATTGAGGCATTTTCAAGTTGTCGTTGTACTGAAGAAATTGGCACTATGATTAGGTGGTGTGTATGGCACCAACAAATTAAGTTTACAAGTTATTTAATATGTGTTTGTTGTCAAGGGACTTCAAATGAACTAACAAATAAAATAATTATTTGAGTAATACATTGACTTTTTTATTTCAAAATATCAAGATTTTAGATTAGACAACCATCAGCGTAGGTTTTATCAAGTACCTGTAAGTAAGTAGTTTTATGGTTTATGATTAATACTCCTCTCAACAGTCAGTTCTACTGTACCTACGTCTCAATATTACCTGTCACGATGATGACAATGATGTAGTATTGATCAAAGTTAGTAAGTAGATATTATTGTTACTATTGTATGTATGTACGTTTATTAAAATTTAGTTCATTTTATAAACAAATCACAGTGACCAGAAAACAAAATCGACATAATAGTTTTTTACTAATTATTTACTAGTATTTGTTGTAAATAAAGTTTGTAATTTCTCGTTTTTATGATAACTTTAGCTAGTAAGTCCTAAACCTAATCCTATTCATTATATCCTAATCATATTATTTTGTATATTTACGGCTCTTTACGCGATAATTTTAAATTGGTATGTTTTACGATACTGCCCAACGTTTTTGTGTTTTAAGTATAAAGTGTAAGGGACTCAATATTTTACTTCAAATGCATAAATGGTCCTGTATGCTTTTGGCACATATAATATAATACTTTTTATAATATAATAAAAAAAGTTAATTGAAAGTATAAATTCACGTGATATGACTGGACTTATTAACGTGACCATACATATTATAGTAATTAACCGATGAAATCAAATAAGTTTGAGGTAGGTATATTACCCTAAATTTATAAAATATAAAGTGGGAATAAATTGGGCATTCTCTGGTTTATTCTAAAATCGACTCTTTAAAAGTAAAGGATCACTAATCAACAAAATAGTTAACTTTTGTCCCAAACAGAACAAGCAATTTTATGTCTACTCTATCACGTAAGTACTATTTTCTCATAACAAAAATAATTGTGCAAGTATTTTTACTGTTTAAGAGGTAGATAGACCCCTCTCTCCTCCATGTCTGCCCTTGAATCTGCCTTGTATGTTTGGCGTAAAGCACATTTTAACAATATTTAAGTTTCTATTTGATATTATTAGCAATAATCTTTTCCACGAATAAGCGCGTATTACCGCTTTGCCGATTGTATTTGTTAAAAAAAATTAACGTAAACATACAATACTGAGTTTTTCGTGTAAACACTTTCTATTGCAAAGTAATAGAATAAACCGGTATAAAACATTATCTCAGCGATTTACATCAGAAAAGCTATGAAAAAAATTTACAAGGTGTAAGACGACCTCCAGATGCCGAATTTGAAATAAAAGCAAAAACCCCGTATTAGCACCTTACGGGATTGTTCTGCGGGGGCGACGAATTATAAAAGTTTATTGAACTTCTGGTTTCCTACTTGATTAATGTAGAACATGTGAAAAATATAATATAGTTTTTCTGCACATTCCGTTAAAGCTATTATTTCATGCAGGTTAACCATACTGTAATTTTATTTTTTACACCAATTACGTACTTCGATATCATAATGATTTGAACTTGTTTTTACGACACAGTAATTAAATACTTGCTTTACAATTCTTTTTATGAATTTGCATTTGTGTATTAATTCACTGGAAATACTATTTTACTCGTAACATTTCATTTATTTTTCACCTTTTAAGTTAAGCACTCGGGGCTAATCATCCAATATTTAGTGCGAGAACAGCCATCGTTAAGCCGGACAACTATACTCATTAACCGTACAAATTACAAAGACGCAGTTCACGAGTTATTTGCACATAAACAAGCGACCACCGGCCACGGTCGGGTAAACTCTGGACATTAAGTGGACGTAACGAGCGCCGGGTCCAGTTGTAATTCCAGTTTGCGTCTTGTTTCATATAATTTACACCGTAAGTACCGTATTTGTAAGTATAGGAAACTATACAAAACTACCCTTAATATTATTACAGTAAGCTATGGATTTTTGTCAGTTTATTTGTTCACTTTACTTTGCGATATTTTAATAATAATTAGTTGTTAGGTCGAAATATATATTTTTTTAAGTTCAATAATTACTTTTTTTTTTTTTTTCTAATTGAAGGTGAAGTTCATAGATGATAATATTTATAGCCTGTACGTCCGGCGCACCCTGGGCAACAGTCAGCGAGTTCTCACGCTGACTGGCAAATCCTTTCACCACGATGACAAATCCCAACCATTTTAAAGAATTTGTCATCGACACGATAAGAAGAAGAAGCTTTTTCTACAAAAACAGAAATAGGAGCTTTCTTTTACGTCTTATCAATTAATATATTTTTTTATTATACCTATATTTATATTTAGTTTGCTTGAGTCGTGCCGTGTAGGCACTGAGAATCAAACCAACCGAGTGATTTCTCCTTAAGGGTTGACTAAAGAACATACCTAGGGAATAGCCAGCAGCGTTCACCTGTGTAATTAACTATAATAGTTAGTTATACCTAACCCGCCTAACAAAGGTGGGCGTCTTACACACAGAATATTTTTGAGACACGCGTTTAACGTATGTTTAATTTTTTCGTGGCTAAACCCCAAAAATATTATGATGGCTTTTAAAAAATATTATGATCAAAATAATTCTAAATTTTTATTAATTTGCGTATGGTCCCCCGAATAATTTTCTTGAACTAGAATATGTTTTGATGACAAAAGGCTTTTATCATCATAAGTCAGAGTGCCATTACAGAGGCCAAAGGATGGCAGGGGGCGGGGGATAGATTAGCAAATATTGTAACTCTCAGAGACATCCAGAAATGTGCCCGGAAGTGTTAAAAGCCAATCTTGTAGAGCTAACAACGATAAGAAGTGGATAAGAATTTTAAGTAATGTAAAAAAAACATTAATTGGTCTCTTAATTATTAAATAAAGATATTTCCAAAAACATTACAGGATTGACTTTATTTACTCTTAATAAATAAATTATAATGCGCGCAGCCAAAGATGAGACCTGTCAGATGCTAAAGAGGGGACTTTGCGCTGGTAGATACAGTCGCGCGTGCTCAAAATAGTTAAACTAAAATATGAGATCGGATTAATAAGATATTTATTGAATTTCAAAATCGCTTTTATCGCTGTATCTGCTGCGCAGATATAACTGTGGTCCGTCACGTGATCAATCACGTGATCCGTCAAGTCTCATCTTTGGTTGCGCGCATTATACTTAGTTTTACTTACTTACTTAAGGTTTTTAATTTATTGAGTATATAAAAATAAAAGCTTATTAAAAATGATATGATGATTTCTAGTTTATGATATTAACCATGCATTTTCAAATCATATATATTTAACTACCCATTATATTTTATTATATCATACTATTATTATAAAGAGGAAAGATAATTTGTATTTTTGTGTGTGTATGTTTGTAATGAACGAACTCAAAAACTATTGAACCGATTTCAAAAAATCTTTTACCATAAAGCTACATTTACTTTGAGTAACATAGGCTACCTTTTGCCGCAGGAAAATGCCTCATTTCTACGGGAAAAACTGTTAACGCGGGCGGAGCCGCGGCGGAAAGCTAATATTTTATGTTTTTATTTTGTATTTTATTTGACAATTAATGTATTTGTGACTTTGTGAATAAAACTTTAATTTAATACACCCCCTAAGAAGACGTTGAGTTTTCATTTACCTCATTAGATATACAATAATGTTTTCATTTTTCATTTTATGTTAATATTTTAGGGACGCTATCAGCGCTAAAGATTCTCAAATATATTTTTTTATATTCAGACAGCGACGATCTTTACGAGGAAACAATAATCAGCTCCGCATAGAGAATCTTCTAGTAGCCCAAGTCGAGTGAAGCTTGATACGTCGCACTTTAAATATTCAAGCGTAGACCAATTAAAAAGAAACCTCAAAGTTATATCTTCTGCCCATACCTACGTCTACAGGGGCTGAACAAAGGCGTCGATCTTCACTAGCAGATCTGGCGACAAATTGCAATTTACGATCTGCCGTGGGTTGGAGCGAGCGTCGGTTCCGCCGGCTTGGCGCCTTGCGGTCGAGTCTACTTCCACCACTCGCTACGTACGAGTGAGTTATACGCACTCCAACAATACGTCCCTTGCTCTGCACCCGCGACAAGCTTGGATACGTTCCACAAGAGCTAAGTGACTTTTTAATATGCGATGTTAGATGGTCGATGTGCTTTTTATGGCCACGCTTTAGCTGTATAAAAATGGGTTGCACTTGCAAGTAGAGTAAGCTATGTGTTTCGGCTGAAAATCATGTTATCATATTTTCACTATTCTGCAATGGGTGATTTCAGCCAAAAGACTTCCACTGTTATAATACAAAGGTTTCCCCATGTCTCCCCCAAAGATCTTCACATGGATGATTTATAGATACTAATTTGTAAATATTGTTGTTTCAAAGTATTGATTTAATGATTCTAGTGTCATAACTAAATCATATTTCACACATTTACGAGTAATGCTTGAAGAAAAGAAGGCGCAGTTTACAGATATTAAGATCTCATATTAGATACAATGGATGAAAATAGAAAGTGCCTTACTACGCAAAAATATGCCTAAATAAATACAAGCACAATATTATAACTAATGGATTAGGACGTTTATTATTAATTAAAATCGTGTCTCGATAATTATTCACTGGTAAACAAGTATAGCGTTGTCAAGAGTTGGTGCAAGTCGTTACTCGAGGAGCGCCGCTGAACGGGCATAAGCGGGCGACGGGCGTCGAACAAATTCAATTTATCTCCAAGCGTGTCGCCGGCTAAGTGTCAGTTAATAGGGCGGATTTACGCAGCGGTCACGCCGGCTAATGTGCGCCTCGCTTAAGATTTATTTCTACGACAAATCGTTTCAAATAACTAAGAATGTAATTGCCAAAATGGGTGTGTTGTATTGTCGTTAGTTTACAATTGTTTATGTAGATTTACCTAATTACGAATACAATTGTATTTATGTTTTAGTTTTTATTACAATGAGTTTACTAAAACTTCGCTCTCCCCGATAGGAAAAGAGCTTGTCTTTAATTAAAGATATCTATATCCTACAGCAAAAACTCAACCTATAATATTATAACAGAACAGTGAGTCATTTGTCATAATCCTCCGCCTGGTAGGTTGACTGGGGTTCGCAGTTGTTGTTTGTTACTCAAGTGAATGCTGCTGCTCATTGTAAGTCTCTTGGGATCAAATTGAATTACAAATGGTAGAAGAAATTAAATAGGTACTTACTTTTAGTCAGTTTTTACGACACTCACAGTAAGTGTGACCAATTCCTGAGACTGAGTGATCACGAACGCAAAAGCGAAACCCATGTCTTCAGTTAAATACGATTGTAGGTTTCACAGATACATGTTATAAAAGTTTTACCAATCAACCCATCATCAACATTTTATGATGTCTTATTGTCATTGTAGACTCTTGAAGTTCTATCCTTTTATTTCCTACGAAAGCGGAAAAAGTTTGACAATTATAAAAATAAGTACCTACCGCTGTAATTTTAAGATTAACCAGATGTAACATTAACTCAATAAATCTTTTTTAACTAAGATCAATAAAATAAATAACAAAGCACGTTAAAGAAATGAAATTGCTCTAATTCAAGTAACAAAGTTCATAAAAACAAAGTTTCGAATGTCCGGCATTATATTTTTATAACCCTGTTACTGGCCTATTAGCAAATTGAAAATCACCATTAACATAATGGGAAAAAAGGAAATTAGTTCATAAATACATTGAAATTAATCCTTTGACAAAAGAATCCCATTAGTTTAGTTGGAGTGTCGAACATGGCGACTGGCGACTCCAGAGTGGACTCTAAATCTCAGTTTGGTTCCATAACTCATCGCCACGAAAAAACACCTCATCTACAAATGGATCCGGAATAAGTTCCAATTCTTCGATTCCAATTTCAAACCGAATTCGTTCCGATATTTATTGGAGATTCGGATTAATCTTTAATTCGCCCCCGGAGCGAGCCGTTTTAAAACGCGCTTATGAGTTTTCCGCCCACCCCTATTGCGTACTCTACAGCTCTTGGAATAAGAGATCAATTCCTTTGTTACTGTTTCGATGGAAGTAGTAAAAGTGGGAAATATTTATGAGCTTTCGAAGGAAATTCTTTCTGAATGTTTGCATTTATGAAAATATGCTCGAATGAAAGGGGGTTGGCGATTGCCTTGTTTTTACAGGGTGCTATAGAATGTTGATTTTCTAATGATGTTTAGGTACGTTCTTGAAATTATAAATTATACACAGTTATTTAGCCAAAGTATTCAATATTAATTTTATGGAAAGAAATCAATATTAAGTAAAATCTGTGCGTAACATTTTCATTAAAAATATCTAAAGATAAAAAGGATTATTTTATCAATTCTCCATCATATTAACTTACTTACATATTACCGATCTTTACTTACGGCGCGCAGATTTGGGCTTAGACTGACATCCAAAAGACCAAACTCGAGGTTTGTCAGCAAAACATGAAGTGCAGCATAACACAACTCAATGAAGTGGTTCAGTAGGTAAAAATAGGCCTGGTCTGGTCAGTGGTCACGTCACTCGAATGCCCAATAAATTGTGGGCTAAAAGGAATAGTAATCCCAAAAACATAAAAAGGTCAACTGCTTTGGTGACAAGCGTGTTACCTACTGTGGCGATTAGGAAAATATATACCAGGACAAGTACAATGAGGCGAGAGGGGCTTTTTCCCAACAGTGGGACACCTCAAGCTAGAAATAATAATTATTTTATCATTTCAAAAAGTAATTAATACAATATTTTGATCTATCTAGTAGAACAGATCGTTTGAAAAAGATCACCCTGTGTGTGAAACAATAATTTCCGATCACGAGATGTAATTTATACGGGATCACGTGATTGCTAATATTGAACTACCCCGTCAGTGCTTCGCTGCCCTGCCTTGGCTTCCTGTATTTGACAAACAAAGCATAGTTCATTAATATGAAGCCTTCGTTGCCTGGTGGTAAACTACATTCGAAGCACAACAGGGCTGTGGGCTCGAATCGCGCCCAGAGCAAGCATCATAAGTTGGGCGCTTGTTTTTGCCCTGTGTCTACATGTTGCTATTTTTATAAATAAGTACTAATATTAAATATTTAATTAGGTATTCCTAGTTTGGATTCACATACCTAGGTAAATATGTGTGGACTGCCCGTGGTGACTACAAGTAGCTTTTGCAAAAGTCGAAATGACCGATCTCCAATGAATGAAAAATAGAGTTTTATTTAATTATTTAATGAAATACGAGAAATTGACATAAAATATTATACGATCCCTAATCTTAATACCCATACAAAATTCATTTAATATCGCAAAGTTAGCTGTAATATTAAAAAGCATTACTTTTCCGATGGGTTTCCTATACACATACACGCAGCAATGAGTTTACACTACACCAAGCCTTTGATTTTATACTTTGATGTCCAGTTCAAAGGGACTATTTTCTTTTGAATAGGTACCAAGAAGGTTAGCTTCTTAAAGAGCTTCGATTCGTAGCGAATTCTTTTAATAAGTGCGGATGATTTACGCGACGCCAAGCGCACACGGCGGCGCTCCCGCCCCCTTAATTAGAGTCGGAAAAAATTCACAGCCTGCGAATACCTTTTGCTACTCAATTGTCATAGCTGAAGCCTGTGTCTACAGCTCAGTTCAACTAAAGGAAATTAGCTTTTAGCTGACCGAGACTGAAATACTTATTGCTTAATCCGCTTCCGGTCTCACTAATTGCATTTTTTATATCATAGATACGTAATAAATCAAACAATAAAATTGAAACCGGTGGATACAGTACAGGGTAGGTTCTAGCCCCTCGGTGGGGATGTAAAT
Source organism: Teleiodes luculella (assembly GCA_948473455.1). Classification (NCBI taxonomy): domain Eukaryota; kingdom Metazoa; phylum Arthropoda; class Insecta; order Lepidoptera; family Gelechiidae; genus Teleiodes; species Teleiodes luculella. The sequence goes on along the minus strand of OX419582.1, from coordinate 19,388,528 downwards.
GAGCTGTTAGCGACTTGAAGACGGTGGATACCTGAGACAGATGTCTCAGACAGATGTCTCAGGACAGATACAATTTACAATAATACCCGTAAAGCTTAAAAGAAGTAAAAGGGTTGCTTGTAAGGAGCCTACTGACCAAATATGAGATCTCTAATAAAACCGTAGAGGTCGAAAATCTGTACAAAAAAAGGCTAAAAACCGAGAGATAAAGGCAGAGGGATGTAAGAAGTAATACAGAACATATCCAGATTATTTTTCAATTATTTTGTTTTCTGTTCTTTTGTTGATCTTTTGTACGGGCTAATCTCCGAAACTACTGGACTGATTTAAATAAAATGTTGTATGGTGGTATGTACCTTAAATCCCCGGTCAATATCTCAGATACTTTTTATCCCTGGAAATTAAAGAGTCCCGTGGGATAATTAAAAAACAATTAGTAACTTACATACGGCTCAGTAATTTGTACGGGCTAATCTCCGAAACTACTGGACCGATTTAAATGAAATTTTGCATAGTGGTACCTAATGTCTCCACAGTCGCCAGTCAACATCTTAGATACTTTTTACCACGGGAAAAAATCTCATTCCTACGGGAAACTGTGCACGGAAAAGTTAAGTCGGGCGGCGTAGCGTAGCCGCAGGCGGACAGCTAGTTAAAAATAAATAATATTGGTGATCTTTATAGGATTAATAGAAGCCAAACAAAAAAAACTAAATGATAAATAATATGAATAGTAATAATTAAAAAATATTAATTTTTATGGTTTTCTATTCTTTTCTTTTGTTTTTCCTTGCTTTAAAGTTTATCGTTTTATTGTTAGTACTGAATAAGTTTATAAAAATTATCTTTTCAAAGAGGTTCGATCCACTTGAGTAGTTTCCCACATCAAAGTTTTGTTGTATATTGACGTTTATGAATTAAGTCATGGGTGGGTGGGTGGCAAAGTAAATCTTTTTCAATCCACCTTTGAACATGGCCGTACGGTATAAGTATTATTGTCTTTTACTTGTTTTCATTTTCTCTCCTTTGATTTTTCACCCTATACAACAATATGTTATACAGGATAGAAAAAGTATCAAGTAACCACTAAAATCAAAACATACAGATGAAATATCAAACATCCCCTTACATAGTGGAACGGCCTCATTTTAAATAAAAACATTGCTCCCAAATCTTTTCTATTTTCCTACATCGCTATATTGACTTAAGATTTGTTTTCTCCCAGATAAAATTATACTAAACTCTCTGTGTTTGTGTTAAGGTACAAAGAGAATATTCTATCATGAAAAACTATGTTTGTAATGGATCAGGTACAAGATTGCATGTGTGGCAACATTAAGGCAAATAAAATTTAAATATGGCAACGCGCGGGCTATAAAAGAATGAAAGGAATATAAAATAATAAAGAAATAGCTATGGCCTTTCAGATAGCACTGGTAGCAATGAATATCTAAGGTTTTAGTAATAGAAGTACCTATTTAGCAAGACAAACACTTGACGTACATATAAAAAAAGCGGCCAAGTGCGAGTCGGACTTGCCCATGAAGAGTTCCGTAGCAGCAAGTAACATAAATATAAAAGTTCGTTGTAACTTTGATCGATGTTTTCATAAAAATGAAAGGTAAATAGCGGTTTACGATTTTTGACTTATCTTTTTTTTTTTTAATTGACCTATGCTTATGTCGGTAAAAGGTACGACCAATCAAGCTTCGCCGGACTTGACGATTTATGATTTATAATTTATCACTAGATATCGTTCAAACCAATTTTCGGTGGAAGTTTGCATGGTAATGCACATCATATATATTTTTTTAGTTTTAACATTCTCTTATTTTTCTATTTTTGTATGGAAATCTTAATGCAGTTCACAGAATACATCTGCTTACCAAGTTTCAACAGTTTAGCTGTTATAGTTTCGGAATAAAGTGGCTGTGACATACGGACGGACGGACAGACAGACAGACATGACGAATCTATAAGGGTTCCGTTTTTTGCCATTTGGCTACGGAACCCTAATGAACTATGCATGTATAGATAGATAGGTGCTAGCTAAATATGTACAATTGTACACCTAGAGTGACCTAACATTTTATACAATACACGTTACACTGTCCATCTAGATGGAATTAAATTAGTATTCATATTTCTTAAATGATAAATATGTATGATTCAGTTGCCTTTTAAGGTAAGTAAATATTTTTGCGCGTTACAAGTAACATTCGGCATAGCTCGTATTATTCAAATGTGGACCAATAAGAGAGCATTTACGGCCGACCATAAAACTACAATCGAACCGAACGAATAAATATCCCGACCTCTGTAACTTATAACCTTTGCCACAGGGAAATAAAATATTTGAGGCTAGATGAAGCACAACTAAGAAATAAATAAAAAAACTAATTTTGTCTGTCTATAAATTTATGATATTTGACAGATAGATAAAAGATAATCATTGAATGAAATAACACATAGAGAAATAATATAATGCATAACAATAAATAAGATTATTATTATAAAGACCATTCAGTCCCTTATTATGCTACTAGAACTTTGTTTTTATCATTTAAGATATCCTATAGTTTATGAAACATTAACCGTCTTACCACAAAAAAGGTAAACATACTTTAATGAATTATGAAAAATATCATAAAACCTTCATAGATTGTTTAGACACGTGCTCAACGCATGTTCAATTTTAAATAAAATGTACATAAAGACACAGATTTCAAACTTCTTATTTTAACTTTTTCTCCACTAAACCAACCAAATTTTTCAAATAGGTAATTGTTTTTTAACCAATGCATAGGCGTAGTAAGTGCTACGTACGGTGGATATTATCGGAATATTTTTTTGAGATATTTCGGAAACCAAAATGATTGTATGTAAAAAATTAATTTGATCTGTTATCTATAATCTATTTAAATAATATGTAGGTATAAATCATCTAAAGCCTGGTTATAACTTGATCAGTCAATACACACGAATCATGTAGAATATAATGAATGTGCAAAATAAGAGTTAAAATAATGTAAAAGAAAATAATACTATTATTATTATTATTATTATGGAAAATTTAACTATATATATATATATATGTAGTTAATATCATTATTTTTGTGTCTGTTCTTGTACAAGATTTTATATCATTGGTAGAGTTATAATAATACAAGCCATAACGCACGGGTTATGGGTTAGGCCGTAACCTCGCGGAAACAACCGGACGGAGGTTAATGTTGCACCTGTACTTATTTGTGTTTGTTTCATGGCTTATATCACTTAATGTAAAGAGAACATAATACATTTGCCTAACTTTAGGACTGACAAAACAACATACTCACTCTTATATACAAAGAAAAGTTGGAAAAGCCGCTCTTCGTCTGCTTATATACTACTGCCATCTTGCCAATTGTAACGTAAGACACTTTAAATCCAGGAAAAATGTCACCTGTACTAACTATTACATGAGCATAAATACATAAACATACTCTTATACGGCCGCAGAGTATTATGTAGTGGGTATAATATAAAATAAGGTTATACTAAAAGAAGTCGCATCAAACAAAAAGATTCCATTCCAACTGGCCCTAAATTTTCTATTGTATCAAGCGCCAAAAAAGTGCTCAGAATACCACAAAATTGAGCTCAAAATACGCAGAAAAATACGCTGATTGTGAATAATTATGAGTAATATAACTCAATATAGGTCAGGCAGGACGTCGTTTAAAACAAATAGCCTAAAATATAGGCCTTAGACAACTTGCTGAGCCAGCGCGGTTTAATCAGCTTCAAACATATATTTTTTTCAAAATCATAATTTGCCCTCCAGTTTTGTTTTGTACGTTATCGTCGTTAACAGCCCGTATGTCCCCACCGAGGGGCTCGAGCCCATGATCAGGGTGGAAAGACCATATTTGACCACGCTGACCCAGTGCGGGATAGTCAACTTCACACAGAACCTTTGAATTACTTTGCAGATGTGTGCACTGTTCATGTTTCCTCACGATGTTTTTCTCCACCATAAGAGCATCGAGTATACGTACATAATGAATTCGAATATCGAAAACACACTGGTACGTGCCAACGCTTGAGCCCGCGAACATGCGAATGAAAGTTAACTGCTCTAGCGACTAGGCCACCGATGACGCTCTTCTTATACCTTACCTATGCTAATAAAATCTATGTTATTTGACCGCAGTCAGCGACAGGTTGCGCGGGTGTAAACTTTTATATTTCATACGGAACGCGCCGTCTGATTATGACATAAAACCCGGCTATTTGTGACGAATCTACCAATAAATTGGAACAGCCATGTGTCTGTCTATTTCAAATAATATGTAATGAATATAAAATATATTATTTTACTTTGAATGAAAAAAAAAACATACTTACGCGTTGAACCTCCTCCTTTTTTGAAGTCGGTTAAAAATAGCCTTAAACCTTATTAAACCTTAAACCTTATTTATGTTTTAATAATTCCCATATTGAGATCCCCACTCATTACACTTAAGTTTTAAGTAGTGCCAAAGTTGGATAGGCATATAATCGTAGGCAATAAATTAACAACCCACTTAAGCTACTTAATGCCCTCTCCATAAGTCCAGAGATCTTGGCAAGTTGTAATAAGTTGGGAGTGAGTTGGGACAAGTTTTTGTAAGTTTCCCTACTTTGCGACAAGTGTAACACCCTTCCACTATTTCCAGTTCACTACTTATTTGAATAACATTTCGGTGGTACACTCACGGAGAAAATTTTTAACAGTGTTAGTTAGGGATTTATTACACTAATATTACTAACTAGCTGTCTGTCCGTGGCTACGCCCGCGTTGTTTTTGGACTTTTACATAGTAATTTTTAACTATCCTACGGGAACTCGTTAATTTTCCGCGATCAAAAATATCCAAGATGTTGACCGGACTTATAAGGTGTTATAAATAAGAACTGATTTAAATGAAATTTAGTACGTAGATAGTTTTTTACTTAAAATTGTAACGTAAGATACTTTAAATCCAGGAAAAATGTGATGAACACGCGCACAAGTAGTTAAGTGATAGGTACATATAACAAATATCTAAATGCCACCATCGCCTATGTGCCAGTAGCTAGGATGCATAGCTGTAGTACGTTATATAAAAGTATTGATATTAGTAGACACAAATTAAAGAATACTATTGGAAAATACATCAAGAAATCCAATCAAAATAAATCATTTTGCCTAAAATTGATTGACGGCAAATAAAACATTATATTACCCACCCTTGGCTCTATCAAACCCTAGTCACCCAATACAATATACTGGTAGCATAAATAAAATTACAAGTCCAAGTATAAGTCTATAAAATGACATACTTGTTATATATTGTATATGTATAAGTGGAAGGGTTTACTAATAAAGGTTCTAGCGTGAATCATAAAGCTATTAGCAGCATAAAGAAAGTGTTCTGCTGTCCATTCCATCAGAACAGCCTAAATAAATTGTCCTCTGAATTATATAAATAGGAAAGATTTATATAAACAACGACTATATTGTATTAAAATAAGTCCTTTATAAAAATAAGACTTCCAAATTTTATTACTTTGTTAGTTACATAAAAGTAAAACCACAAAGCGTAAAAAGAGTACGTATTTTAAGTACCTACTCGTATAAATAAATAATACCTTTATGAATTACTTTTCGCGTTCCACATTAGCATAAGGATACTTCGTTGTACTTTGTTAATAAATATTTTAATAACGTAATTTGTCCTCTCAACAGTACATAATACGTACTACATACCTACTCAACGTCGAAACGGATGGCGCTGATTCAAGATTGATAGCAATATGATGAGCGTCCTCCTTCCTCCAAAATAGGTACCTACATACTCATAAAAGTCCTTCTCGAAAACAGGCACTATATTGTAATTAATTTTGAAAATACTTTCAGTTCTCATGACCACTAAACAAAAATTTGACGATCTCAAACACAGTTTTTATTATTTTTAGAGTCTTCTGCGCATACTCGTAAGGTTAAGCTAAGGAAGAGTCCTGGAACACTTGCCTGGTGAACCACTGGTTGGGAGGGCTACAATTCTGATCTACTCTTTCTATCTGATAAAGGCATTGATTTTATAATTTATTTCAAAAAATATATAAATGTCAAAGGTTGGTGTAAGTCATGAAGGAAGTGCTTTCTTACAAAAATATGACAAGTTCATCAATGACCCAAAGAGAGTACCCATGACGACGCAGACACGTAAGTGTAATTGGTGACCCAAATATGTCTATTGTGAACAATAAATCCGTTATAGGCCAGTAAAATTAGCTTCCCCTGGACAAAACTCATAAACTCGCTTTTTTTAATTCTTTGTTGGCTTTTGTTATTAAGTATCAAATACTAATTAGATATATGAAGCAAAAAATCCGCAGTGGTTACCGTTTGTTATAAAAAAATTGAGATTTCGTACAGTACCTAACTTTTTCCTAAAAGTAAAATAGGTAACCAAGTACTTTGTTAGTATAATTTTTAGGGGTGTTCGAATGTTATCACCCAATATCAAAATTAAGCAGAAATCATTTTCACATCCATGTTTTTTTTTTCAGTATCCATCTGATCTCAATATCTGAATAAGCCAAAACAATAACTATGGTGCTTGCATCTAGTTAAGCTATATTGCGTCTTTTTATACATTTGAGACAAAAATTAAGCATCAGTCTTTAACGTTTTTAAAATTATGTTTTTCTCAGTAGTTAAAAAATAAAACTGTATTTTTTTGTTTTAATAATAGGTTTTCGTGTACTAGAATCAGGTTTTCATCATAATTAAGCATATAAATATCACGATTAAAAATTTGAAATTATAATTAATAGCTCGCGCGAGCAAGTAGTGAAGCGGGATGCATGCGGTGGGTGCGGGGTGCGGTGGGGAGGGCGCAGCGCTGCCGCCAGCGGCGACCGCGACATGTCATAACGAGTTTATTTCAATTGCGCGCTTTGTACCGTTTGCATCGATCGGGAAAAAAAATTTTTTTTTGTCCAGCATACGAAAAATGCCGACAATACAGCACTTTGAAATTTCCGGTGCCGACCGACACGACGCCATGCAAATTGTACGGAACAAGTTTAGTGACGTCATAGCATCCTTGTCCTACATTCTGATGCGATGTATCTTCATCAAATTGAAAAAAAAAATTACTAAGTTTAAAATTTTTTTGATTATCTAACTGGCGGACTAATTAGAATTGATTTCTCTTTTCCAGGACACTTCCCCATTAACATTATTTTTATAATTCCATACAAAAAACTGAGAGCTTAAAAGCTAATATTATATTCGAGGGCATCATTCCATATAGGGGCGTACGTACATACGGATTTTCGAAAAAAAAATTATGATGACATTGGATTCTGTTTGAAATGGCGCACCAGATGCAAAAACACTCATTTTAGCACCTTAAATATTACTCCCAATATTGCTTAAAGTTTTATAGGCGTAACTCAAAAACAAATTATAAATATCGAACAAGATAGACGTATTCTAGGCGTAACCACCCAATTTTTAATATGTTGTCAAGCCAAACAGTAGTATGAACGTGTATGCCTTTTTGGTCCGTTACAAAATATAATAAAAAGGCGCGAGGGTGGAGGGGACCTACACTGTACGCCTCCTGTAATAGCTCGCTGCTTTGTACAAAAGGGCCACATAGCGAAAGGTTCACTTACTGCAGGAGAATTACGAAGAATCTTTGCTTATTTTTTACTTTGTATACTTTAACTGATACCTTTAATACTTCCCGTGTCGGTTCTATGTGCAATGTGCTCCACCCACTGCCACTTAAAGCTAGTATTTTTTTGGGCTACGTCGGTGACCATGGTTTTCCAGAGGATCTCATCAATCCTGATACGATCGCACAGGGAAACTTCGAGCATTACCCTCTTCATCGCTTTTGAGTGACTTTGAGCCTTCTTATGAGGCCCGTCATCGTAAACGACCACGTCACAGATCCGTAAGTCATCACTGGCAACACACATAATTGGTCAACGACTTTTGACACTGCGGTTTTTGGAACGAAAAGATATTGCACAACTTCCCAAACGCTGCTGCCCAGCCGAGTTGGATTCGACGATTAACCTCATTTTCGAAGTTAGGTATACCTAACTGGACTCTTCGTCCCAGATAGACATAATGGTCTATAACTTCGAGAGATATATTGGTAGTCGATTTATCACCTCTGAAGAGACCGTAGCACTGCCCAAGTCTCGATCGAATCGAAGGCTTTCTCATAGTCGAAGAACGCTAAGCATAGCGGCTGGTTATACTCTACGATCTTGTATATAAACTGTCGCGCCTTTTCGGAAACCGGCTCGTTGCGGAGGCTAGAAGTCGTTGAATCTGCGCGTGAGATTAGTAATTCTCGAAAACAATTTCTAAATATGGCTAATAGGGAAGCGAGATGATGGGTCTCTAATTCTTTAAAAGAGTGTTATCATTATCACCCTTTTCGAAGAGGACCACCACACATCTGAGCAACCTGTGGCGTTACATCTTCGAGAATGACGGAATTAAAGTTTCTGAAGGGCTTTTAAGACCGGTACACTACCTGCCTTCAGAAGTTCAGCAGTTATTCCGTCATCACCCGGTGCTTTGTTGTTTTTTAACCTAACCTAACCTTTAACAATCTAATCCGCCCGCGGGCGGACGTCAAAAGCGCACTCCGTAAACTTCCTAGTCAGCCCATGGGCTGATCAGATTCTCGACTTTAAAATCTGCTTTTTACGGCTAAACCATGAAAAAGTCGCTTGTACGGTGTATTGACAAGTGGTAGAGCGTTTATCAAACAATATAATGGCACATTCACTTCACTAGTGCCAGTAAAAAAAATTTAAAAAAAATAAATCCGAAAGTGACAGTTTGTATGAGCGTTGTGGAAGTGTTTTGTTTATTTACAATTTATAATAAGAATTTACCACAAATGAGGTCTAAACTCGACTAATAAGTGTTCTAAAGTGAATCAGTGATGTGCCAAAAGGATTTCTAATAAGAATTATGTGTTTTCCAATTAGAAAAAAATTACGAAAATTTCCTTCGGCATAATGGTAAGTTTTTTCCATTGTTCGATTTTCAGTATGATAATAACGGATAAATACCGTAATTTACCTAAAAAGCAAACAAAAAACAAATAGTTCAATCAATTATCTGCAATATTCTCATATTTCATCAAGATAACCTATAATTTTGCAGAGTAATCTTGGTTCTTGCAAAACCTTGCAAAAAAAATTGCAAAAAAGAAAGGCGGCCATTAATCCTTGCCGAATTAGCGGTGATAGCAGAAGTTAGGTCGGGTCCGATCATAAGGGTTAACTGTTAGAGAGCCATCCTTATCTCGTCCGGGGTCCGGGATTTTCATACACAAGACAGTCTGCTGCAGCTTGCTGCTTGGCTATACAGAAGACAGTCTGCTGTAGCTTGGCTGACAGGTGTCCGCGTTATTGTCTACAACTGTCCATAGAACTCCTCGATTCAATCTAGTAGCTCAAAGTTAGATGTTACAGTTCCTACCATCCGCAGTCTTCAGCTTCGTCAATTGACTTTGCCCAACAGACAAATCTCTTGTCAACACTTTGAAGCTTTTGTTACGCCCAATGGCCTCTACGATCTGTATTAAATTGGCGAAGCTCGCGAGTAAGATATTTTGTGATCTGCCTGTTGAGCCGCCGTCAATCGCACTGCAGAACCTTCGTCTTTCTTCCTCCTTATTTTTAGTTTTAGTATTTTGGATCCCGCTGTATGGACAACTTCCACGAACCTTTCATTGTATTCGTCCACTCCCTGGCATAGTTTGGCATTCAAATCGGTTTTTCAGTTCGAAACAAACAATTTCTTTCTTTTGAGAGTATTCTTATTTAATTATTTTCATTAATGGTACGTTAAATACCGTTGTGTTTGGCGACGCGCCACGCTTTCGCCATATGCCACCGCCACGCCACTTCAGTATTACTGATGCCTTAGAGGCTGTATCTTTTTGGGTTAGTTGTATCATCGTTTAATTGAGTTGATGTCTCTTTTATTTTACCGAGGTTTTATGAGTTTGTGTTGTACGCCCTTGTTTATTTTGATAGTTACTGAATTCAAGTTTGTGCCATATGGGCGTATAAACAAAGAAACTGATTAGTTATCAAGTGTTTGGTGATTATTTAATAATATTATTAAAAGGCTATCAAAGAATTCCGTAATTAATTCAACAATAACAGTAAATATAATGCTTTTAATTTTTACGCCCTTTAAATATATGAAAATAGAGTAACAGATATTTGCCATAGATGTCGGACCAAATAGGCGTATGTGCAATATTTCCTAAAATACATTTTTAATCCAATTTCTATTCCTACCCAACGAACACACATGAAATAATATCACCCTACTAAAAATATAATTTTGATAGACTAATTTTTCACTGAAATATTAAGTTTTTTGTCTCTCCTGTAAAATTTGGTTTTTGCCCATACGCCCCTATGGAATGATGCCCTCGAATAATCAAATTATTAAATAAAAGAACCTCACTACCTTAACTTCACAAATTATGTCTCATACCATACTTCATGAAATATTAGGTATATTTAGGTACATTTTTAGGGCAGTCGTGAAAAATAGGTAAACGCCCCACCCCACTCGCACCCCACACGCACCCCACTCGCACCTCTCTCGCACCCAACTCGCAACCCCACGACCTAATTAGATCTACCCAATAAGTTGTAGGTAAAAATAAACATCATTATTATTATTTTACCTTTCTATATTCTTTTATTTATTTATTTATTTATTTTCATGGGAAACTTACAGCCTATACATTCTTAGGATGCACACAGAACAAAACATTTTCATTTTGACTACCCTGTACATAATACATAAGGACCCGAATGCTAAACAATATTTTTCTCTTTACGTTTAGTAAAGAGCCATACTTATTTGGAAAAAAAAGATTAGACCTTGGGAATTTGGTGAAACTGCGGCGCGCGCGCGTCTCGCGACTCGCGACTCGCGACAGTACGTTCGGTCGAGGGGAATTGGGACACAAAGAAATTACAACCTTATTCTGCATGAAATAACGTTCATATTGAAACGTTACCAAGAAAAAATATTAATTAATGAATAATTGCTGACATTATTTGCTTAATTTGTTTCTTATAGTACTAGTTAAATTTATACGGCATAAATTAACAACTTTTGGAGTAGTTATATATTTTGGTTCTCTAAAAACTGCAAATATTCGGAACTGTTGAATTCTGCAAAGAGAATCTGCTTAATTTTCAACAGTTTATTAGCACACACAATAAACTATTCAGAATAAACTGTTAAAATATAGTTATCTATAATCTCTGGTCAGATAAGCCAAAAAATCTGTAACTTACTGAAGATCCTTTATAAATGATAATTCTGAATGATTAATTATATTAATTTTAATTTCTTTAACTGGAATGCAAGCATTATATTATAATAGAGGCACTTTTACAAAGTTAGTAATTATGCTGTTCCACTGAAATCAAAATAAGTAGAAAATTTTATTTTTCATTTTTTTTGTACATACGCGGGAATTTAATTTGCTTAATTTGGTATATTTTAACTATAACTAACTGTATTTTATGCCATAAAGAAAGAAGTTTACAGTTATCGAATTATTTCCATTTTTAGCTAATTTTACTGGCCTATTATCAGTGATGCTATGGTAAAAATAGTATCAGTGATAATGTAACCGTGCGAACATATCAGCACGTGCCGCGCACGCGGCACACACGCGGCGCGCGCGCTATATACGCTTCTGCGTGGCGTATAACACATTGTAATCATGTTAGCGGAGGATTACACCCTGTGATCGATGTTTACATAATATTGACATGTTATTAAAACATAGCAACTCCCTTTTGAAGTGGTAACGAATAAGTCTGTACTACGATCGATACAGGTGACTTTCTCATTTTATGAGTACGCGTAATAGATTTAGTTGAAGTTATCTACTACTATGATTTAGGTCGAATTTTGCATGTCTTGTCGCTTCCGATATCAATATAGATAGTTTGTATAAAATAGTTGAACAGCGTATTCTCGGGGACACGAAACTGTTCAAAGTTCGACCTTTTACAGTTGCATCGACCAGAATGTGGATAAGGCTAGGCTAGATAGAAAGCAATGTAGTTTACGCCCAGCGGCATTCACATAAGCTTTTTTCCGAGTTGTATTTTTCTGCGATCGATTAATTTACTTATCCGTCTATAAAAACTATAACACCGAATTCCAACTAGTGCTGCATTCAATACTTCCCGATAAAGGAAAAGATAATACTTAGTCCAACATGATAATATAATAATACAAAAGATGATCATTACTACCTAGCTTAGACAATCTGGCAAGCTTTCCTCCACGGGGCTAAAAAATAGTTGAAACATAACTAATAACTACCTACCTACTAGACATCTTTAAGACCTTATGTTTAGTCATTATGATGAGGAACATGTTAATCTACTAATTGATTTCATGAGGATCAAGTGGTGTAATATGAGAACAACCTCTTGTAAGTGTAAGTAGGTAAGTAAGTAGGTACTGCCTTTTTATTATTTTAATATGAAGTGCCACAGAAAAGTTATTTCTAACGATACCCGGGCGGGCTTATCCATAAGACTCGTTCGGCCAATCGTTCGATTGATATTCAATTCTGAATTGCAAGGAGAAAGATCGCCCCGGGACAGGGCCCAATTGAATTTGAAAACAGAACATCGCTTCCCCCGCACATCCCACCTCACACCCTCTCTTGCCAGCATAGGAATACCATGAACTGGGGAATAAAACGGACTACCAATTATTTTTTGTCCATATTTAATGTTTGAAAGTGACAATGGCATGACAAAATATATATAAGGCTGATGCCTTACTTTGACGCCTGAATGTTTGTACAAAACAAAAGAAACCAGCGGCGGCGAGTAGATAATATTCAAATTCATAAATTCATATAGGTATGTACGTTTTTTTGTCGCTCTAGCTGTAGCTCTAGAACCACAGCAAAAAAGGGGAAAAATTCAGGTGTTAGTAGTGTTAGGTATATTCTATGATTAGACGATTATAACTTTGATTATAAATAAGTATAAATTGAGAGCTCGGTAGACACTAGACGCTATAATATTAACATCCCACAGAACATTTAAAAGAGGTTAGAATGGCGATAATGCGCCGTCCGTATGAAATCCGGTGTCGCCGATTCCACCCCACCTTTCACCTCCACTACATCTGTACTTCAATAAAGATGAAGTTTACGCACATATTTGCAATTTCAAATCTAGCCAATCATAGCGCCGCTCAATCACGCGATTTCAAATGGAAACGAATCATACGCATGCACGCACACTGATGTAGATTTTTATAGCTATGTGTGAGTTAGACAGCGCGATCGTTTCTTTGCGTGAAGTATGAGCGTTTTGCTCATAGTTTTGGCGCGCCGGCCCCGCCCACATCGCCTTTCTAACCTCTTTTAAATGTTCTGTGTAACATCCTATAAAAAAACAAAAAAATGCAAAATGGTCACTCTACTGCCCCCTGTCCGGCGCGGCCATTTTCCCGCCCATAGACAACAGTTTTATTGTTTTTATATTTATTTATCCGCCGCTGTTTTTGCGATATTCTGTCCTATCGTTTTTGGCGCGTGCCTTTATGACGTAGCAAAGGACGGACAAATGGTCAGGAGGCGAGACTGTATGAAGGAAGATACGCCTTCGACGTATAAAAAATCTAATTATAATGAAAATATTGTAATGAATAAGAGTAAAAGATGAAGGTTTTCGAATTAAACATAATTTCGCAATTGATGTATGCTACCTACTTTTACTGGTGTACCTACTTCTTTAACACGCACCTATAGATAAGGTAAACGTACAAATACAAAAGTATTCATTAATTGTACTAGTAGAAAGTACATGAGTTCACAATATGACATGACGAACGTTCTACATAGGGATCATACATTTTTTTTACCTATGCAAATTAATATTTTAGTTACCTATTGACTATATTATATTACCTAGACCTTGTTTACCCATTTTTATGTGACCTAGAAACACAAAATATAAATTAATTAAGTAGGTACTATTAAAGTTACTTAGATTATCTGAGAACTCCACGCACTAAACAATCAACTAATTGTGTGCGTTTATGGTACAGACATACCTACACACACTGGATATGTCCTCGTTATGCTAACAGGGTCAGGTGAAGCAAAGATCCAACTAGAATACGTCAGCGCGATTTAGAATAGCCAGCCACCCTCGTACACCCCAACAATCTTGTCGAAAACACTGTTATCATACAAAACGGATTCAAGTTCCTTCCAAATAAGGATCAACTAGTAGCAGAATAATATTATGGTAAGTATGTATAATATCTCGGTTTCGCCCCGTTGTTACATTCAGTATCAATTCAATATCAGTGCACGTTTGATCGCAGCGTTTTTCAAAATAGTATAATTACATTTATTCACAAAGTTATCGCTACTACGTTATTATTTTGAAACTCTAAGATGAACCTAATAAATACTTGTCTTTCTGACATCATTTGTATAACAACTTACGTTCTGTCTGTAGGCCAAAACGGCTTTTCGTGCCTTCCGAAGTACGGAATTATCTTTCGTTTCAGACAATCAGGTGATTCAGCCTACAGAAGAACAGAAGTTTAGAAAAAGCACTAGAAGAAAAGATATGAAACAAATTAAAATCCTTGAGTTAAACAAGCTTCGCTCAAGTCAAGACCGGCTCTCGTGTCAAACGATGTACAAGTGGTACAAGCATGGACGGCCCTCGTCCTGTTATCCCTCAGCAGGGACACAGGGTACCTAAGCAGAGTTCTGTACCATTTTTTAATTCGACTAGTAAGTAGGTATAGTTATTCTATTATTTCTTTAAATAAACATCGATCCCTTTTTCTTGCTGCTGCCATAGCCTTAGTGGACAAATAACTTAGATAAAATAAATTCACAGACTAAGTTAAATATATTGAAGTGCCCTGATCTTATGTATTTCTTATTTTTGCAGATTCTTCAGTGAGGGACCTAGATAAATCGTCACATTGATATTTAATTCCATATTGTACAAGAGTTTCACTTTTCTACTAAATGCTGAAATAAAAAATATAAACCCAGAGATAGTACCTACATACACCGTGTACTGTGTACGGTCTCCTGCATAGAAAGCGGACCCCCCTGTCGTAAGTGGCGGGTAGTCAACGACAGGGCCGCAGGGGGGTCAGTTTTCTAAATACTTTCTGACATCATATCAGTACCTACTTCAGAGATATTGGAAAGCCGCGCTTTGATTCCCACTTCTATGACCAACGTTGATAATTTATGTAGGGGTACCTACCTAATGTACATACGAGATTATGTACCACCGAAAGCTGACCGACACTCAAAAAAAACTACAGGAAGGGTGGGCGCTGATGTCGGGGGCAGAATTGGCTAAAACCAATAAATGCCGCAACATTGAAGGGGGCTACATATATTATTCGTGCCGGTTGGGTTGGGTTTTGCGACCATGGGTCCTTGAGGCCCTGAGACAGGAATCTTGTTAAAAACTTGTCGGCGCGTCTCATCGAGGTTTCCGGAGACCGCAGAGCAGGCAGCTTTCTCGCGCAAAGGCAGAGCAAAAAGACTTTATTAACAATGGACTTATCTCCATAACTACTTCGAATCACGAAAACAATGAGAAAATGAAATTGAATTGAAGAAAAGGAAATAAAAGAGTAGAACTAGTGGGAACAAACGTTTCCGTTTGTTTAGCTAACTTATCTACACAAAAATACACAATTCTACAAGCTAGGTAGGAAAAAACGGCGACTCCTCAGACGTCATTCCACTTCACACTCTTCTAAATCGCTTCTTCAGATATCGCATCGGGAAACGCATCAACACATTTGCTTTCATCAGCAAATAACACGAAGCTCGCTAAACTTCATCCAGGGCACTTCGTCAAGCCTGCCTGAACAAACTAATAAAATCAACACTTTCACTTATAGCTTTCGCATCGCATCTATTAGACGTCACCACAGAGTACTTTATATACATACGGACAAATACGTCCGCCTTCTCCACACATTTTCGTCATCTCGTGGGGCCCTCGCACCAACGCAGCACCTTCATCTTCAGATGATCTCCAGCATGAACAGCATGATGACGTAGGCTTGTGTCAGTCAAGTCACGTGGTCCGAATGCAAGACCTTGTTTTCCTAGACCATAATCCCGTGGATAAACTGTAAAACGCGGCTAGGCCGTGAGGACAATAATCCCTATGAAATTAGAGTCAGAAGGAATTTATAAATATAGTGCGTTTATTATTAGCGACTGACTTAATATAGAGAATTTCACATAGAACTTTGGAAAAAAGTCATCCGGCTCACAGGGAGGGCTGCGGCCGTCTGTATTTCAGCAACCAAATTCAAAATATTACTTTTCATAATTAAATAGCCAGAATCGTGGAAAGATGTTGCAAGCACGAAAGCGGCGAGCATGTAGAACGCATGCACGCTACAATACATAAAATAAATTTAATTGTTTTAAATCCGCTTAAATGGTCAACTATTGGTGCATACGTCGATGGGTGCATACCTTAACCCAGTTAAAAAATAATTTCACGGGATTTAAGGCAATTTGCCAAAGTCTAGAGAAGAGTAGTGATTAATGAGGTGGCGATGCCGACCGATGGGCAAGAAAGCTGGACAGCCGACTGCGTTAGTAAAAACGAAATGAGTAAAGTTTATATCGCAAAAACTAACCGCTGCTCTTCTCCTTAGTTACGAAGTTTGTTTATTGATACGCTACTGCACATAACACGAGGTAAGCTGTAGTTTTTGCGATAGTGATATTTTACTTATTTAATTACTTACCTATACTTAATTACCTATTTATAACATTTTGTAAATCATCTTAATAAACCGTATGAAAGATCTTAGTGTAGGTAGGTACGCACATACCCCATCACTTCTTACTTCCATGCCATGGTCCAAGAAAACAAGGTCTAACAAGAAGACCACGTGACTGACACAAGGCTACGTCATTTTGCCCTGTTCATCCTTGTCTATTACACGCACTCGACAAGGATGAATAATATGCAAAATGACGTAGGCTTGTGGCTTGTGTCAGTGTTAGACCTTGTTTTATAAAGTTAAACAAACATATATAATTTTCTAAATAAAAAATATGTTTAACTTGTTGTGACTGGGACGATAGAGATAACCTAAATTTGTGACGCAGAAAGTTTGCGTACCTAGTTTCAAAGATATTGATCTTTTTTCCATACAAACTAAAGCCTGACCAAAGAAATAAGAAGCCTACCCTGGGGGCGCCACGTGTACTTATATTTTTACGACTATGGCAACAATTTTACCATAGAATTAGTTCCATTGGAATTTCGCAATATGGCGAGTCGGGCTTTACGATGAATATTGTGAGGTGACCATAATTTTACTAAAACAAAGGATTTTTTCGACGAATTGTCCAGTTTGTTTCTATTTTTTTAATTGTGATTTTGGATTTTTCTTCTGACATGATATGCATGATATACCGGCATTCGTGTTCTCAAAAAAAATTTAAGGTGTCCCGTAAAAGGGACGTTGCCATTTTAACTTTTTTTTTTTGAGGGTATATTTATTTAGTCTGAGGTAGGTATTTATTGGTAGTTTGGTAGTCCTACTAAGTAACGGACATTGCCAACTAGGCCTACACTTTTTGTCCTTTAAATCGGATGTCAAATTTAGATGATTTTTTTTATTTGTTTCTCAATTTTATATTTTTTTTAAATATAGACATAGGAAACAAAACAAAATTTCTTCAAAACCTGAGAGTCTGACTCAGATTACGACGATTTCATGTAAATATGTAAATATCCCTTTCATAATTAAACGTGTCTATGTAAACAACAACGCAAAACAAATATATTATATCCAAACACGCAACTCAACCTCATATTATAGACTATTATTAATCCTCATAGCGTATAATTTTACTATAATTAAGCAGATTTCGTAATTTTCCCGAAATATTGGGAAATACCGCCTTACACGATTACCCTATTACCCTTTGAAGATGTCAGTTGTGTAAAAAAAAACATCGCTCGCTGCTGGTCGGCGCGGATAAGCCTGTCTGTTTATTTTTCTCTCTGTGCTTGGTAATTTTATTCTGATTGGACGAGCAGGATATTATAGTCTATAGGTCTAGTTTAAAATGCCTAGTATTAGTGCCAAAATAGTCGAAGCATTTCGCAATTTGAGGTCAGATGCTGTGCCCAGAGACCCGAGACCTCCGCCTCAACGGCCACAAGAAACACCCGAAGACGTCACCGGGGAAACCCAGGTTAATGAAACTGAATCGAGCCACAGCAATGAAAGTGAATCGACTAATAGCCACCAGGAAGAAATATTCGTAGAACCCGAAAACATCAATAAACATGAAAAGGCTAAGAAAGTGTTCAACTTTGGTAAAACGAAAAAGTCAGATAGTTCTAAGCCTAAAGACAAAAACAGTGGTTCTAAAGTCTACAATGTCAACACTCAAGGTAAGGATATTATTGTTTAATGATAACTAGTTTAGAAGATGAACATTCATACCCACATACATACAGGTCAAAATCAACTCTTCTTTTTGCCGTCTTTGGTGAATAGTTCTATTGTGTCAAAAAAGGCAATCATTACAGTATAAAGTGACTTACTAGAATAAAAATATTTTATTATTATTATTGTTATTATTATTATAGATGTATGTGATGTCTTTGGCTGCATTATGTGATGTGATATGCTTTGCATAGAGCTTAGGTACGGTCATGTTCATAAGTCCAGTCATATCATGTGCATATATACTTTAAATAAAGTTTTGAATTATTTTTAACTGTTATTACCTGCTCAATTTAACACACTGTTTGATATTCTTACAGCCACTGGCAGTGTCATCACAGTATTAGGGTCACCTGGCTTCCGCTGGGGTAACGATTTTGTGTATAACTTGGGCCCTACTCAAAACAACAGTCATAATCATAACAAAACAGAACATTTTGATAATAATGATGAAGAACATATTGTCAAAAACAATGATATAATTCTCCTGATGGAGGCTAAAATATCAGTAAGTTTTCTTTCACTTAATATTGCAGAGCAAACCTGCCATGTGGCTTAGAATTTTGCCAACCCAACTCTTCCTGTGTTTTTTATATTAATATTTATATTACCAATTGTTGCACTTAGTAAGTAATAATTGTTACAATTTAGTCATTGTATCTTACTGTGCTTTAAAATTATATTTTTGTAAATAATTTTTGAATTGTAACTTAATTTTTAGCCTGAACATGACTACATTGATTATATATCCAAAAATCTTGGAAAAAATTGGCATTACATCTTTAGAAAGCTGGGCTTCACTAAAGGGCGTATTGAAACATTTGAAATTGATGAGAGCAGGAATGGAGTATCTGAGGTGAGGAAACAACCTTATACTGATTAATAGATATAACAAATTTAACTAATCTCAACCCAACACTTCTGATTACTTTATCATATTAATTTTATTTCCCATTAATCATTATGAAGCTGTAATAATTAAGGTTGCTTACATAATTTTAAGGTATACATCATGTAAAGTCATCAGACGCTTTATTTACTCCTTCATCGTTAATGTAACTGTAACAATCAGGGCTCTTCTATGTCTTAAACTAATTGTATTTTTATGTTTATATAAGTCTATTCATTGATTCATCTAAGTACTACTAATAATAAGTTTATATTATCCACCAGGCTCGATACAAACTTCTGCTCGACTGGATGCACAACGATGAAGATGGCTCTCTGGGTCGACTTGCAAACATTCTTTGGGCAGAAGGCGAAAGACAGATTGTCAAGGATTTATCAATAATATATAGCACAAAAAATAAAGATCACTAGATAAATCAATAACTTAAGCATAGAAAAAGTGCACATTTTAAAATGCTGATGGTCCGAAATCTCAAAAGTAAGAAACAACCATGCTGAAGCTGAGTAAGCCACTTAGTGTACCAAATGCATGATACTCAAGAATCAGATGAAGAGTGGCTCGATGATGTTGACTATGATCATAATATAGAGAAGCAGTCTCTTTAACTTTGCTTGGTGTACTTTCCCTTTTTAAAATATTTGTTAAATCTAAAACTACAAAGGACAAAGAAGCTGTTGAAGAAATAAGGAGATATGAATTTGCTGTGCTTGCAAATAAAATTTAAAACTCCATAGTCAAAAGGAAAAATACAGCAAATTACTCATAACAACAATTTTGTGGCAAGCAGAATAAGAAGTGTAATATGATGATGCTCAATCAGTGAAACAGGTGCTATTTTCATCATTACAATATGCTAATAACGTTGAATATTCAAGACGCCGATAATGGCAACAACGCAACTGTTAAATTATCTGATTCTATGAATATATATGAATTCTCACACTACTGTTCGCCAGAACTGCTAGTTTAAGATAAAATTAAGTTTTTATTACCATATTGTGATGCGAATGCGAAAGTTTAAGTAAATTTTATATAAAGTTTATAGACTCTTTGAGTTTTGTTAAGTCTAAAAAACAATAATGAATAAAACTAATGTCATATTTTGTATATTTTAAAATTGTCTTCTACACTTCCATATATCTAAGAAAAGCGTTTTATAGTAATAGATAAAAAAAAATTACACATGAGGATACAGTTTATTTACTGAAATAAGTTGAATAAAAAATGGTAGTTTTCCAATTTATGGTATATTATACATATACATTATGTATATCTTATATATAAAATGTTCGTGTCACAGTTTTCGTTCCCACACTCCTCCGAAACGGCTTGACCGATCTTTATGAAATTTTATATGCATATTCAGTAGGTCTGAGAATCGGCTACTATCTATTTTTCATACCCTTGAGAGCAGGCGAAGCCGCGGGGCGAACAGCTAGTATTATATATATTTTGCATGTCAGGAGAGTCCGGGGTATTCGCGGGAATCAAGAAGAAATGCGAGTTCATTGCTTCGTTTCTTTTAATAAGTTTTTTATGGTAATTGTTGTGTTAATATGGTGGAATCAGTGCGATAATGTGCCGAACGAAGAACTGTTCATTAAAAGAGAAATAGTGAGTGGTTAGCTGTTTCTGGTTTGGTACCCCGCGTTACACTGATGATGTCATTGGAATGTAAGGACCACCCTTGCATTTCAATGATTCTGTGACAAAACAAGACTACCAACAAGACAAGACTCTGAAGACGTAGGAAAGAAGAATACAAAGAATGACTAAAGACGACAAAATGGAACTGAAGCACAGACTGAAAAGATATCCTATTATAATACTCTGTGCTATTACTACTAAACACTAGGCTGTATGGGCTTTGAACTCTTTGCCTTTCTCATAAGAGAGAAAAAACTAAAAAAAAAAGGACACCGACCGACCGTCAAAAAAGTATTAGACTGAGAGAGCTAGCGACCAAATTCTTCATGTGGCTTCAACTGTATTGAAACTCCGTTAGCTACTTCCCTGAACAACCTTTTCCTATAATCTTCGTGCTGGCATGGCAGGCCGCGGGCGGGGGGTGCGGGTGTAGTGGGGTGGGAAAAAAATGTGGGCTCAGCGACTTTAATTTTTTTCAAACAGTTGCTCTGTGCACCCAAAAAAAAATTTAAATCGATTGGACGGTGGGAAGGGGTAGCCAGCGTTAATTTAAAAGTACCAAAATAATAATAATTTTCGTGTGGGCTCAGCTATATTGGCTTTTTTTCTGAAGCGAGATTAATCAATATGTGAGACCCAAAAAATTGCGAATTTAATTTTTTTTTTTTAATTTTTTTTTTTTCGAATTTTTTTGGGGCTTACATTTTGATTAATCTCGCCTCAGAAAAAAAGCCAATACAGCTGAGCCCACACGAAAATAATTATTATTTTGGTACTTTTAATGAACGCTGGCAACCCCTTCCCACCACCCGATCGATTTAAATTTTTTTTTGGGTGCACAAGGAGTACAGAGCAACTGTTTGAAAAAAAAATTAAGTCGCTGAGCCCACATTTTCTTTCTTTTTTTTCCCCACCCCATTACACCCGAACCCACCACCCGCGGCCTGCCAGCACGAAGATTATAGGAAAAGGATCTTCAGGGAAGTAGCTAACGGAGTCTCAATACAGCTGAAGCCACATGAAGAATTTGGTCGCTAGCTCTTAGTGTATATTATTTATTACTGTAATCATTGTTTATTTATTATTATACTAGCACAGTATAAATCAGAGAGATTGGAAGAACCGCTTCGAGCGAAGCGGCTCTTTCAACCTCTTTGGTATAAATGTACAGTAAGCAGCACATGCGGCTGGACATATTGACCTTGAGAGCGCCGTTATTCCGTAGCAGTAGAAGCGAGTTTCGTAGTACAAGTGTCCAGCCGCATGTGCTGCTTACTGTACTACGTTACTAGTATTATATTATCTGTGATTATTACTAAAGATTAGGCTGTATGAGCTTTGATCCCTTTACCTTTCCCATAAGAGAGAAATAAACATAAAAAAATCTTCACCATCTATCTCTTCTCTTCACTCATTCACTCACTTTCATCAATGAGTATATAACCACTACGTTTTAAGAGACGTCACTTTCATAGTGAGAATTGAAATTTACATTTAGTATGAAGCCAGTTCCTTTGTTCTACCAATACGTCTTTCAGATTTTCCTACCATTATTTGACAGCTGTCAAAAATAGAGGCGGGGTGATAACCTTATTTACATCGATATCGATAGTTCTGCTTAAATAGAGCTGTGCGTAAGGTTGTTCTACCGTATTTTACTTTCGGGTTATGTAAAATAAACAATAAAATAGAGATTTAGAAATGAGAAATTTATTTACATTGTTACAGAGAAATTTATTTACATTGTTACATAATGTAAAATACACAGTATTTCTGAAAAGCGTATTACAATGTTCTGAATCTAGTGGCTGGATGTGGCCACTACTGGTAGATGGTACAGGTTCGAGTTGGCTTGTTGCTGTCACAAGTATCTGAGGTTGATGCGTCAGTATAGGCAAGTCTGAAATTATAAGACATAGGTACAAAGATCTGTTCTTAGGAACCATGTCATCAATTTCAGGTATAAAAAAAAAATTATATACAGTTTGGGAATTGATCCCGGTCGAATAATAATTGAAAAAACAGATTTTGATGCATTTTTTTTTGTCTTTGTTTCAAGAGGAAGGGTATGATTTATGATTTGAGTAAAAGGGGTTGGGTCAATCCAGTCCCAACGACCACTGCAACCTTTGCAGATCTGTTGTAGTCAGTCCCTCGCATTTTAAGTAGCCTCGTCCAACCCTATAGTTTGAAGAAGCTGACGATGGACGTTGGGCTCAGAGCCCGGGCCTCTTCAGGGGCCAATAGAGGTCCACCCAGTTCCCGACTGCTCTTGGTGATGAGTGTATTGCATTCACATAGTACATGAAGCAGTGTTTCCACGTCATCGCCACAGAAGAACAGGAAGGTTTATATGTATAATGTATAATATTAAAGAATATATGCATGGTACACACGTGGGTGGGCCGCTAGTTTCCAATAAAATAAAAATCCAACTAACCTGATTTACAACGTTCAGAATGAGGCAGCTGGATCCGGCCACTGGTGGATGGTTCTACTTGGCTTGTTGATGAGATTTTTACTGTGCCTAAACTTGAAGAAGGCTGAATCGGAGTGGTCAGGGTCATGGGTTCTAAAATGTTAACATAATTGCATGTAAAAATTTATTCAATTTATTCGACTGCACGGATAGTAATGTAATATAATTATATTGTTCTCTTATTTGTATAGTGCATGCATTGCACTGCCTGAGAGAGAGCGAGAGAGAAATGTATAATATGTTAAATTATTTGAAAATTAATCAATATAGGGAGTGAAAATTATACTAGCACATTATTATACTTACCATTAGAATCCATTGCTATATGCAATGGAAATTCAGACAGCTGATCATCAGTTAAAGGCGTTGCTGTTAAATTGAGCTTGGGTACAGCACGTTTTTTGAGGCGGGTTTTGGATTTTGTAAAATCCCGTTTCTGGAAATGTTTTTCACAAACATGTCTTAATGCATGTAACTTTTCAATTGGCACATGTACTAAATCTTCTTTGCCAACTACTTTTACCCACTGCTTACACCTATAACAAATAAAACAGTGAACTGTAAAATACTAGAACTTCTAGGCTCTTGGATGTATAGTTGTGACGCCCGCGGCGCGCCCAGGTCTTAGGCGCGCCTGCGAGGCGTCAACACGATGATGAATGAAGTGACGAAACGTAGAAATAATTGCACGACATCACTGGTTTAATTTACAGATAGCTAATAATAAAAGGTAAAATAATAAATGATACGTTGCATAGTAGGTACGTGTTTGAGGTTATACTACTTACCGGTTTTCATCTAATGGAAATCTTGCATAAAACACCTTTTCAGTACTGTACCGTTCTTGTATATGGCAAATTTCACAAGTTCTGTGAGCATCACCCATGATTTATCCTATAAATGCACACACAACTAAAACGAAGAGTCAATTTGTTTATAATGAGTCCTGTCTCACTAAAACCAGCACAATACACGGAGAAGATAACTGAAGTTGACTATCTGACCAAATCTCAAACTCAACGCGAAGAAATACTGTAGAAATTGAAAAAACAGACGATATAAAAACTCACAAAGAACAACGCAGGCCAGCGGACATTTTGTCTGTGTTGCCAGACACATTGTCATATTATTTCCAAAACTATTTTATTGTTTTAAAAGTATTTAAGAATTTATAATAAAATTATACTTAAAGGCATCAATAACAACTCTATTTTAATATTTTATCAATATTCTTTGTATATTAATTTTTAACTGTATTATACAAAGTTCTAAGACTATAATTATAAGAACTACAAACCTACTACAATAGAAATTGGTCTGCATTGTCGTGAACACTGGGTTTGTTTCTGTGGGTTGGGAGCCAGATTCATACTAAAATTCTCTTCTATGGAGTTTCCAACCACTGACTTTCATTGAAGCGGCGGCACAGTGCGGAGTGGTGTTAGAAAAATCTTTTCAACATGAAAGGCGACAAGAACGTAGATATCCAAGCTCTTAAGGACATAGCTAACAAACTGAGGATCGACAGTATCGTTGCTACAAATGCTTCGAAGTCCGGGTGAGTAGTCTAACCTAACTTTACGGTGTGGCTGTGATACTTGTTTGATTGAAGGACTAATGAAGGTTAGCTAGAAATCAGAGGAAATTACATTGTTACAGTATTTCTATAACTGGTAGCTAATTTGAAATTGTTCTGGTCAGTTTTCATCAAACAATGTGCTAGCTAGCCATTGTTTTACTAGGTATACATGCTGCGCGTGCGACTCCGTTTTCCAACCGGCATTTTGTTCTTATAAGTAAGCCATGTGCTTAGTAAGTTGTTAGGGCAAGTTTGGACTTTGATCATTTTCTGACTTGTCTAGCTTTGCCAGGTTCTTTGGGTAAGTAGTTTTAGTGAACAAAGTTCTAAAACTATTTTACACGATTTGGTGTGCGTCACTCCTGCCGGTATTTTATTACACTATTCAATTTAAAATAGTCTTAAGACTAAGCTAAGCAAGGTGTAAGCCCGGCCATGAACATGGTGTGGTGGGGCGTGCAGTGCGGTGGAGCTTTGGCGTGGCCCGGAGCAAAAGGTCTAAAGAGCAGAATGTCAAAATCGCATAATGCCAAAAATCTACTTATAAAAAAACTATTGGATATTGTTTATTTTTTTTACTTTTTTTGCTAAGTCTGACTTGCACTATGTGGGAAAAAATTATTACTTTTATTAAAAAATAAGGGTTTGTCTTTACGTTTTCCTCCCGTCCCCCGTCTTCGGCTGAAGACCTGTGTTATTAATCTAATAATTAAGGTTGTTCTTTCACTGCAATTTACCTAAAAATATATATTTATATCTCAGGAGTCCCCAAAAAAATTTATTAGTAAGGGGCTCCCCACACATCGGTGCTATTTATACCATCGGTGCCACTTATAGAGTGCTATTTCCCACCACTCCGTTCCCCCCTACTAATATGCTGCAGGATACTAAAACTCACCCAAAAATAAAATAATTTATGACCATGATTGAGAATCGATATTATTTTGTATATTTACGGGTCTTTACGCGATAATTTTAAATAGGTATGTTTCGCATAGAGACCTGTAAATATACAGAATGAAAGCCTCAACCAAATATAAGAATCTATATCCAAGTATATTTCTTTAATAAGAAGATTTTTTGTCACTTTGCGCTTTTGTCATTCTGCGCCTTTGACATTGTGCGCCAACTTGTCATTTTGCTCTTTTGAAATTCTGCTCCGAAACGAAAATGTCTAAAAGTCAAAATAAATAATTTTGTTTCACATTCATCATTATGTAATCCATTAACAAACACCAAAGTATTTTCTCAAGTGTGGACGTAGGTTCTCTTGCATATTTTGCGTTTTGCACATTTTGCATTTTGCGCTTTGCTCATTTTGCGTGTGGTGCTCATTATGCGTTTTGCACATTTTGCTCCGAAGGGCGATCTTACATGTTAATAAGTATTTTAGTATTTTATTATTAAAATAAGTGTTCCACACTATGAGAAAATAATTTTGAGGTAAAAATTTTTAATGTCGTGAAATTACCCAACTTTTGCAAAAAAAATTCAATTTTCATGCAAAAAGTAACGTTATCTTATTTTACTTAGAAAACGACTTCAACACTGTTATGTAGCACAAATAAGAATAAAAATACGTAAAAGTAACCTTTTGAGTCATGTAACGCAAAGTGGTCGAAAATATCGTAAAAATGTTACAATGCTAACGTTCTGGCAAGTTTCGCGCCGCAAGTCGCGCCGCCGCCGCCGCCGCCGCGCGAAGCTGTGGCCAGGCGGTAAGCCGCCGCTGTGAGCCTCATGTTCGTGGCCGGGTTAAAGAGTTAACAAGGTTAGCTTGTTGATTGAGTGGATGTAACCGTGCTGAGCTTACTAGCTAGCTTGCTAAATATCGCATAGTGTAGAATTTTTCTATTAATATTTTCGTTTCATGATAAAAATATATATATTGCTCCCCTTTTTTTCCTTTTTTTTTAATTGTATTTTTAATTGAAAGATAATTAAGAAATAAAATGAATAAAATGCATTTTTATTATTTTATTACAAAATAATAAAAATGTGTGCTTTATTATTTATTTTTCAAATACTATTAATTAATAAAGTAAAAATATAAAAGTTAAGAAGTCCCCTGGCTTATTATTATAAAGGTAGCAATAAAACGAGTGACTGTAAAATACAGTTTTAAGTGTCAAAATTAATTAATTTGGGTTATAGAATTACTAAGTGAGCGACTGACTGCGAGTGACGAGAAATCAACAGAATAGCAACTAACAAACATTAATTTACTTAAAATACAAAATGAGCAGCTTCATAATATTTGAGCGACCTAATATTTGTTTGAGTGTCAACGTTACGTCCTGCATTTTTTTCAATAATTGGCAAGTGTTTCGAATACAAAAACAACTTTGAAAAAATTAAAACCCCGGCGGTCCCCGGCCGCTGCCGCGGCACGCTCGCTCCGCTCGCTCGGCTCCCTCCGCTCTGTTATTGACATCAGTCTAACCTAACCTCATCATCTGGGTAGATTTGTTTTTTTTTTTAACGGGGGCTGAGCCCCCCAAACCCCGCTATTAGGGGGCTGTGACCCCCCGCCACCCCGCTTCGTTTAACGCCCTGACTACTATTATCAAAGCCAGTAACCTTCGCGTTGCCAGTTGCACTCTCTATATTTCCAGTCGCTCACTTGGTAATATTTATATTTTAATTAAAAAATAAGAATGTTCGGTGATTCAGCAGGAAGCTGAATTCTAAGTGAACTGTAATATGAATTTGACCATATACGTTAATTACGAATCGGCTCGCGGTTCTCTTAGAATTCAATTTAAGAATCCTTTCGCAGTTCACAGTTAAATGGCGTTTTAGGCCCCCCTGATTATGAATGTTGATTTTAATGTGATATTTTCCATACAACCCGGTGCTTGTGCCAGGGCTTGCGCTGTCTTACTGTTGTTTTCATCTGCTGTTCTATATTGTTGAATTACCAATCATTGCTATCAAAGTTTACACGAAAATTTTAAATTTCTGGTAATTTATTTTTATTTAAAATGAAAATGAAATGAAAATGAAAATGAAAAATGTTTTATTGGAAGTAAGATTTTACAAATGCACACAAACCTAATTATTTTGCTTATATGGAAGATTTATGAACTGAAATTATTTATCTATTATTAGATAACTCTAATAATAACACATGTTTAAATATGTTTTAAAATGAATAAACATTTTCATCAGTAAAATCTCTATTGGTCAAAATTTGATTGCTTTTAGCTATGTTTTGAGTTAAGCTCTCATGAAGTAATTAGGGTTTGACCATTTGCATTATCAGTTTGCAAGTGATACCTACATGAACAATAACCTCAAATTGACTTACAGCTTAAAACCTTGATAGGAATGTTAGTAGGCAAGTGATTCTTGACCTTGTGAATTATTGATTATACAAACTGTGTCGTGTCTTCGTTATTTATATCTGATGACCTGGTAACTGAGGTCTGCAATTAAATTAAAGCCATACTGCATAGCATCAGACTCTTTGTATGACAATTGAGCATATATTTAGTACTAGCGACCCGCCCCGACTCCGCACGGGAAAATGGTTATTGTGGGTTATCCTTAAGTATAATGCATGTATTATACATATAAACCTTCCTCTTGAATCACTCTATCTATTAAAAAACAGGACATAGGGACAGAGAAAGCGACTTTATTTTATACTATGTAGTGATTTTGCATAACTTGAATGTTTTTTTTTTTCATAGCTTTAATATGATTGATCAAGGACTTTTAATGACTTTACAATCCACACAAATAAGCATTAGAAATAAAAGTTTAATAGTATTATGAGATTTAAAAATATTTGTTTTTTTTTTACCAATTGACTGTGCAAAAGTCATAGCATATTTATATATTTTTTGTAAATATAAGAATTATGTATAAGAAGACTATACAACTGACCATATCAATAAATATATAGAAAAAGAAATAGTAAATAGACTCATAGAAGGGAATATTTAACCCCCATGGATAAGTAAGAAGGATGAGATTTCGAAAGAATTGTCAATCAAAATGTTTTATAGCCATTTTTCACTATCTCTTAGCCTCATAGAGGTGGGAGCCGCGCTGAGCCTCTTCTCCATAATCAATCACCAATTTTTTTTTTATTTATTTGTAACATAGGTAAGTAAAGATTTATTTAAAAAATATGTACCTATTGTAGTAGAGGTAGAAATCTTTATTTTTAATTGTTGTTTTTTTATAATTGTTGTTGTTTGGTTTTTCCACATAGTCATCCCACATCATGTGCATCCATGGCAGAGGTGATGTCTGTGCTGTTCTTCCATACAATGCGGTACAAGATCTCCGCTCCCAGAGATGCCTCGGCTGACAGATTCATCCTCTCCAAGGCAAGTCCAAATGCCAATGCTATTCAACTCTTCTGTACCATTCTTTTATATCTTGAAGATCTTGATTGATATCGGCGGCCTACTACGGCCCACCTGTAGTTTATTTATTTGATGCCTATAAAAGACTTACGACAGGTATTAATACCAAATCTGGTTTTCTAGTTATGCATTATGACTAAATATTAGTTATATCCTATTTGTTTATGAAATGGGGTATAAATAGTCTTGTGCTAAAGTAAATTGTTTGTCGTACTCATGTCGACCTTAATATCGAATGTGGGCAGTAACATTCAAACATAATTTTTATTTTAATCACTATAAAATAAGTAAAATTCGATCTACTGCATACATTTAATATTTTATTTCAATCTTAGGGTCACGCCGCTCCTATCCTATACGCCGCATGGGCGGAAGCCGGTCTGTTCCCAGTTGAAGATCTAAAGAACCTTAGAAAGCTGGATTCAGACCTAGAAGGACACCCAACTCCGCGCCTGAACTTTATAGATGTGGGCACCGGCTCCCTGGGTCAGGGTCTAGCTGTCGCAGCCGGCATGGCCTATGTGGGCAAATACTTCGACCAAGCTTCCTACAGGTAAATAATCAACCTATCTATATTAATAATAAAAATGAATCACGGAGATCTCCATACCGAATTGGCAAATTCTTGTATTGTAGGACCAGGTTGGTATAAACTTTTTGCAGCGGGAAAATACCTCAATCCCACTGAAAAAGCGGGTGGAACCGCGGAGCAGAAAGCTTGCTCAATCATTTTGCTGACTTGATATAATACACATGTTATTTTTATATAATTCAACATTTGGGACATGTAATGAGCTGTTAACGATGAGATGACTTAACATACATACTTTGAGTTCTATTAAAATAATATCTAGATTTTCAGAGCAGTCGGTCTACTAACCTTTAAAAATCAATTGATGAATGTGGGATTAAATGAACTCAATATCATATTATTAAATTGAGTGCTACTAACGCATAGGTCTGATGCTTACATTGTCAATTTTTTGTTTCCATGTATTTTTTATTCTTTATTGCAACAATCATTCCTTGATCCAATGCTGGTTTCAACATAACCACTATTGCGTGTTTAATTGATGATGATGAAAAGTAAATGACAAGCATCGGAAAAAATCTTATATTCGAAAACTTATAAAAAAACTTACGTCTACAAAAACATCGTTCCATTTTCGACGGCCTCGCAGCCTAGTTGGTAGTACGTCTGCCTATGAAGCTCAAGGTCGCGGGTTCGTATCCCGCCCAGGGCAAACATTCATGTGATGAGCACTTGTGTTTGCCTTGTGTCTGGGTATGATATGTACTGACACCCATAGTACAGGTTCTGCCTAGTTTGGGGTCAGATGGCCGTGTGTGAGATATTTATACTTTTTTTATTTTCATTGTCTTCTGCATCGTTCGTCATAGTAATCAACATCGGTTATGTTATTCATTTCGTGAAACAAACAATGGTATGCATTTATTATTATTTCCTAGGATCTTAAGAGGCCGTCTACAAAATTATCGCCGCAAGTGGCGCCGCCAATTGATTTTTCTCAATTTCTTTTAACACAGAGCGAATTTAAATAAAGTAATTCACTTATTTGATGTAGAAAATCATAAGCTTTTTTTTAAACTGGCAATATTCTAACGGCAATAATACAAGATACTTTTATGAAAATCGCCAAAAGTGGCCGTTTTTGGCGGTTTTCTAAATTATAACCATGAGGACTATTGCAGTTAGAATATTGCCTGTTTAAAAAAAAGCGTATGATTTTCTACATCAAATAAGTGAATTACTTTATTTAAATTCGCTCTGTGTTAAAAGAAATTGAGGAAAATCAATTGGCGGCGCCACTTGCGGCGATAATTTTGTAGACGGCCTCTTAACAGCTAACAAAGCTTCCTGACATTTTTACACCTGAATTATTCGACATTATTATATACTAGCTTTCTGCCCCGCGGTTCCGCCCGCGCTTACTATTTTTCCCGAGAGAGTGAGGGATTTTCCCGCGGTAAAAGGTAGCCTTTGTGATATTCTGATGTATAAACTATGTTACTGTAAAGTTTAATTAAACATTCAGTAGTTTTTGCGTGAAAGAGTAACAAACATACATCCATTACTCACAAACTTTCACGTTTATAATATTAGTAGGATTATCTTGGAAGAAAAGAGGAACACCATATAACTGGACTTTTGCAAGTCCGGTGAAGTTTGATTGGTCGTAGGTACTTTTTCGACACAAGCATAAATTAATTTAAAAAAAGTGGGCTTGAGCAGCACGGTAGAAAATATCATATTAATTTGTTTTTCATGCTTTTGCACTATTATGTGTGTTGGATATGGAAGATAATTTCGTAGCGCGAGAAGTAAAAATAATAGAATGATGCGTTTTGTAGAGTGTACTGCCTGGTCGGAGACGGCGAGGCGGCTGAAGGTAGCATCTGGGAGTCACTGCACTTCGCTAGCCATTACAAACTAGACAACCTCGTCGTAATCTTCGACGTCAACCGCCTGGGCCAGTCCGAACCCACTTCCTTGCAGCATAAGGTAATTATAACATGTTAGATTCATTCAATTCAAATTTTAAGAGCAGGGCTCTAGTCCATGGAGTAATCGCCAGCTTTCTCTGTCCATAGCCAGTTCCTTGACTTCCTGGTACGACACGACTTCAACTTTTTCCTTCACTTGGTCTAGAAATGTGCGTCTTGGTCTTCCACGTTCTCCAACATGTTAAGATAAAAAGTATAATTGATTGTGCCGAAATATCGCACACTGCTGATCTACCCTTATCTTATCTAGCCTAAAATGTTTCACTGCTCTCGCCTTTTCTTCAATTGCTTACTATATTGAGCTACTTCTGACTAGATTTTTAAGTAACTGTGTAGTGGCCAGTGTCCGGCCCAGTCCCACTTAAGTTTGGCAGTAATCTGAGCAGCATGCTATCTCTGACTCGGTCACTCAATATCTCACCCAGAAAGTATAAGTCGAATCCTGTTATGGGTAAATAAAGTCACAAATATTTATTTTTAACTTTGATATTTACATCACTTACATAGTTAACTCAGTTACATTTTCTTTTCTGGCGTGTTCAAAAATGAGTAAAGTAATAATGAGTTACAGAGATATACAGGGCGTCCCACAGCTATGCCACATGGAGGGAAAGTACCTTAAATATTGTAAGTAGAACATTTTACTGAAAGAAGACTTTATTTTATTTCTAAAAACTATTAAAACTGCATTCATACATTTTTTAATAATTACATGGTTGAACCGGGAATCGAACCCGTTATACGAGAAAAAAATATATCCTGTAGTTTTATCATACCGATCGAAAGGCTTTATCATAAGGGTTATTTTTTGCTAAATAACATAGTGTCAGAAATAAAAGGAAGACTATGTATTTTAACATTTTTAATATAAAATTTATCAATTTTATTAATACGCTGTTGAATACAAAGTCGCACTCTTTTGATTATTTCACTCCCTGTCTTTAAAACTACGCGACGGATTTTGATTTTAATAGATAGAGTGATTCAAGAGGAAGGTTTATATGTATAATACATGCATAATATACTAAAGGATAACCCACAATAACCATTTTCCCGTGCGGAGCCGGGGCGGGTCGCTAGTAACCCCATGCATAAAAAAAATCTCGGCGACCACATCAAATGTTAAAATTCATGATCTTTCTTTTATTTCTGACACTATGTTATTTAGCAAAAAATAATCCTTATGAAGGAGCCTTTCGATTGGTATGATAAAACTACAGGGTGTTTTTTTTTCCTCATGTAGCGGGTTCGATTCCCGGTTCAACCATGTAATTATTAAAAAATTTATGAATGCAGTTTTAATAGTTTTTAGAAATAAAATAATGTCTTCTTTCAGTAAAATGTTCTACCTTCAATATTTAAGGTACTTTCCCTCCATGTGGCATAGCCGTGGGACGCCCTGTATAGTAATGAATGAGTATCAGCTGATATACATAAAAAAAAATATTAGTTAGAAATTTCGCACACTTTCTTGTGGATACAAATGAGTATTATGAACATGTATAAATAAATATGATTGATTTATATATTTTGTGTCTCGTCAATAGTTTTCGTACAGTAGTAGCCCAGGTATTAATGACCTGCATAAGCTATCATATTAAATACATTATTTACCATTTTATTTCAATTTTCGTAGGGATCTCTGCAGATAATGTAAGTAGCTTATTTCTTGTCTATCGTTTTGACAGTTTATCCACGTAAAGCTGTTGGTCCCTGCAACTTACGGATGTAGTCGTTATACGATCCCTGTCAAAAGCCTTGGGCGGCTTAATTATAATATTCCCTCAAAACGTAGCTTTATTTGAAAAATACAAATATCGTTTTATGAATAGAACGCTTACGATTGGATACACACGATATGATGGATGTGATAAACTCTTTAAGAACGTAACATTACGATTAAGTAATGTGTTGTAGATTATTTGTTTAATCAAACTACGAGCATGATGGCTTTATATACCTACTGGTCTAAAAAGTATTTTAGAATTGTTATCAGTTTATTGATATCTGAAAAAATATAAGCTGTGTTTTAAAATAAACAGCTTCAATCTACGTTTGATAAGATATTACATGCAATATCTTATATATAAAAATGGATTGCTGTTCGTTAGTCTACTTAAAACTCGAGAACGGCTGAACCGATTTGACTAATTTTGGTCTTGAAATATTCATGAAAGTCCAGGGAAGGATAAAAAGGTAAAAAAAAACGAAAAAAAATAAAACAACGCGGGCGTATAGCCGCGGGCGGACAGCTAGTTAAAGATAAAACATTATCACAGTTCCTAAAAATCTCGGAGAAGAAAATTATAGGGGTATGTTAATTGTTGTAGATCTACAAATCGGAGAATTACTACGCATAGCATAGGCTACTTTAAAAATAAGCAATTCACACTAACCTAATAATTTGCCCTATCTACTAGTGAGTTTCAATAATTTTTACACAATCATAGCTCGGTTTGATGAAGACAGCGTCGCAAGCATACTAGTCACTGCTTTGCCTCATTATGTCATTGTTTTGACATGCAACCAATTTCTTGATTATATCAAATGAATAATGAAGAATATTCATGAACACGACTAAAATAGAATTAATTATATTACGAACGTTTATTCGACGCTCTTACGGTGAGGAAACCTGCGAATAAAATCAAAGGTTGCGTGTGAAGTCGACCAACCCGCACTAGGCCAGTCAGCTAATGGCTCTGTTTCAGGGTAGGCTCGACTCTTCGGTGGGGACATATAACATATTATAGGCTGTTGACGGCCCCGTGGCCAAGAAAATAGTCGTCTGCCTTCAAAGCATAGGGTCGCGGGCTTGAATCTCGCCCATTGCAAACATTCGTGTGATGTGCGCTTATATTTATTTGATTTGTGTCTGGAGCTGGATCTTATATATAAAATTTTCGTGTCACAGTTTTTGTTCCCATACTCCTCCGAAACGGCTTGACCGATTTTTATGAAATTTTATATGCGTATTCAGTAGGTCTGAGAATCGGCCAACATCTACTTTTCATACCCTTGAGAGCGGGCGGAGCCGCGGGGCGAACAGCTAGTATATTTATATATGTATGTATGTATATAAGTTGTCTGGCTCTGAATAGAACAGGCTCTGATTAAGTTTAGAGTCAGATGACAGTGTGTGGAATGCCCCCCATATTTATTTAGCACATTCTGTAGCCTTGAAAGGCCGCACCTCGAAAAAATAAAAGCGCATTGGAGGCGTGGTCTAGACGTGCGACGCGGGGCGCACCCCCCGCGGGGCTCGGGGAGCCGCCGGGTCCGTCAGTTTAAAATACCGCGCGCTTAACTTAGCCACGCTTTGTTGGAACAGAGCAGAGCTAGAATTTATACTATAATTGTAGTATTTGTCTTAGTAAATACTGTATACTGTGTATCCTAATAAAGAGATAGTACGATAAACTGCTCTATTTGTTTATTCCTTTCCATTTACCCTTATACGAATCAAAATTATTTTTTCTATGTACAAACATTTGACCTCTACAGTTTTATTATAATATAGATTTTATTTGATTGTATATCTTTTTATTTTGAGTTTATTTCTATTGAGTTTATTTTTGTTGTTGTTGTTGTGACTTTGACTTTGACTTTCGACTTTCGACTTTCGACTTTCGACATTGACTTTTACTTTGACTTTGACATTGACATTGACATTGACATTGACATTGACATTGACATTGACATTGACATTGACATTGACACTGACACTGACACTGACACTGACACTGACACTGACACTGACACTGACACTGACACTGACACTGACACTGACACTGACACTGACACTGACACTGACACTGACACTGACACTGACACTGACACTGACACTGACACTGACACTGACTTTGACTTTGACTTTGACTGTGACTTTGACTTTGACTGTGACTTTGACTTTGACTTTGACTTTGACTTTGACTTTGGACTTTGGACTTTGGACTTTGGACTTTGGACTTTGGACTTTGGAATTTGGACTTTGGACTTTGGACTTTGGTCTTTGGTCTTTGGACTTTGGACTTTGGACTTTGGAATTTGGACTTTGGAATTTGGACTTTGGACTTTGGACTTTGGACTTTGGACTTTGGACTTTGGACTTTGGACTTTGGACTTTGGACTTTGGACTTTGGACTTTGGACTTCGGACTTTGGACTTCGGACTTCGACTTCGACTTCGACTTGTATGAGAAATAGATGTTTTCCGATTCTCAGACCTACTGAATACGCTCACAAAATTTCATGAGAATCGGTCCAGCCGTTTCGGAGGAGTATGGAATCGAACACTGTGACACGAGAATTTTATATTAGTTAGGGCTCCCTATGATTACTAAAACGCTGCTCACCCCGTTAGGGAAAAGAGCGTGTCTTTACGTATTGTATTGTATATATATTATTTCGTCGTAGTTTATTTTATTTCACGCAATTACAATATTCAAACGTATCGATTAGATGGAGCGTCGTCAGTGGCATAGTGGTTCGTAGGTAAGTGCGGGTTCGAGACTCATTACCTACAGTCAAGAGCCGTCTAGCCATTGAAACTGAACACGCACATCGTAATACTCTGCCTTATAAACAAAGTGATTTTCATAGAACATTTCGGGTAATGTTTTGGGTGATGTGTAATGGTACGGGGTGATATCACCTTTTCGAAAGTAATGAGTAATGTGATATGGCATACTGTTTTGCGCATGTCTCAGGAAAGTTCAAGGTCTATATAGAGAAAGTTAACCCTTCAGTGGTGCAATATTATGCAGATGACCATGTTAATTTAAAAAAAGCATGTACTTAGTTTTTTTTCTTATTTCAAGCATAAGTCTCCGTTTTCTTGCCAAATCTGCCTTTTTTTTATTTTTTGGACGGCGTTTGTTTCCCATCTTAGTAATAAATTATTTTCGATTTCGCCGGTGCAATTTGCGATCGCCTAGCGCAGGTCCGTCGTCGGCAAAGGTAAGCGGACGACTGATCGCAGTGCGGGAAAGTGATGACGCTAAGCAGTGCCGTACGTGTATAACAGAGAAAGGTATGCTGTTGCGCGCTAGAACTAAACAGCGTAAGTGCCAAATTCTTTGGTGTCCATTTATACAAAAAGTAATGCACATAATAAAAATGTTTCGAGATGAGACATTAATAAAGTTGAAACCCATACTTATGACCACGTTTCAGCATCCAATTCATTGCCGTTTACCTATACAAAGCGAAAAAAGATAATAGAAGGTGCAACTTTGGCTTATTGTTCTATCGATAAAATTTTCAGTAAACGTGTTTTCAGTGAGTAGAGTCTTGAGATAATATGATCAAATAATGTATATCTAAAAATTAACTAACTTACTCTTATAGATTACGAGTACTGACGAGTCAAAGAACACTAAAATTTTCCAGGTGTCGCCTTAACCGCCATGGTCTGAAATATAACACTTACCAAATCGAGCTCACAACGCCGCTCATAAATAAGTCCCACATATTATTATTATTATTATTATTATATATTATTATTATTATAAGACTTATGTTTTGACTGATTGATATAGATTTTGTTTCTGTGGCTGGCAGTAGGAGCAAGTTCTTAGAAAATATGCTTGGCG
Organism: Teleiodes luculella; assembly: GCA_948473455.1. NCBI lineage: Eukaryota > Metazoa > Arthropoda > Insecta > Lepidoptera > Gelechiidae > Teleiodes > Teleiodes luculella. The sequence continues at coordinate 19,350,806 of OX419582.1, read as the reverse complement.
GTTAAAAGGTTAACTTAAGAAGTATCGTTCGGTTCTAATAGTGAAGAAGCCGTTTGTGAGGTGTCCCCATCTATACCTAGTACGGGAAATGAAATAAATGTTGTTTGTGTAGTTGGATGTATACGACGCCCGTATGAAGGCGTTCGGTCTGCACTCTTTGGTGGTGGATGGCCACGACGTGTCTGAGCTGGTGAAAGCGTTTGACGAGGCCGCGACCACCTCCGGCCAACCGACCGCCATCGTCGCCAAGACCTTCAAGGGCAAGGGTTTCCCTGGCATCGAAGACAAGGACAACTGGCACGGAAAGGCCCTAGGCGCTGACGGCGAAAAAGTCATTAAGGTTAGTTTTCTCTCTGTTCTAATATTTCACCTTTAAATGTACATATATACTTCAAATGTACAGAAGCCAGCTCATGCAGCTAAACATGTTGACCTTGAGAGTGCCCGTATTCCGTAGTGGTGGGGCGAATATCGTAGTGCGAATGTCCAACCGCATTTGCTGGCTGCTGTACTTTATAAAAATCTATTGTTTAATGTATTGGTTTTTTGTTGTTTCACAAAGATAAGTTTAATTTACAAGTAATAAATGTAAACACAAATAAATAGTGTTAAACTAGCCCAGAAGTAGGTAGATTCAACGATTCGATCAACGAAGACCATATTACAAAGTTTCAAATGTGAATCTATACTAACATTATAAAGAGGAAATATTTGATTGTTTGTTTGTTTGCATTGAAGAGGCTCCGAAGCTACTGATCTGATTTTAACGAAACTTTTTACAAAAACAGTATTGCCCTTGGGAAATAACATTGGCTACCTTTAATCGCGGGAAAATGTCTCATTCCCACGGGAAAAATTTAACGCGGGCGGAGTCGGGGCGGAAAACTACTATTATATATTTTGATTTGATCATCCTGTACATTGTAGTCCAATTTCTCCTGTCCTAGCATCAGCAACATAGTCGCGCCGGCGTTTTATAGAATCCTTGCACAGCATTCATTCGTATATTGAACTACTGTTGTACTAAAGTACTTGTACGTAATTCCTCAATGGTTCATAGTTGTTTTTTTTTCTATGCAGCACCTGCAGTCTCTAATCAAGAACAATACGGTGACCCTCAAAGCCCAGCCGCCGCTGAGCGAGGCCCCTAAGGTGCACATTGCTGACATCACCCTCTCCTCTCCCCCCGCGTACAAACAAGGGGAACAGGTCGCCACGCGTCTCGCTTACGGGACGGCCCTTAAGAAGATCGCCGACAATAACATGCGGTATGTATTTTGCTATAAAAGCCCACACGTAGCTAGGTATATAATATCATATATTCAAGCAAGACACTATATATTTTCTATACAAATCTGGCAGCGACCACAAACTTAGCTCAAAAAAATAATAAAATAATAGTGGCTTCACCAACATAACAGGACACTTAGACGCAACAAGGGCTAATATTTAAATACATATATGTATATAGCTACCGTGTGTGGTTAAGTTATAGTTGTGCATATTAATATTGCAAATCCGGTGAAGCTTGATAGGTCGTACCTTTTCGACACAAGAAATAATTTTAAAAAAAGATATTGAAAGTATTATTATGTTTATTTTATCACTATTATGTTAAATTTATCTTTTTTAGTGCATAACCATATAATGGGCCCGATTCTACGTATTAAGCTCTAACTTAATTTTAAAAACCATTAAATATAATGTCCCTTTCACGTTCGTATGAACGAAAAGGGACAGGTGATTGTCAACTTTTTAGAGACGTCAAACATCGATTTTACCATGAAGGAAGAAAAAATTTTACGCGCCCAAATGGAGTAGTAATCAAAACGTACTATGGGTGCCGGCTCAGACATGTTATTTGGACTCACACACACATTCACACTTTTCTTTCAAATAGTCGTTCACGACATGTCGTGATGTTCTGTCATAAAATATAATAAATAAAATAAATAACACAAAAAGGTTAATTGTGCGGTGAAATTGTGCCGAAACCATGTAGCAAGCAAAACTACAAAGCTTGCTGGTATCACATTTTTCTGGTGAGTAGTAAACCGCTTGGTTTTTTCAATTTTCGTGGTCAATTTTGTAGCAGAAAATTGTGTTGTTGATTTTTAGTGATGTGAAGTAGTCGATAAAAAATAATATAGAATCGAGTCGTCAGCTTATTATTTTTTAATTTCATTTATTAATCGCTGTTTTCCAAAAGATCCGAAAATTAAAAATATTGTTTTAAATTTTGTGACAGTGACCACTAACCATCAGGTGCCGTCTGTCCTTGTGCCTCTCTAGGTAAAGTTCGCTGCGCTCTAGGAAATGGTTACCTATCTTAAATCCGAAAATTTTAATACCGAATATGTTTTTACCGAAAACGGATTGCATTTTTTGTGCTTTCCATATTATTGTTTTACCGAAATCATTTTATCAGATTTTCATTTTCCAGAGTTTCATTTCTCTTTTTAATTTATTTACAAAACTAGATCCATTATAAATTATGGGAAAAGTAAATTCTGTTTAATAAACCTTCAGGATAATTAATATATATGAAGTAAAACAGTTGGTAAAACCAAAAATAACATTTCGATAATATGGTTGTAGTTATTCTGAAAAATAATACTCCTGTTTAACATATTTAAGGTGTAATGAATTAAGAAGAATTCGGAAGTACGAAATGTTACCAATATTATTGCAAGTTGCAAGTTGATTGTTTATGAGAGGCTCTATAAATAAGTCCATTAGCCATGTAATAAAATGTACGAAAATAATCGATAAATATACGTTACGCTTCTTACCACATCACATCACTATTTTCAAATACAGCAACCATTAAGTTTCATGTTCTTTACATGCCAAATAAAGACAAATAAATGTCATACTTTACTGATATTTTGTTTTTCATTGGGCATGTCATAACATGAATGTCTCTATCTTTTTCTAACGTACCGTATTCAAAGATGTGTGATAAAGACTGATAGAGTTAAAAAACTAACCCCGTCTCCCACTTCCACCTACCCTCCCACCCCTCTGAGCGGCCGCATTGGTTTCGATACAAAATAGGCATGATTACTACTCCATATGGGCGTGGATTTTTTTTTTCCTTCATGGATTTTACCCTTAGTTCGCATTGGTTTAGCGGGCATGCTTCCCAAATGTTCCCAAACAATTAAATAAGGCTGAATTTGAAAGCTGCGCTCTTATTTTAAATATCATTCATTCAAAGTTAGATTTATTCATATCCCATCCTGTATGATTCCCATATGAATAAAAAAGACCATGAACTTAAATTTAGAGATTTTAGCGGCCACGCCGAAATTGAGCCCTTTATATATTATTTTATATGTATTATGTTATCTAATAATTCTAACGAATTGCATAATTCTACTTTGCGATTTTCTTTATTTGAAGTATGCAATATTGTTTGTTTTAGTGTAATTGCTCTGGATGGAGACACCAAGAACTCCACTTTCAGTGACAAGCTGCGTGCAGCGTATCCTGAGAGGTAATGTTCTCGTAAATAATAACTGCTAACTTAATAATGTTCCTTTGTTGCAGCAAAATAGAGTCCAATATTATTAAGTCTTGAGTCAGCCTTAACCTAAAATAGCCGTACTTTAAATTAATACTACTTTTATCTTTCATTTCGGCATCTTCCAAGACTGAGCCCCGAGTCGCATTAAAAGCCGCCTTTCTATGAGGAGTAGTGATCCCTTCACTCCTCCTGAATAATTTTTCCGTGTTTAGTTACCTTTTAGTCAAATTTCTTTATTTATCATACGTTTTTTATAACACTTAACATCATATTATAGGTTAAGATTTGCTCAAACCAAGACCGGCTCTCGTCTCATACGAATGTACAAGTCTAAGCAATAAAAAGAGATCAAACAATCTAAAAGAGGCGATGCGATATCTGTACTGACTATTACTTTTAGTATACTAAAATACAAACTGAAGAAAACTGGTTTTTTAGTGAAATTAATAGCCTTAACATGAATGAATATTTTCTTGTTTCTTAGTGAACCGCTATAGTAACTTGTGGTTGCAGGTACATCGAGTGCTTCATTGCCGAACAAAACTTGGTTGGCGTCGCGACCGGCGCCGCTTGCCGCGACCGCGCTGTGGTGTTCGCCTCTACCTTTGCCGCCTTTTTCACTAGAACCTTCGACCAGGTTTGCAAAATACTACATATTATTATTTTTTAAACCATGCGTGTCATGATGTCTAGGACTGTTTTGGTGTAACAATCAGTCAGCATTATATCTAAACTTCAAACACTGAAAGTATTGTATGCATCTTAGTGCAAAAGAAAATTAGTTTGTCGTACTCATGCGGCCGAAGTGGGCAGTAATATTTAGGGGAACGCGGGGCTGGAAATTTCCTTTCGTGCTTCTGTGAACAATCTCAAAACATTGGCGGGGGGGATAGGGATTTTTGCTGTATTTTAAATTAATTGTTTTACAGTTTCAAATTGTCATCATAACTCATGTAATAAACCTAAAGCATCTCAGTTTGTTCTCGTTCAAGGCAGCGACAGATTTTTTATTAGGACTCAAGTTTATTGATCAAAGTATATTACGGTGATCCTGATCATAGACATGTTCGCGCAGTGAAATCTGACGTCATAACCGCAATGAGGTTTTCTCTTCTGACATTCCATAAAAATGAGTCAACAAGCAAAGCGGAGAAACTCGACGCCTTGTTTATTTAAATACTAAGACTTGTATCATATCACATGGTGCCATCACAACATTTCTAAGAAAACGTATAACTATTTCTTTAAATATTAATTTCAAATTGAAATCGAAAATTATTTTTTGGGTTAGACCGACTGAAACGTAACTTACAAAGACGCGAATGTATTTTGGAATCAGCTAGTAACTGTTTGAAATGGTTATTGTATAGATCCGTATGGGAGCCATCAGTCAGTCGAACATCAACCTGGCTGGCTCGCACTGCGGCGTGAGCATTGGCGAGGACGGACCCTCGCAGATGGGACTGGAAGACATTGCGCTCTTCCGTTCGGTGCCAACCGCCACCGTCTTCTACCCATCGTGAGTATTAAGCCTCGGTTATACTAGGGGACAAATGGATCAACGTGACGCGGAACTTGTTCCTCAACAACTACGTGGAATGTGCCGAGATACATGTCGCATGTGCGCTCGCTCTCGAGGCGGGATCAAGCAACATGCACGTTGTCGGACTCTATGCAACGTAGCAGCGTCAAGTTTCTGGACAAAATATTCGCTAGTGTATCCGTGGCTTTATGCACAAGTACGGAGGAGCTTGCTACGTAGGTTTTGCGACATAAGTATAGATAAAAAGAAACTGTATCATTCCTCATAAGTACAAAGTAGCCAGCACGTCATGCGGCTGGACATGACCTTGAGAGCGCCTGTATTCCGTCGGTTTTTTAATTTTGTACGATCTCTAGAGACATTGTTGTGATACGATCATTATCAGTAATGTGGGTTGAAATGAAACCTAATGAGTATTTTTTATCAAATCTAGATACAACTTGATAAAAAATGCTATTTCATGCGCACAATGTTAACTTATCGACGACGATGAGTTTATTTAATGCCGTCATCATTACGTCAAAAACCGCAACCTTGAATTGTACGTAGAGGTAGCCAGAACATGCGATTGGACAATTAAGGCGCTCTCAAGGTCTATCTATCTGGTCTGGCTACTGTACGTTTAACCATATTTACAGTTGACTGATATTGATTGATGACCAATGTTGATTATTATGACGAAAATCGGTTGATGACTTAAACTGTACATCTATCCAAATAGTACCTTTTATTCATGTCATTCAGAGAAGCTATTGTTTGCTTGCCACCTGCTTCACCCTGATTTCAGGAGCTAGGCTTAATCTAAAACATTCAGAAGTCAAATCAGCTCACACTTAGCTTTGGATGATAGCGTGTTTAAAAAAAAATACACATCAGTTTAAAACTGAAAACAAAATTTAGATATCATTGAAGCATCTGAATTTAGTTAATAACTTTAAATAAGTGGCAGTTAGTCGATCGTATTTGAATAAAGTCTCATGTTTTGATGAAACAGGGATGCCGTGTCGACTGAGCGAGCAGTAGAGTTGGCTGCCAACACAAAGGGCATTTGCTACATCAGGACTTCCAGGCCGAATACTAGCATGCTCTATGCCAACGATGAACAATTCACGGTAAGATTTAGAGCCCTTTCACACGAGCGATTTTTTTCGGCGATTTCTCGGCGGAGCGAGTTTATTTAATCGCCGCGATAACGCCGCGTCTCGCCAACTACCATGATACCAAATACCAATATGGTTGTGTACACGCCGCGAGCCGCCGAATGCTCGCTGCGATCTCGCTCCGCCGAGAAATCGCCGAAAAAAATCGCTCGTGTGAAAGGGCTCATACTTCACTTATCGTGTGGGTTTTGAGTTTAACCTACCTCACAAACCCGATTATATTAAAACAGTTCAAGGCTTCTAGGTTTGAACCCCTCAGTGTGGTCATATATATTACTCGTGGACTAAGGCCTCTCACCTGGTCTAGAGCTATTCTCATAAATATTTATGCTTGGCAGTTTGGGAATTACAGTTCTTGTTTATGGATAAATAAGAAACAGGTGAATGTTGTTGCCTATTACATAGGTTACGTTTAGTCGCCCCTTACAACACCCACGGGAATAGTTGGGTTGATTTCATTATGAACTGGGAATCATACGAACGTTTGAAAACACATTTTATGTAGGTTATATAAAATTAAACTCCATACTAACTTCTAAATTTTTCTTGTAATTAATTTTAATTCAAGTTGTTGTGTTTAATTTTGTAGAATTTTGTATTATAAGTAGTTCTTTTTTTTAATTATTTATCACGCATACAGTAACATTCGAAGTATATTATGTTATCTGTTGGTCTCAAAGGTTGGTGAAGCTAAAGTGGTCCGCGAATCCGGCAAGGACAAGATCCTGTTGATCGGCGCCGGTGTGACCCTGCACGAGGCGCTGGCCGCCGCGGACAAGCTGAAGGCCGAGGGAATCGACGCTCGCGTGCTCGACCCCTTCACCATCAAGCCGCTGGATGAAGCCGCCGTTCTCAAGCACGCCCGGGCTGCGCAGGGAAGAATCGTCGTCGTCGAAGACCACTACCAGGCCGGTTAGTTCTTCAACTTTTTTTTTTAATAGCATACTTTATTTCCCTCAAAGGCTACCTCTCCATTACGCCATGCATCACGATTATTCACGATCAAGCGCACTTGTGGTCCAATCTGTATCGTAAGCGTCCAAGTCGTCCCGCCAACGTCTCCGAGGCCTGCCTCGTCGTCGGCGTCCATTTTCTTTAACTAATAATAGAAAATCTTCTGCCATGCCTTCCCACTATCTGGGGACGGCCCTCTTCGTTTTTAGGCGGCAGGATTAGGGTCATATCACACAGAGAGCGGTCACGCGGGCATGCGTTCAATCAGTCAGTTTCGCGTTCTTTGTGTTATATTACGTTACATAGATAATTATTCTTACACAACAGCGGCGTTCGTGAGCATTTGCATGCTCCAACGCAGAACGCTCAGAACGCTTAACCGCGTGACCGCTCTCTGTGTGATAGAACCCATAATTACATTACAAAAGATCTAGGATCAAAGATCTATGAGTCAAAGATTAGAAAGGGACGCAGCTATGCGTTAGAATGAGATACAAATACACCGCGCTCACTCTTGCGCATAACTGCGTCCCTTTCTAATCTTTGACTCCTAGATCTTTTATAATGTAATACCCCCCTAGTTAATGATAAAAATATTGTCCAAAAATATATTGTCGCTCATCACTTCTGGGGGCTTACTATAATCCACGACCCTGTGCTTCGAAGTCAGGCTTAATAATAAAGGCTACGGTGCCGTCATATACATCAAATTATGCACTAGCTAGTCTTTTGCAATATAATGCTTCCTAAATATATTGCATTCAGCCAAGTGCTATAGTAAAACATGTTTGTCGTACCCATGCAACTGTTCATTGGTTGATGTGGGCAGTAACATTCAAACAAAATTAATCTATACTAATAAACAGAGCGACGACGATGGTCAAGTGGCTAAGGCCGTTGACTTCCATTCGGAAGTTCGCGGGTTCGAACCTCTGCACGTAACAATGTTTTTTCGATTTTCGATTTTCTGTACGTTTATTCGACGATCTTACGGTGAAGGAAAACATTGTGAGGAAACCTGCACACCTGCGAAGTAATTCAAGGGTTGTGTGTGAAGTTGATCAACCCCCACTGGGTCAGCGTGGTCAACTAAGGCCTATTCACCCTGATCGCAGGGTAGGCTCGAGTCCCTCGGTGGGGACATGTATGTTTTGTTTTCGATACAATTTGTATTTCCTGAATATTATTTGCATTACTGCTTAGAAACCCATACAAATATTATTACAAGTATTGTGCACTTTTATCAATATAACATGATACTGGTTAAGTTGGTCACTCAGACGCAGAAAATCATAAACGCTATAAAATATTTTTTTAAATGGGTTTAGGCAAAACGAACACTGAAAAGCAATAAAGTATACTTTTCGAAATTGCGGTATGTGTTGTCTGATGTGCGCAGTGATACTATATTGTATTATGATCTTTTTCAGGAGGGATTGGCGAGGCGGTGTTGTCAGCTGTGGCTCTCGCGCGTGACGTCATTGTCAAACACATCTACGTGAAGGAAGTCCCGCGCTCGGGCCCTCCGGCGGCTCTTCTCGACAAGTACGGCATCTCTGCCCCTCACATTGTCGCCGCCGCTAAAGCCCTCCTCAACGCTTAAAGCTTACTATCAACTGACACCGTTCTTTCTCTACATTAGGGTCCTAAATGGCTAAACTGATCGCCAAATAATTTAAGTCGTTTGATATTTGTCGCGCTCAAATGTTTTTATAAATACACCGTTAAAGTACCCTGCTGTAGAACGGTGTCAGCCTTTAAGGCGAGTTGAGTCTTGCGCAAGAGATCGGACACGAATGACATGCCTACGGGCAAGAATTTCAAGACTTTTTAAGCAAAAAGAAACGAACAAGTAGTAAGAAAGATGTTAATCTGTTAGATTAGACCATAACTAAAACTTACGTACTATTTTCGTCTAAAACTTCAAAGGAAACGTAAACGACTCTTTGTGTAATTTAGCTATAAAAAAACCATTTTTTTTATCTTGAACTTATAATATGTTACTCGGATTAGAAGAACTTCATTTTACATAGAAAAAATAAATCAATTAACGCATTCTAGGACTTATCTCGCCTTAACAAGCCATAGAGAATTACACCAGAAAATTCCTAAATATGTATGCACATTCCGTTCTTCTCTATGGTTCCAGTGGTTTATTGGGTCCAATTATAATTTTATGTTTGATATAATATAATCTATAACAAGTTTATTCTACATTAAAACAATCGATTTGAAAAGTACATCCCTAGTTCCTAAGGACTTCAAATCATTTATCTAATATCAGTTAAAAGTGTTTTACTGTGTTATTTTATTATATGTAATAAGCGAAGGTTGTATGTGTACATTAGATGTAAGATTTCACTTTTTCTATTAATATAATATTTTTATATGCATGTTATTTTATATAAGTGCCTTTATGATGCAGTTAGCACAAGGCCTATGAGACTTGGATTTTGGATGGATATATAAAGATTAGATATAGGTATAAGGTAAAAGTACATTGTTCTGTACTGTTATCATCATTTTATCCCGACTGAGGAGGGATTTATTTCTATATTTTAAGGGCTTCCTATTTTTTATTTGAAGAATCACAACATGTTTAAAACGGTTAACTGTTTATTTCTTATTGGTATATATTACATTCCTGTTGGTTGCATTCATTTACAATTTATCACAGAAATATTGTTTTGTCTGCAATAAAGTTTGTTACTTACAAAAAGTGGTTTCTTTAGTATAAAAGTTATCAAAAGATTAACCTATTCCTACTTACAATTAAAAAAAAATATTCTGTTGGCTTGCTCATATAATGCATCTGACTATAAAGCACCTCGATGAGAGGAGGTGATTAGGTCTTAGATCACAAAATACAGTGGTAGATCCAGGGTCTCGTACAAAATGAAACAAACATAGCACTGGCGAATCAGAGCAGTAATAAGATAGAAAAGAAGATGAGACTATATTTTAGCCTTGGTTTGGATGACTTCTTAAGTCGAACAGCATTCTCGTATCTACCAATAAAGGACTGTAACCAAAGACCAGAATCCGACATTGAAAAATATTTTTGTGCTGTCATCGCATGGCACAACAGCCTATAAAATTGCACCACGGGAAGAAAACTTATTATATTACCTCCTGTCGAATTCTGAAAAAAGGTGTGTGTGTGGTGTGAGGGCCACTTTGCTTAAACTCAATGAAAATATGACCTTTATTTAGTGTGCATTGCAAAACAATTGTGCAGTTAATATCAGATTTTGTGCAACTCAATTGAGCGAGTTGTAAGCTGAAATGTTGGGCCCTCAATCCTCCAATGGAGGATTGAGAGCCCACCTGTAACAGAGAAACTATGCGCACTACAGAATCGGTCTTTACGGCAAACTCTAAGTCCAGACGTAACAAAAATTGTGTCGTAGAGATATTATCGCAAAACGCTTTAGTATTTTGTATATCTTCGGTCGAAATTGGCCCTCAGAAGTCTTTTTCGTACTCTTTTATTGTCAAATATTAAGAAAACCCTTTACATTCTGGTTAAACAAATGATGTCAGTAATTGTGAAAATAATTGTGCGATTTTGTGCAAGCAAGAAAACTTCGCTACCTTTCGTAGTTTTTAAGTTATGACGTCGCAAAGATTTGGGCCCTCAATCCTCCACTTTTTCCTGTTTTCTGTTAATTACGCCGTAAGTATTAAACATATAACAAACACAAAACCGTCATTAATTGTGAAAATAATTGTGCAACAAATGTGTATAATTTGTTTTTAATAAAAGTCATTAATTAAGTAGCAATCCTTAAAAAATACTATTTCTGATGCGTGTATGAGGTAGGGTGACAAGAATTTCGTCCTTATCTACCGTCATATGAAAACCATTATTACTATATTTACTAAATTGTGATAATAAGGAGACTATTAAAAAAATAATGAAATGAAATGTAATTAATAAAAAAAAAGAATTAAATTAAATTTAAAAAAAAGTAAGTCAAACCAATTGAAGTAATAAATAAATCAATAATATTAAATATTTTATAATAAACCTGTTTTTTTTTAATTAATTAAATATATAAAAATTTAAGATGAATTTAAATGACATAGTACATAAAACGAAATAAATTAATTAAATGACCATTTTAATTTTGAGTTTCTTTAATCGCATTTTATTTTATTTAATAATATATTTTAAATGTTTTATTAACTTATTTATTTATTTTTCTAAAATTTCTGTTATCTTTTTTTTTTTTTTATTTAATTAAATTTTAATTTATTTCAATTTATAATTTTTTAAATTGTCTTTTCTTATAATCACAATTTAGTAAATATAGTAATAATAGTTTTCATATGACGGTAGAATAGGACGAAATTATTGTCACCCTACCTCATACCCGCATCAGAAATAGTATTTTTTAAGGATTGCTACTTAATTAATGACTTTTATTAAAAACAAATTATACACATTTGTTGCACAATTATTTTCACAATTAATGACGGTTTTGTGTTTGTTATATGTTTAATACTTACGGCGTAATTAACAAAAAACAGGAAAAAGTGGAGGATTGAGGGCCCAAAACTTTGCGACGTCATAACTTAAAAACTACGAAAGGTAGCGAAGTTTTCTTGCTTGCACAAAATCGCACAATTATTTTCACAATTACTGACATCATTTGTTTAACCAGAATGTAAAGGGTTTTCTTAATATTTGACAATAAAAGAGTACGAAAAAGACTTCTGAGGGCCAATTTCGACCGAAGATATACAAAATACTAAAGCGTTTTGCGATAATATCTCTACGACACAATTTTTGTTACGTCTGGACTTAGAGTTTGCCGTAAAGACCGATTCTGTAGTGCGCATAGTTTCTCTGTTACAGGTGGGCTCTCAATCCTCCATTGGAGGATTGAGGGCCCAACATATCAGCTTACAACTCGCTCAATTGAGTTGCACAAAATCTGATATTAACTGCACAATTGTTTTGCAATGCACACTAAATCAAGGTCATATTTTCATTGAGTTTAAGCAAAGTGGCCCTCACACCACACACACACGAAAAAAGGGGCCATATAACATTGTTCTTGTTCTTTAACAGAGGTAAATAAACAAATCGTGTTCCATAAACAAAACATTTTAATTCTAGATTATGTAGGTAGGTAGTTACTTAGTTTTTTTTTATTAGCGGCGAGGTATAACACATATCGTTTATGGTTAAAATTGGTCATGGACTGGGTAATCTACTAATTTTAAATATAAATCTTTGCCTTGTTGTACCTTAAATGTTGTATATTGAAGCTTCGGAAAACAGTGGAATTTCTTTAACAGGTGTATTCATGATTGAATGACATGAATATCCATAATTTATTGTGCTTTGTTTGAGTATTATCAGTACATGAAGTTGACAAATTATAAACCTACATCTAATAATGACTAGAATGACTCCTTTAATCCATTTATGTACAAATTTTATTAAACTATCTAAACTAAATTATTTAAATACTGAATCGAGTACGTTACATGAAAGGAGGTGTTAGATGACTAGTTTTAGTAGTGTTTTATTCTAAAATAATCATGAATATTCTATCAGAGCTGGATTTAAGTTGGCTACTAAAATTATTGTTAAAGTACGACACACAGTTCTATCCAGCGACAATGACATAAGGCAGAATTTATTTTCGAAATCAATACGGATTAACGATAATATTCAATATGAATATTATTGGATACAGTCAAAAGCAGTCTCAACTTGATCCGCTCCAGACTGCACATTGCATTACAGTAAAAAACTTATAATATACGATATCTTAACACATCACGCACGCACTTATTTATGAACACGCAAAAATATTAACTAATTATTACCGTGGACGGAGTGGCAATAAACAACACAATTTTTTTGTCAAACGTTTTTGTACATCTCACTATTATGACGATTTATTTAAATGCATTATTCGGCTACTAGCTACCGATAGCCTATTATTCTTCTCACAAATCTTTGGCCTGATCTAAATCAAATAAAATATATTAGTGTGTACGGTGTACCTATTTAATTGTAGTGTTCACCCCCACTCGCCGTCGAGGGCGGCGTCGCTGGGCGAGGGCTGCGGCTCGACCTGCGCGGGCGCCGGCGGCGCCTGCTCGCCCGCGCGCTCCTCCAGCTCCCCCGGGAGATAATCCTTCCAGCTTCGGAACAGGTAACGCGTAAACTTTCGCAGTTGTCTAAATTTACAATAAGTTGCTCCTTCCGCAGACTGCAACTGTTGTGTTTGAATTAAAAAACCCTTCTCTTTAAATGTTTGCTCGAGTCTTTCTCTTTGCAGACTCTTCCTCGATTTCCTTTTTTTCTTACTCAAGTCCTCTTTGCTTGACGACGCACTCTGGCCTTCGGCCTTGGGTAACGTCGAACCTGACGCTTCTACAAGGGGCTCGGCATGTCTGCCTTGATTAGAATCTCTGTGTAAATATTCATAACCCTTGTTTCCCTTGGTACCCGTGCCGCTGTAATATCTAAAGTTTCCGCCGGAGTCTACAGACAACATTTTCTTTTCTTGTAATGACGGTTTTGAGCCTCCAGTGAACTTAAATTTACAAATACTGACTTCAGTAGTTGGAGTAGTAGAATTGGTTTTGACCGGCACTGGAGGAATAAATATGGCTGACCTTTTTCTTTTAACGGGCCCCGGCGTGGGATTTGGGGATGCCCTTTTCATTTTTGACTGATCGGGACTTTGTTTTGATTCTTCAACTTGTTTTATTACTTTTGGGTCTAGTAACTCTGATATTTGTTTGAGTACTAGTTTATTTTTACTTTCATCGAGTGCAGGGGAGCTGGGCTCTGTTGAAGGACTTTCAGACGTGCTGTTAGGAGTTGATAAGATCCGCTCTCTTTGGTCTGGTGATAAAGGCAGCTGCCCAGCAGCTGCTAATCTTTGATAGTATAGTAGTTGGGTTTGCAGAGCTAGAGGATGCATATACATCCCAGCATTTGGCCAATAAATGTAGCCTGGGAATTTCCCATCGGCATCAGGACTTGTAGATTGTGCAGGTTCTGATAAAGCTGGAGAAATGTTTCTTGGCTGTCGAGATAAATCTGGGGAGCTGTTTGCAGTAGGTAAGTTTGTATTTCTTTGTATAACAGATATAGCATTAGGTTGTTCGCTTTTTACACTTTCTTGTTCAGCATTGTCTCCTTCACTTTCAGTCTTAACTTCTGGTAACGACGTGTAAATGTTACCGAATTTCTTCTGTATTTGTATCTTCAGGTCGTGTAGATCTCTGATACAGAGGTTAAGCGGTTCATCATCGCTGTGTAGCGGGCCGGCGATGGTAAGCGGCGCTGCCGGCATCGGTTCGTCCGGATTATTAAACCTTGGCGGAGAAATATTCTCTAACCGCCTCTTATTTTCTTGAGACAATTTCCGCTCTAGTAAACTTGTTATAATTTTATTTTGTAAATCGGTTTTTGGTGTATTCACAGTATTTTCTGTATTATATGGCGAACTCGTATGGTTTAAGCGACTTTGAGCAGGTGGAGGTTGCCCTGGCACAACAGTGCCATAATTTTCGTAAATCAAATGACAAATGTCTGCTTTTTTGGGTTTGCGTCCTCTTCTTGGCTTCGAATTATTGAGAGTCATTTCTCCCATATAAGGTAAGTCTTCATAGGTTATTATTTTACTGGGTGCTATGGCTGGGTTCTTCTTTTTCTTTTCCTCGGCTTTACTGGGTGGTTTGTTAGCCATGTTTAATACATTGGGCATTTGAGGGACAGTTAGTGTTCCTGTTTCACTTTGAATACCTGCTAGCCTCTGTGCCCATATTTTAAAAGTCTCATTGGTGAAGTTGTTGATGTCGACGTTGGGTTCAATTTTCTGTTTGTCGACTTGTTTTGGTTTTTGTTGTGCTGCCTTGGCATTAGCCTTCTGCAGGCTCTGCTCGTAATGATCAAGATATTCCTGCGGTAGTGCCTGGTGGTGAAACTTAAGCTTCCAACGATTTTTCTGTCGGTTCCTGGGGTGTTTAAGCTTAGGTGGCTCCGATTTTTCAGCTCGTTCTTTGCTGGCTGACAGAAGTTGTTGACGAAGCAATTCTTTATTTTCTGATGTTCTGAAACAAAACATTTGTTAAAGATTTTTTGTAAGGTTAATATTTGTTGATAATAATAAGTGATATAGACCATATCAACATACTTGTTGTTTGTTTGTTGTAACAAGGTGGCGGGCGTAGGGCAGACGTCGCCGCACGCCGCGCGTCGCATCACTTCTGAAACAAGACAATATCTTATGAAGATCTTATGTCATTATTACACATAGTGGCATTTACTCAAAATAGCCTCATATCATGGCTGAAGTGACCTTCGATCTACAAAATGCCTAAAAAGTAGTAGGTTTCAAACCCAGACGCTAAAATATATTGCAGTTTTATATAGGTAACTTAGAAAACCTGCAAGTGTAAAACTGTGTAATGTGAGACCTGTTCAAACGATTTGGCAAAATTATGTTGTAAAAGAAAAAAAGTTTTATTGCTTCATGACTATTTCAATTTGCTTTGATTTGATAACACAACCCAACAAAATGATTTTGCATTAGAAAGGTCTGAAACCCGACCGGCTGAGCGTGGCCCGAAATATCCGCGGGCGCCGTGAATGGCGCGGCGCACGCGCACCACCGAAATAAAAGACGATACCAATTTCGCAATACGCCGACTCTTACTAAAATACGCTCAAGATACCCCACTAGCAAACAGCACCCCTTCGATCAAAGCTCAATATAATTTCTCGTAGGTACCTATACAGCTGCTAGGATATCAATTTATAAGCATACAATAATTTGTCAACCCAATTCTAGATATTCAAAGTTTAATAAACCATTCGTGAAACTTTAAAACTTGCAAATAGATTATATTATGTTGATTTAATATAGACGAAGAGCCTTTGTTATTGGGAACATCTTCTATCATGTAAAATAATCTTGCCATAATAAGGATGTATTTGAGTTTGTTTTGGTGTTTTTGTTATTAAATGTTAATAAATAATCTGAGTTGTGGCGTCCTACGCGAATGATTCATACTAAGCTCGGCTGTTCGCCATGTGCCCTATAAGGTTGCTATTAACGTGCCATTTATGTCATTTATTTATCTCAATTCGTAACGTCTTCCCTAAGCGGATGTGTATTATTGTTTAGTAAGTCTACAACTAGATATCAATGTTATGTAATATATTGAAGTAAGTTGGATGTGGCGGGTTTGGAAGTCGTCGAGTGAACAATTTTGGAAATGGACAAGTAAAGAAGTGGGCAGCATTGACCGTACCGCATTTGTAGTATTTAAAAGTTTCATTAATTCATTAATGTGAAGCTTATTAGTCTATAATAAGTAATAACACTTTCTTTGCATTTGTATTTCGCTTTGGCACTTAAAGCTAAATGCAGCATAATTTCGCTATTAAAGATAGTATGGAGTTCTTTCGCTTTGGCAATGTTTTTTTTTTCGCATATATTTACTTACCTTCCTAAGTTTTGCAAAATGAACATTAATTCATGAGTCATTAGAATTTTTCAGTAGATATTTTCACTACGCTAAATAAAATGCCTGCACAAGAATATCTAATATTAATTGAGATGTCCCCGCATAAAAAAAATAAAAAAAATAAAAAAAAAAATTGTAAAAACCAATGTTAATCAGGGTTCACAAAATTACTTTAGCCATTGGCTATCAAATAGACCAAAGTAAAGTAGGTATACTACTCGTATAATTACCTGCCTAGTTTGTGGGCATATATTATGGGCTGTTAATGACGATGAATGAATTATCAATTCGTTATTTCTAAAGTTGTACGAAAATATCCCTTTTTTAAATTATATCACACTAATATTAGAAAAGCGAAAATTTGTGAGTGTGTATGTTTTGTTACTTTTTTACGTCTAAGCGGCTTGAGCGATTTTAATAAAATTTGGTATGGAGTTAGATGACACGCTGGATTACCACATATAATAGGCCACTTTTTAAAGCGGGAAAATAACTCATTCCCACGGGAAAACCTATTAACGCGGGCGGAGCCGTGGGGCGGAGAGCTAGTTAAAACTAAATTTAAGAAAGGTGAACAATAAACAATATTTGAAGCACCAAAATATTGTCACTACGGAAATTTGCTTTGTATTTTTATGTGTCAGGTATTTTTTAGTTACAGCACTATAACGCTTAGATTTTATAACGTCGAAAAGACACCCATATGAAGCATACGTAGTCCGGAAAAGAAATATAAAATGTGTCACGATAAAGTAATTGTAACACATTTCCAAATTAGTGGAAGACGTTGGCATTAAAACCTAGTTGTAAAGAGCAGTTTGTTCTGCACGCGTGTTCCCGTGACGCGGCCGTCCATCAGCGGCGGCGTCTGGCGCGGCGCCAGCGCATGCCTCACACGTAACCGGGTGACGTCACACGCAATTGCTCGATATTATAAGTATTCACTATTTAAACCATCTGTTATCCCGCCCTGCATCAATTCACCTCTTTGTTTGCAGACGCTGCGTGACGCGGATTTATTTTTGAAACTTAGTTATTTTGGGCCTCGTCAAATCTGTTTTTTCCAGCTCTCCACCAATCCTCTGTTTTTTGACTATATTAGACATCCTACTACATCTTTGGCTTGTTTATCCAGCTTGCAGGTTTTAGGCTTCTAGCTTCAAGTAACATTAACAAAACGTTAAAATATTTACGAAGGTTTCTCCATAGCTGAATATATTTACCGGTTCATTTCTTATGATTGTATTATCCGTTTGTTGTTGTTTACTGTACCCGTGTCGCATATTGTGTGGTGTACTAATTAGTGTATAAGATACAATTAAATCAGTTATTTTATTCCTACTACGATCTGTACGTATACTTTGCAATACTAATACACCATTTTCCAATTTGTCGTATATTGTTGAAATTGCTATTTTTTTTGAGAAGAAACTTAATTTTTGTCTATTATCTGAAAGTATGAAACTTATGTTAAACTGTAAAAAGTCAACTGGTCAGATTAAACAAAAAGAAACTGTGAAACATTATGAACATAAATACTATGTAACTATCTGAAGTTTGCTACTTAGTTTCGACAGTCACTGGTAATTTTTTTATCGAACACCGTGTAAAATATCTACGTATAGTACGATGTTATTATCTATAGATGCTTTATTGTTACGATGTAACGATTGTGCGGTATTTAATTATTACGATAGTAGGTATGTTAATTCGAATTCAGTAGGCAACAGGCAACTTTTTCTAAATAAAACAGGCTACCTTTTACCGCGGTAAAATACCTATACTTTCATAACAATAAAACATCGATAGAAAATAAAATCATAATGGAGTAGATTCATAACATGGTGTTCGATGAAAAAATAACCAGTGACTCTCGAAACTAAGTACGGAACTCAAATTTTTTTTTTACTACCTTCTGTCTAATGTCTTATTTATTAGGGTGTAAATGTCGGCATAGCAAATATTGAAATAATGTTATGCATAGTAAACGGCTTTCAGTAACTCAAAGAAACGAAATAAAAATTCATATGCCAATACTAAATAGTATTTTTAAGTGGAAAGTTATTACTTATTTAAAAAATTGATTTTATTTTGCGTATTTGATAAAAAAATGTAGACGATCATCAGATCTGTTAACACGCTCAGTCCATTCAGTTTTTACTAATCCGTCACTATACCGTGTATAATGAATAAGCCCTTATGATATGGTAACAAGAAACCTAGCTGGTTAATTTAAACAACGGTATACAGATGCAATCTAGCACATATGTTAAAATTATTTCGCTAGTATTGGTCGAAGTGGCAAATTGACACTTGCCTTGTAAGGGCATTTTGCCGCTATTCTAGCAATGGAGCTTTTACACCAAATACTTGAGCAAACAATTTGACATCATAAACACACATGACACACATTCCAGTTGAGGAGTTCTTATAACTATTATACACAAACCCAGTGTTAATGGTGGACATGATAACAAGTAACAATTTTAAAGAGAAAGGAAGAATAACAGAATGAGCAAATCAACAAAGCGTAGTTCTGTAATTTTGTGATGATTTACTTCTCTGATTGACATAATTTATTTATTTACATTTGTAGATAGCGAAGCGTTCAGCATAAAAAGTTTAGTGTAAATACAAAAGGGAAGTCACCTAATAGTAGTATAAATTAAAAAAGTAAATAAAAATATCTATTTAAAAAATGGATTCTAAGTAGACAGAAGTCCTAGTAACTTTAAAAAAAATTAATGGGTATCTCGAACGTGCTGATGGTTGCTGTGTAAAAAAAAAAGAAGTTAAAGAAAATTTCCATTCTAAATGTAGTCTAGCTAGCTAGGCTGAAGAAACATTTGCCCTTATTTGGTATAAAAAATCGGATAAAGTGCTAAATCATGTTGACATTGGTATCGAACGTGCTGATTGTGAATGGCAATATATTTCATTAGTATGTTTCAGACAAGATTTAAAAAATGTTGTGCTTTTATCCGAATGGTATACATTTTTCTTTATGTACTAAATAACAATGTGTGTACCCTCGTATTTAGTAATTTAGGTTAGATCTTTAAATTAATTGATATAAGTAGGTTTCTTGAATTCACTAGCGATTCGACCGGCAAATCCGAACCTTATATTATATAGATGTTTAATTACCTATCGTTTTAATAAATCATAGATAAATAATTAATTATATTATTGAAAAAGGAGGTAGTGTATGAATTCTTGTCATGTATTAATAAATATCGCATATTTGTTTGTATTGAAAAAATGTAATTTATTTATTAAGTACTTACTTCACACTTTTTTAAAGTTCAAGAGCACGTACCTACTACTTTAAAAACAATCCAATGTCGACCACGACGTTAACTTAAAAGAATCCACAGAAATAACACTCTACAACGTACAAGGTAGGTACTTTGATATTCACCTCCGCCTTCAGGTAGCATTTGTGACATCCAAATCCGTTATGTGAACACTGTAAACACTGTGAAGTATGCGGTAGCTGATGCGCTTGCGACGGCGACGTTCCGATGGACGGCGCGGTGGGTGGGTGCAGTGCGCCTGGGCACCACGGCTCGTCGCGGGCTCTGTCTGAAGAAGAAGCGCGCGCGCGTGTTATCAGCCGCGCAGAGGTCGGAGACGCGAGTCGCGGCCGCTGTGCGCCGCTGTGTCCGCTCCCGTCTAATCTAAATACAGACAACTCGGCCCCAACCAAAATCGCTCGTATTACTTTCGGTTTCCATACGGCCTAAATTTAGAGGCCGCTCGCTACCGAAATAAAAACTTTTTTACGTGTTTTTCACGAGTATTAGACGGGAATAGAGGGCGTTTTTGCAGGCTGGTGGTGTGCCAGCGACGCGCCGCGCGAAACCCGAGATTCGTGCCATATTTGGCAGCCGCTGGCGCGATCACAAACGCTTTTGGGTATTTAGTTTCGGGCGCCCCGTGCCCGGCACCGGCTCGCGATGCGCGCGCGGCTAATTTCAGCTGCTTCCGTTGCGTTATAATCGCGCACGGACAGTGGATGCATTACCTGCGCAAGATTCACTCCTTATATGGAATTTTGACAAATAATATAGCAATATGCAAAATGGATAATAATATCCTTCCTTAGTATACATACCTACATTTGATTTTAGTTAAAATCCGCTATCTGATATCTATAGTAACTAAAGGCTCTGCTAATTTGGGGTTAGATGGTGTATGTAATATGATAAAAAGGTTCCAGTAATCTTTACGGCAATCAGGCCGTCACAAAAAAGGCGCATTAGACAGTTTTTTTTTAAATTTGGTTAATTACCTACTTATTGGTGTTTATAGAGGTATATCAGTTATTTTGGAAAAATTTGTTAGATTAATCCTTTTGCATTATGGCGGCAACATTTTAATACAATTCCCGAATTCAGTGGATTGCACAGTATACGTAATATTTTCTGTGGTACAATAAACACTTTATTGGATGACTGACTAGGTAGTACCAGCGCTAGGTCTTCCAAAGAATATACTTAGCATCCATACAAACTAAGGCTTGGATGTATCACTATATCGCGTTTGGCCTGGGTTAAAAATCAACCAGGTCTACAATATTTATACTAATAGTTTTTCTGCTTACCATGCCAGACTGTCAACTTTCTACTACAGAAACAGCTTGACTTTTATTTGAAAAATATAAACGATGGGTACCTTAGTACGAGCCGAAGCTAGGCGTTGCAACCGGTCGTCGCCCACATCCGAGTAACGCGAGTTGACCCAATTTGTTGGCAAGTAGGAGGAAATACCTCTAAAATTGCAATAACGACGGTTATGCAAGTGTTACTAATCACCAAGCGGACATAACTAGATCAACTGTCGCGTATCATCGGATGAACTCTCAAAAATGAGTAATGAGTTTAAAATATTCAAGGCGTGGGATGTTTCTAAGAGCATGCTCAGAGCAGTTTTTGTCTATTTAGGTATGAGTAGGCTTAAAACCCTCTTTACACGTTCAATTCAGCAAATTGATCCAAATTTTGTTCCATCTTGAATATACCTACACAACATACCCTGGCTGGGTAAGCTTACATTTTTAAAAAGTGGCAATCGTTCAAACTCATAGTTGAACATCATTTTTGAACTGAAGCTGTTTACTTTCTAGTATAATATTGACATGTTTAGGTATGTAATTTATTTTCTGAAACCACCTCGTGAGTAGGCTCGAGCTATTCGACTGTGAGTCTTTTTCTAGGTTTTTTTTTTTAACTATTTTGTATGCATACCTACGGGCATAAAACAGTATTAGTGTATTTAAAAACTTCGAAAGTTTGTTATCTATATCTAAGTTATCTTGATAATTTAAGCTTTTATGTACCTGTTTATAGACGATGTTAGGAAAAATTTCGATATAAGAATGCCCTTATCTGCTCGAAGCTGTATACATGCTTATATAAGTAAATAAATCTTAAATGTTGCTAACTAAACCCTAAGAAATAGACCAATAAAAAATACATTCTAAGTAGATTATTATTTTACGAAAAACAGCGTGAGCAAACCTACACACACCTGCGAAGTAATGAAGTAATCAAAGGCTGTGTGTGAAGTTGACTAACCTGCACTGCGCCAGCAGCGTTGTCACCCTGATTTCAGGGTAGGCTCGAGCGCCGCGGTAGGGACATATAGCCTGTTAACGGATTTTTCACTACGGTAAGTAAAAACTGCATTGTTAAAAAACAAACTAGCTATCTCTAATGAAAATGCGCCTTTCACTATCACTGTACGAATGTTGAGGGCGTAGTAATCTACACCCCCGCAAACAGCAGTGGATTTCTCTTAAAGTAGTGGCGTGGCTATGCCATTCCATAATTTAGTACCAGTTTGTACCAGCAATGTACTTTATAATCGGCTTATCATAACCTACCTACACACTCACGTTATTGCAAGTCATAAAGCTTTTGTGACACGTAAAATATATATACCATTTTAATATTATTATAATAGATTATTATAATAATAGCACATAGTAATGAACTGTACATAATGTTGGTTGAATAAGTAATCGGGCGATAACTTAATTTAGTGTAGCCAATAAAAAGACTCGAACTCAGGAGCCCCCCATCCGGGGATGGGGCCGTTTAAATAGCGCTGATATAGATAAGAAATCTATATCAAAAAGCGCTCAAAAGGGTGATTTTTAATTAAAACATTTCATAATCGTAAACTATCGCCACATTGTTAATGATAAATAACACATTCGAGTCACTTCGAGTTGAGTATCGCGTCTGGAAGGTGTCCAAATAAGGGCAGAGCGTAATGATTAATTCTGGTCGAATTCGCCCACAGTCCCACTTGTAATGTGGCGTGTGGCGCAAGTAAACACGAAGTAGGCATCAGTATCAGTAGAGGCAAGTAGGTAACTGCCGAGGTCTTCGAACCCACACCTCCACTCCACGGAGACAACTCAACAGTCAACACGCGCCACCACACTACGCGCTGACACTGTAACTGATAATTTGATGACAACAACGCTGATCGACATAAATATTGAATTGAATCGACCTACTAAAAACCAGATTAATATCAGATTTACGCATAATATTTTACCCTTAGTGTATAAATAGAAAAATTTGTATATTTATTCTCTAAGATTTTACCTATATTATAGTATATTATGTTGTACCAATCCTACGTATAAAATCTGAGTGAAGTAATAACTAAGTCCACAGACCCTTAGCCCGAAGGCTCAATCAGGAGGTCTTGTACATTTACTCGTATTTTGGTGCATCACGCTCGCTAGATTATTCGCAGCGTTCAATATGCATGGACACGCAAAGCGAGCGAAAATTAGGCGTGCTCAAACTCAACTATTATTTATTGGTGTCATAGTGACAGAAAATGTTACCTTTTACCCAGAATACAAGCCAGGATAATTAAAATTTTATACAGCCCCTTGCAGATAAATTAAATATGAATGGCTCTTATTATATGTATAATTCTTTACTAGCTGCAAGTGCAGTACCTAATTATAATCTTTATGTAAAGTCTTAATTAATATAAACAAGTATTATTAGAACAAAGATGGGCAATACTTATAGTAGCACGCGTGGGATAGCATTTTGGATATTGCGTGCCTCTTCGCCTAATGATGGACTGCCTACCTACGGTACCTGTCTCGTGTATGACTGTACTCATATTTACTTTGTTATATTAGTAGCTACTACGTAATAACTCGCTTGCTCTCTCGTAGTCTAAATCTTTGCTGTGCAGAGTGTGAGATGCTTAAATGGATAAGTATACCCAACCAACTTTCCTAAAAAAATTCCAGGTCTGGAAAAAATATTCTACTTAGTAACTCGATTTATTTTTGTATATTAAAAACACACATACAGCATTTCGAACTAATGATATTTAAAACGTTCCATAAAAGTCCTAAATAAAATTGATTGTTTTATGACGCCGAATTGACTTGCAATTGCAAAGGAGTACATTATAAATATTGCTTATGCACAAAATAGAGTATCTGATGAGTTGTGACCAAAATAACGTCTTCCTGCTCCGGGCCATGTTTAAAGAGCATGGCGATGTATACATTTTAGAGTATTTACGTTTGGCCGAAATTCAAATTGCTGTAGGTCAAGCCAAAAAACAAAAGACTACTGATTTGTATTACTTATTTATTTTTAACTATTTTCCAAATGTCGGAATAAATCACAATACACAATAAGTAGTACTGATATGAAAAGTCATCAAATTATATGTATAGAGGCTTGGATCGAGCGTACGAGAGATATTTGAATATCCTCGCCTAGAAGATTATTTTGGTCTCCGGAATGAGTGGTGTTACAAGTATTTTTTATACCTAACGATATTGGTGAGAAAATAAATAGTGACAAAAGGCCAAATACAGCTCTTTTATTTATTTTAAGGACCCTAAAAATCAATATCTATAAACCGAATTCGTAGTAATGCGATTCGATAGTAATGTTCTGATCTTACATCGCTCCATCCAAAACCAGGAACCAATAAATATAATACATTTTAGTCGAACTCCGAATGCGGCCTGGCGTCCTCGTCGTTATTTCCTTATACCCTGCCAATAAGACCATACTTTTGACCATATTCCGCAGATAGCATTGTCTCTCCGCCGGTTATGGTTTACGGCCAACCGCCGCCGTGTTGCTGTCGCCATCTTCGGCGATCGGTTACTCATTAGTGTTTTGGGGCAACAATTAAAGGGCATTTCGCACTGACCTGCACAACCGAAAACACAAGAAGCTCGTTTTAAAAACGAAGTGATTCAGTTATAATGACACAAGCACATCCTCGCAAGAGCAAACAGCAAGCATTACCAAAACGACACAAAATATCATTCTAGTAAAAATTCGCATTTGCTGACTATATATGAAACTGTTGAAAATTAATTATCCTGGGAAATGGTAATTTACATGGATTTATCAATCAAAACTATGAAATGTGTAAACGCGTCAGCAAAAAGAATAACAAAATAGAAAAACAATAGTACCTAATGTAGAAATATGTAGTACCTATACCTACTAAATATAATTTTGGCTACTATATTTGCTGCTTGTGAATAACTAGGATTAAATATCGATAATATATAATTTGTAACGTTTTAAATATATAATACATTAGTATTATTTAGGCAATAACGTAATTTACTAAACCGCTGCTGGCACTGAGCAAATTATAAGCTATTGGGTGCGAAATTGCGCCATTATAGACGTATGCGCATGTTTTTACATATTTATTGATATAATTATTTCAATTCGTTGGTCGCCGGCGTCGTGGGCGGCACCTACAACAATATGATTCACGAAAAGCCATGGCTCCTTCTTAGAAGCGAGTCGACATCATCAATAATAAGCATCTGACAAAAACCAGGACTTGGTGTTCGGTCACATCAGTTGTAGAGAAACCAAACTTCTTGTGTGACTAGCCGTCCGCCTCGATTGCGTTGTATTCGTCATTTTAGAAAGATAAATATATAAATAGATCTGTACGTAACTTAAGATGGAATATTTTAAATCTTAGTACGTAAATAAGTATGGAAGTAAGTACTAACAAGATGTTATTGATTTAAATTAAATTAGGTATGCATGATCGTACCTTATAGACCCGTTTAACATCTTAGATACTTTTTACTACGGGAACTTATCTCATTCCTATGGGAAACAATGAACAAGAAAGTCAAGAAACACGGACAGGTAGTGAAAAATATATTTATTGTAACAAAGAGGATTAGTTACGATGAATCACAAATCATATTGAAAGTGACGGCTTAGCAAAATATAAAGAAAACTTGCTCAGTTAATAGATCTGATAATTTTTCCAAATAAACTTACCACCGGAAACAAAATTAAAAAAATCTTCATAAAATCTTTTTTATAGATTTAAGTATGTTTAGTAGGAAAAGTTTCTTTGGCAAAGTTGATCAAAACATAATATTATAGTGACATGTCCTTTTACTATTTGCATAGACGCCATACGCATAAGTACAAATATTTCAAAATAACTAACTACTTTAAATACCACCGACTTCTTATAGGATCGAGTGAATTGCAAATTAGTATCAAATAGGTTAACAATCAACCAACTGTGTTGGATATGTTTAGAAGTTTAAGTTTGATTATTACTCTGTATTGTTTGACCTATTAATTGACTGTATTTAATTGATGTATTAATTTCAATTTATAATTGTTTATCAACCAACTTATTAAATCAATTTACTTGCGTCTATAAAAGCAGATAAAATAATATCTGTAAGATCTTAATTCTAGAAGGTAATCAGTGATGTAGGTACTTTAATTGAAGAAAACAGAAGATAAATATTTGTATGTGGCTGTATAAGCCTGAGACTTGAATTAAATAAAAATACTTAAAATTGTATGTACTTTAAGGTACTCTGCTTTACTGTGATTTATTCTTCTTCGATGCAGATTTCGACAAAAGTTTGAAAACACACACACACAAAACTACTTTATTTTGATTTAAGTGCAATAATCATTTTATGGTATTGCGCTGATCAGAAAAGGTCTTAACGATCACGTAGGTTTAGTTTAGCTATATTGGTCGTATAAATAAGTCTTTACGAAATTTGCCTTATAGGTATAATAGATTAGGTGTCGTTTATCGTATGCCTGGTTATGATATCGCATTTGGTGCAGGCTGCCCACCAAAAGTTGAGCCTCCGTAACACCCACTGCTTGCTTAACCACTTCCAATCACCACGGTGTCAATGCTTTTACATCAGTCAGCATTGGTTTGTCTCGTTCACTTATTAACACTACCAAAGATGCAATGCCATGCAATGCAGAAGTGATGACTAAAAATAAATCATAGATTTCCATGAATGAGTTTCTAAAAAAATACTAAAGGACTGATATACTTAGCTATACTCACTGTCGTAACCAGAGAGCTAGCTCTCTAAATATCTAATATTATAAAAGAAGACAGACTTGGTTGTTTGTATGATTGTTTGTTTGCTTGTATTGAATAGGCTCCAAAACTACAGAACCGATTTTTAGAGACCTTGAGGAGTAACATAGGGAAAATTCCTCATTCCCACGGGAAAAACTGTTAACGCGGGAGGAGCCGTGGCGGAAAGCTAGTAAATACAAACAAACAAACAAAACAAAATATACTTTATTGCACATAATAAAAACAAGTACAGTACAAATAAAAGCAAAAGAGAGAAGGCAAACGGCGGCCTTATCGCTCTAAGCGATTTCTTCCAGGCTTCCAGGCAACCATAAATAATGATAAACTATACCATTTCTTTACTTAGGGTTGGTTGGATGTGGAAAGACAACCATGTTTGGGGTTCGTAGTTATCGTAAACAAGCTGTCTGTTCAAATTACTTTTATTTGGTACTTGATCTGTTAATATTTCATAAACCACAAATAGGTCCATTTATCTTTCCCGCAAACAGCATTAGTTCTTATTTAAAGATTTTTTACCTTAAGCGTATTGAGGTTTTATATGTATTTATGACGTGATGAGTACCTACATATATTTTTAACAGACATAAAAGTTCGTTTTTATGTGTATTTTATAAGATATATCGGCCTTCAAAACTTCTTATGAACTGATCTTCAAAATTATTTTTTCATTCGACGAGATTTACTTGGTGAGAGGTGGTCCCATAAAAATGATGGAATTTAGAGATATGGGGAAATAACTACTCAACTGACGATGCCGTTACCTACCCTCATCGATAAATTGTTTTGGCAATATCTAGGTCATATAATGAAACGATTTAACATTTTTTTAAATGCATATTACTTATAACCAAGTTGGTTTCATGTTAATTCGGTTTAGATTTGATGGCGGAATAGAAGACAACAATGAAAACTCTTCAATTAACGATAGCACACCCGTTGCGGTGCGTTCGTAATAATTGAAACAATAAGAAATATGCGGTATCTTTTGTAAACTAGTCCTAGATTAAAGATTAGATTAAAGAAACGTAGTGAGAAAATCGGCTTACACTTAAATTAAGTTGTGTGTGTGTGAGTATCTTGTCAAGATAATTTATTAAGGCTACTTACAGACGAACTGCCTAACCATAAGAATCAAACAAAACAATAGTTTAAATATAAAAACCCATTTTTTTTATACACACTAACACTAAAAGCAAAAATGTAAAGCAATTTAATATGGCTCTTCATATTTTTTAAGATTTACTACTTGTAAAATAATTTGAAACGTGTGTTAGTGTAGACATTTTATATAACTATTTTATTTCAAAGTTTTGAAGGAGGTTATTTAGTTTTTAAATAACCATTTTTGATTTATGATCATTATCATTTCAGCCGAAAGACGTCCACTGCTGGACTTTTTTATAAGTAGCACCTATATACTTAGATTATCCCTCGCGTATTTCGATTCCTGTTAAACCTATGTACAAATATTTATTTTCTCTGTAATTGCAATATTTTACTAATTTAATGTCTCCCCAAAGTGCCATAAAGAATATTGATCAAGTGATAATAGCTACAATACGCCAGCAACAATTAACTAGGAAACTTCAACTTACGTTTACAAGAAACCTCCTTAATCCTCTGCCGGTTTCCACACATTAGATTTAAAAATAATATTGCACTTTTGTTTCCAATAGACAACAGTCCTGTTATTAAAAACCAGTTGCGGCACTCACATTGTGTACACGGACAGTAGACACCTCTAGATTTGAAATCGCGCGAAGTTTCGTCAGGTGAAAATTGTGAGTATTTGGAAGTTCGCGTTTGTTGTACAGAACAACACTGGCCAACTGACAAAGGCCCCACTCGACTAGCAGCCAGAGAGCAGCGTGCGGGCTTGTGCTTGTGGGTCACCGCCCACAACTTGCAATGAGATCATAAAGTTGTTTCTCATTAAAAATTTACACTTCAAGTGCAACAAAGTTTTATGTATGTAGGTTCTTACAATATTTTTTCATGGGTCCATTTAACTTGCATATGAATGAAACTTCAATACGAGTAAGACACCAATTAAACTTCAATCAGCTTGATAATCGTTTGGCAGAATAGTGACAGAGTTAGTGTCGTTGATATCGTTTATCTGTGCCTTATAACAACGCGGGCCTTCCGGTACGGAAGATCTAAGATCTGTGCCTGCATAAATAATTTTTTTTTCAAAAAGTAACTTGTGCGCTTATCGGCATAACATACTAAGCATTGTATGACTTTTAAAAATTACTCGGAACATTTTACGTCTTACAACTAATTATGTACGCCTTTTTCTTTTGCGTCGCTGTCGTGTTCCTTCGTAGACTATAATACAATATAATCAACTGAATTTAAAAATAATAATGTTTACATAAATGTAATCATTTATGTATAGTTGATTTATGTTATGACTACATTTACCTACATTAATCGGTCTAGAGTAAACATAGACGTAGTTTTTTTGCTGTACTTCAACATCCTATATTTGTGGGATATAGGATGTTGAAGTACATCATATAGTTAGAGAGCCCACGACCAAAATTTTTGTCTCATAGCAATACGGCCAAAACCGTATCACATCGATAGATACGATTATCCTGAACTCGAAAATACCAATATCAGACATTTTCCGCGTAGCGTTTGATCTGACCGAATTTTCAAAATTGTCAAAGAATTTTACCGAACTGCATCATAGCAATATGTCTGTTGGAAATAAAAATGTTCAAAATAAAACACAAACGCAGGAGAAGAGTATATAGGTATATAAATTAAATAGTTTTTAAAAATGTAAAAGAATATCTTCATAGCGATATGTAATTTATGTACATAAGAAAACAGTGCATAATGTATTTTAATTTATTTTTAATAAGTGCAATTTTAAACAGTGGTAAGTCTATTTAATGATTTTATAAAAAAAAAACCTTTACTTTTTCAGATACAAAAGTTGCAATGGTTGGCATACAAATAGATAAATTATTTTAAAATGAATTTACGTGGGCTTATGAACTTTAAATATTATTCAAAAATAATTAATAGACGTTTCAATTTCACTGCAAAATCTTCCAGGGGTCGCAAAGTTAACTATACTTTATTACAAAAGTACAAAATTATCCAAAACAACTTGTAAGACAATATATCATAGATACTAGTTAGTTCCGTGGTAAACTATTCCAAAATGCACGCAGTTCATTTGTATAAATAAATTGTGTCAATCGTACATGGGTTAATTTTATACCATGTATAATTTGAGTTTTCAGTTTTTCATGGACCCCCAGAACATAACAATGACCATTGCTGGTGCCAAGGATTTAAATGGAAATTTAGTTCATGTTGCTTTCTAGGTCGGAATGGCCATCTGCGTTGGTGGGCATGTAGTTGAAGAGTACCGCCTTCTTGTCATAACCACAACGGAGCAGATTCCATGCCAGTTCTTCAGGAGTATCGCCTGTCTGGTCTGCACAGCTTTCTACCATCTATAAAGGAAAATATGAATTTCTAATTTATAAAATTAGGGTTTTAAGGTTTTAGGAAAGATTCTATGTTTGGTTTTCGAAACCATTTAAATCCATTTACATTTCTGAAATATCTAAGCTTTATTCATTTGTCTCTCGCTTGTTAAAGAACGAAAGCTCTTGCACACATAAAAAATATTCAGTATCATCATTCATTCGAAAGACTTCCACTGCGGAGAAAGGCCAAAGATCTCCACAACAATCGTTTAAGTGCAGCCCGCGCATCCAGTACCTTCCTGCGACCCTCATCGATAACCCTTACCTTCAGGCAACAAATGTTATAGAC
Source organism: Teleiodes luculella (assembly GCA_948473455.1). Classification (NCBI taxonomy): domain Eukaryota; kingdom Metazoa; phylum Arthropoda; class Insecta; order Lepidoptera; family Gelechiidae; genus Teleiodes; species Teleiodes luculella. The sequence continues at coordinate 19,319,881 of OX419582.1, read as the reverse complement.
AATGATTTTAACCTATTCTTAAAATCCGTTACATTTATGGCTAGGCAAACAATCTGACTGGTTTCATTTATGCTATACAATAGCAGAATAAGAAATAGCTAAGGGATCGTAAAAAATTACATAAGTATGCTTTTCATTCTGACGTAAAGTTGTATCGGATCTGGGCTTTATTTTTATAAAAAGTAGTTTTGTCGTAAAGAGACACCTTTATTCATAGAGTAAAATGTCTATACAAAAGACATCAACGAGAGACGATTTTTTGGCGATTGCTTCATTGAACATAATTATGAACTGTGCCCCTGGTATCAGACCGGGTGAATTTGACATGATACATGATCCATTGTGCTCCTTTAGTGGTTAGGTTGTGCACAGCTTCTATAATTATGTGACACACCATTTTACCACTGCTAAGGTTGGAACACGTGACGATTAATTACTTTACTAAAAACGAGCACGGCAAGTAAATCAAAATTTCCCTACTTATCCACTAACAGGGCGCAATGGAGCGTCCATATTTAACATTGTGTACTCTGGGAGCAAAATCCTATGGTTGTATTTCAAAACACTGACCTTCATTGCGTTCTTGCCATCGGCTTTGTTGGCCATTTTGCCGAGCACCGCCGCTTTCTGGAGCTTGCCGTCTTTGCTGATGACCTTGCATTTGAGCAGCACGCAGTAGACGTGGCTCTTGAGCGCTGGGTTGTCCGTGAGCTCACCGTGCAGCATCAGGTCGACCAGGTGAGGATCCACGCCCGAACGTGACAGGCATGCGTCCGAATGCGCGCGGAACATCGCTTTCTCTTCCTTACCCAGGTTCTACCACAAAAAAATATTTATATTGAGACAATGAACAAAATAATGAGTACCTGGTAGAAATTGCTAACTAACTTAGCAATAAGGCTGGCTTTGGACTCTTCTGTTTTTTCTGTATGATGTGTTGTCTTTCTGTATTAAGCGTCAATAAAATTTTAATTGTATTGTAATGAGAACCTTCTTTAATAGCCCTTAAATGTCCTCACCGAGGGGCTTGAACCTACCCTGAATCAGGGTGAATAAATCTTAGTCGACTACAGTGCAGTTGGTCCACTTTACACACAACCGTTGAATTTCTTCGCAGGTGTAAGCAGGTTTTTTATAATGTTTTCCTTCAAAATAAGAGCGTCGAATAAACGTACATAATATGAATTCGAAAATCTAAAAAACATTGATAAGTACATGACGAAAATTAAACCCGCGCATGCTGGAAGGAGGACACCGACGACGCTCTCGAGAAAGCTATTGTAATACTAAATTTGATGTAGCTAACTCTGTATTATTTATATATATTAATATTTATTTATATTCAAAAGTATTTTTGCGACATTTTAAGAGCTCAAACAATGTTTAAAACAGGATGAGTTATTATTATCTTTTTTAAGTGTATTTGATGGTTATGTAAAAATCAATGCCCAAACGAGCTGTTTTAGATGGAAACTAACAGTTCACAATTACAAATGACACCTCACTAATATTATTAGTCGCCAAGTTATTATTTATACTACCTTGCCTATATTTTCAGTCGACTTGATTATTATTTTTGCTACCTTATAGTAGCTGCCATTATTTGATTTATTTATGATAATTAAAGCCAAATAATTGAAATGCTGCCAAATTATTTTTTTAGTTGCTAACAGTTTGTCGCCGTTTCAGTTTTTAGTCGCCTCGAAAGTAATAAGCCTTATTTATTTATTGTTATTTTTTTATTTAGTATTCAAACTGAATACGACCACAACACGTATAAATGGACAGTTAGTTCCTGTTGTAAATAAAACATAAAAATAAGAGTATACTTACTATGCAATTCTTGCACCCTGTTGATGCCGCCTGTAATTAAAAATAATAATAATTGTAATAGGATAGAGTTAAAAAAATTACACATCTAAATAAAATCTATCTAAAGAACCTCCTTCTTGAGGACTTAAAAATAAAAATTAATAAAATAAATGTACGCGCATCACTTCAGAAAAGCTGCACTGAATTTGATATGTATTTTTACTGGAATAAAGAAAATAATAACGCGCATGATTACGCTGTGCGGAAAGGTAATAACTGGTAATAACTTAAATGAGACACACCTGACAAACTCCGGATAATGTGACGAGAACGGCAATAGCTAACAAACAGGTCATTTCGACAGTTGTCAAACTTCCTTGTGGCAATCACAGTTACAGCGACAAGCAAAGCAAAAGCGCAACCAGTGGAAACCGCAGCAGAAGGCGCAATCCTTCGCGAGGGTATGCAGCCGGTGATTTATGCGAGCACGCATCGCCCTCTGACTAATGCCCACCTACCACGAACCTCCAATTTCCTTGCGCGAGAATCTCGACTCGAAAGATTTAAAAATCTTAGGTGAACTGGAAAAAAGAGAAAAGTTATGTTTTTGGAAATTGACTTTAAATAATTTATTTTTCTTTGTGTGCTGGAAAGTGAAATAAAATATGAAATGTTTGTGTAAACTGCTCCACTTTAATTTTACATTTCTTCATAGATTTATAGTGAAACCTATTCCTTGTACTTAATTATCTTGTTGGCTTTCCTTAGTTTTAGATAGGTATACTAAAATTTTGATATACCAACAATTAGTTTACCAAAGTTTAGAATGTGACTTGCCAGAACTACCACTAATAAAGTTGGGTGAGATTATTGTTCAGTGCATTTGGGTACTATCTAAACTTATTGATGTTACGATAGGTATCAAAGCCTAGAAATTAAATTATGAAAAGCATTTTTTAATTTAATGAATAAAAAAATACATTTTTAAAGTGGAGTATCGTGGTATGGGTCGCTATGTAGCAAAATCAACAATATTTGTTTTGTCAATATGTAACGGACACGAAATCATAACATTTCAATGTTTGCACCTATTGTCTTGTCTGTTATTTATCGAAAATCAAAACATTTATGAAATCGAAGTTGGTATATAAGACGTATAAAAGGAGGATAAACATTATTTGAATCATTCTGACCTTGTGAATATTTGTGTAATATGAGATGTCCATAATATTTGGTTATTCAGCCATATTTCAGTTACTTGTTCATGTTTCTGAAAAGATCAATCATCTATTTAGACTAAAATTTAAAGAAAATTGATTGTTTGTTTGCATTGAATAAGCTCCGGAAATACAGAAACGATTTAAAAAAAATCACTTTTGAAAAGTTACACTATCCCCGGTAACAAAGGCTATATTTTTACCTAAAATATTCCTAATAATTGAATAGGCTCCGAAACTACTGAACCGATATTGATGAAACTTGGTACAAAGAACAAACCAAACAAAATTATTTCTCTTATAGGTCATCAGTATAACACAAAGGCTTTTTGCCGCGGGATAATTCCTCATTCTTACGGAAAAAATGTTAACGCGGGCGGTGCCGCGAGACGTAACGCTAGTAAAGGTTTTTTAAATAAATCATGAGGCTTTCTACTTACTACAAATTTTAAAATGTAAGTTAAATAAGTAAAACTTTTGAAGTTAAATGAGAATAAGTAGGTTTATGGGGCGGCGAACCGGAGACGTAGCGTGGCGCGTGGGCAGTCCCTCCACAAGGTAGCCCGACGATCTGGTGAGGGTCGCGTGAAGCCGCTGGATGCGGGCATCGCAGGACCGATCATCGTGGAGATCTTTGGTGGAGGACTTTGTCCAGTAGTGGAAGTCTTTCTGCTGATAATGGGGCGGCGCCTGTGAATCCCGAAAAACATGTCAGATAGCGAAGATGGGAATAAATTCCAATTTTTTTGAGAGCACAGTCATAGTTTTTGTAAACCTATAGGTACTTATGTAGATTTTTTTCTCCTAGGCAATATTCTAAGTTCTATCTAACTAAAAGTCTACCAGATAATTTAAGTTGAAATGTAAGGCCGTGTTCAGACCAAACTGACTGTCAGCCGCCGACAGTTAGCGAGCGTTACGCGGTGTATTGTAATTCCATACATATTCACTTTTTCGTTCACACCGATGGCGTATTGTCAGCTACAGCGTATTGTAAGAATACCGTTTATTTTTTCGTTCACAGTGAGCCTGCTCACAATCGGCGGCTGACTATACGTTTGGTGTGAACACGGCCTAAGATGCTGGAGCAGACCGAATGCGTATACGATTTATATTTAAATTTATAAATACAAATATTATAAATAATAATAATATTTGAACCATTCAAAACATATTTTTTAAATTTTACGTAGACATGCACGCACGTACCACTGAGTTGTAATGTATGGAACTGTATGACACAGGACACACTGCTTACGAAAGCAATGTTAAGCCAGAGGTGTGTCCTGCCTGTCTCATACAGTTTCATACATTACAACTCAGTGGTACCGGCATTTACGTCTACGCATATTATGCATCCGGCCTGTTCCGGCCTTAAATGTTTAACTTGTTTATTCTGCGACGTCCATTCGATGCATGCATACGCTGGATGGTGGTTTGTTATGTTTACTATTACAGCACAATTGCACTACGTAAGGAGTCAGAAAAACTATTAGAACAGCGGTGATTATAAAGCCCATTCCTCCGCTTCCAGAACATACACGCGAGGTAATTCTTCATTCTAAAAGAAAAAAAAAGAAGGTTATTGTTACGTATGTATTTCTTTTTTATTTCTAACTATTAATTTAAACCTGTTACCGCCAGACCTAAAAAGAAAACTCTGGTAGGTACTTATCAAACTCATTAAGATATTTACAGCCCCTGACATGGCAAATAAAATATTTCTATGGTAATTTGTCCAGCAGTGGACGTCTTTCGGCTGAAATGATGAATATAACATCAGAGAACCCCGGCTTGACTTGCCTTCATTGTAAGTAATCTTGCTTTTCTTCTGATTGTCTAATTTAGAGGTTCAGTTTGTTATGTTCAAACTGAACCTAAAAAAATACTAATAGACCTCCCCACACTAACGTCCTTTGACCGTCGCAGTCGTAACAACAGCGCCGCGTTTTATTGCGAACTTAACATTAATGAAATGAAATAATTTATTTTTAAGTGTTGGACACTTTAGATCTCCTAGTTAAGTCAAATAAATTTACATTTAGTGGCGAGTTCAGCAAAGCAAAATGTGCGGTCTTTTGTGGAGAAGAGCTCGCCGCATAAACTCCACAAGCGTCGCATCTTTTAAAAATTATATTTTTTTCATTCGCCATGCTGCCCCTGATTGTATGCGCGAAGGTCAGCGCTGGCATCGCGACGACGCTGCGCGGACGATGCGCGATGGCACGGCGACGCTCGAAAGTCGCTAGTGTGAGGGGTCTCTAAAGACTTGCACGGTCGCATGACCTGACCAATTATATTGGAATAAGTATAATATAATGAAGGGTAAATAACTATTGATTCCCTTGGAACATCGAAAACTTCGTGAAATAAGCTATTTTAGTTTAACGTCATAGTACCTATGGCTAATTGCGTACCTATTTCTCTTAGGTATTGCTTTTTCCGTTTGTTAGGTAGATAGGGCTAAGTCACTAGATATTACATAGGTGACATAGACTGTGCCGCTAGATAGATCTTGTTGACATTTTAATTAGAAGTAGGTACATATATAAATATCCTTTTTAATAATTGGCAGTATCTATAACTATCTACATAATACATATTATAAAACAAGTAAATAGGTACTCACCCTAATGATTATTTCGAAACTTGCTCATTAATGTATTCAATGAACTCGTAATAGTTATTTATATTGATTGGGTTTGCGTACCACAGCATGGTCGAAATTATGTTTATATGAACTATATTACTGCATTTGCAAATAATATTTTACAATGTGATAGAAAATTGCGTTTTACGTTCCAAAATATGGATTGTAAGTCACATTTGACAATCCTGGCACAGCCTAGATAACCATGGAAACATTGTATACAAGTAAGTTGAATCACTACTTATTATAAAACAAAGTCGCTTTCTCTGTCCCTATGTCCCTATGTCCCTTTGTATGCTTAAATCTTTAAAACTACGCAACGGATTTTGATGCGGTTTTTTTTAATAGATAGAGGGATTCAATAGGAAGGTTTATATGTATAATACATGCATAATATACTTAAGGATAACCCACAATAACCATTTTCCCGTGCGGAGCCGGGGCGGGTCGCTAGTAAAATATATGTGAAATTAAAAACTCTTTTGCAATATTTCAACTACCATGACGTAGTAGATATGGGAAAATACATGGCAAACAACGTTCCCCTTCTATTCCTGGGGGTTTCTTTTCTAGCCATAAGATAAAAACAAATATTATGTACTTAGTATACCTAACTTACTATATGTCCATACACAGCTGCACTGCAATAACTAAGTACAGTCTGTTCTTAAATGTCCTCTAGGTACCCTAATGCTGTCTGGTAGAGATCGCTACAAGTGACAAGGCCGCCTTCGCGCACTTTCTTGTTCATTGTGACTGTTTCTTTTGTGTGTAATAAATTGTTTTTTTACTAACTTAGTGCCTTAGTATCTAGTTCGCTACCCAATGGTCCCCCAATGCTGTCCTGGTAGAGATCGCTACAAGCGACAAGGCCGCCTTCGGGCACTTTATTGTCCATTGTGACTGTTTCTTTTGTGTGTAGTACTGTAGGTAGGTATTGTTTTTTACTTACTTAGTGCCTTAGTATCTAGTTCGCTACCCAAAGGTCAAAACCCCTTTGGGCCGTGTGGATTTCGGACAAAAAGATTATTTTTTCGATAGTTTTCGTGTTCCTTTTAACGTAAATCTCAACAAGCAAGCATCTTTGATTTATCCGAGTTCACCATAGCACAGAAGAAAATAATAGTACTACCACATAGTATAATTCTCGCTCTGTCTCTTAGGAGTGGCTCCTAGAGGGACGAGTTTCTGAAATTGAATACGTAGACTCCCTCCGAGGAAGTCCATAAAATCCTTGTTAAGTAGACATTTTGCTTGGTAACACTAACAGACATCTTTAACAGATATTCTAATTTTGAATTGAGATTAGAAAAAATATGTCTGTTAGTGAAACAAACAACAGCGAAACTAATTTAATTTAACAAAAACTGATCAGTCACGCTGAATCTATAACTTAAAGTTGCTGTAACTTTGTTAGTGAAGCAAACAACAGCGCAAATTTAAGAATAATAATTATTTTAACAAAATCTGTTCAGCCACGCTGAATAACTGTAACATAAAGCTGCTCTAACTTTACATGTAAACCGTTTTTGTAAAATGCTCATAATGTTTCCTAAAATCAAACTATAGCCTCTTACAGGATAAGTGTAAATAAAATACAATTTTGTAACACCAACATTTATTTTGGGGTATAATGTCACAGTATATTTTACCTATTTCTTAATTAATTAATGCACACAACCCTATAAAAACCTATAATTTCACTCTGGTTTCAAGCTATTTTTATATTTAAAATGTATAACCACATCGTGTTATTATTATGCTTGCAAGTTTAAAACACATCGAGCGTGAATTGGAATGGCGGAAGTAGAAAAAAGTACATTCTCTTTGGTTATGTAACGTAGACGACATTCAAGAATCTTCTCGATAAAATCTAGGCACCCCTTATATTCTTAACTATTATTATACCCCCATTATAATGCACAACAAACTAGATATGAGATTAACACTTCGATCAACGCCGGACTACCGGCCTTCATGGCTTATCTGGTCAAAGGATTAACAGTAAGTACCTAGTATTCAGATTCATAATAACTGTAGAAAATATACCTCACTACTTACAATATTTTATGTATGTAAGTAAACATTTTGAGTTCAACTCATCAACTTCATTGAACGCGATATTAATAAAAAAAGTAAATAGTTTTAGTTAATTTGACTTCACAAAACAAATTAAAGATTTTATATTTGTACTTGATTACTTCCTTTATTTACACTTCTTCAAACCTGTGGACGACAGCAGCATCAAAAAAGATATTGTACTTATCTGAGTGCATGCATGCTTTGTCGTGCTGCACTGGATTAAGTGTTAAAAAGTGTATCATTTTTTAAGGGGGAAAAGATCAAAAAGACCAGATTTCAATTTATTTTTGCCCTAAGTTTGAGGGAAACAGGCGGATTTGCGTTTCGGAGAATCACATAAGTGTTAAAATACAAAAAACCGGCCAAGTGAAAGTCGTACTCGCGCACCGAGGGTTCCGTACAAACCTGTAGGTTAGGTACATATGTAAAAGTTATGGTATTACATATTAGTGCTAAATAAAATCTATAATATTACAATATGGGAAGATTGAGGAGCATAAAATTAAGACAAAGGTCTCTTTGTCGTTTCAGGAATCCTCTTTATATTAACACATATCATTTGTTTTCTAGTATAACTGAAATACCTAAGGGACGCCTGAATCTTTTGATTGCGTTGCCTTAGAAGTTTGATTTATTTGATATGAATTTCAGCTTGATACCCCTCCACGCGTTCCTGAGAAAAAGAGTCTTGACAGGCAGACAGATGGACAACAAACTGATCCTTTAAATAAGGATTCCGTCTTTTTTTTCTTTTGAAGTACGGAACTCTAAAAAGGAAAAATAGATCTTCCTAGAATTTTCGAATAATCGAGGCACCTTCAAGAATGAGATAAATACGAGTAGTATTTTTTGAAAAACAACGAAATTTTGAACTTGATCCATATAAATGTACCGGGGGTGACGTAAGTAGTCAAAGTCGACCGGAAGGGTAAAAACATCAGACTTTTTCCCTACACATCAATCTTATTTTAAACATAATTCATTCAGAACACCATTCGTCCTTCCCCGTTCTTATCCGGTCCCAGATAAAGAATAGGTGTAGAGCATGACTATATATCAAGATCAATCATTTTATATATATGAAGAGAATTTTACGTTTAGTTGGCAATAGTTATTTAAAGTATTGTCTAGCTAGATCTATTGTGTAGAAGTCTTGTGGATCAAGCCATATGGGCCTAAAAGAATCCCATATTTAAAAGGCTTCTCCATTTCTAAAAGAAAAACTATTTGAAAGTTTCACTTCACCGATTATCCAAATACGCTTAAAAAGTTTTACATAGAACACGAGGTTGGGCCCGATTCTAGATATTACGCTTTAACTTAAATTTAAAAAAGCATAATATGTCCGTTTTACGCTCTTAAGAATGAAATGAGACAGGTGATTGTCAAATTTAAATTTAGAGACGTCACACATGAATTTAGCGCGTCGATTGCATACGTTTAGAGTGCATTTGAAAACATACCACTTAAAATTTATGCATCTGACAAATTTGATTCAAAATTAGATTATTTCATCTTTCATCCTTTTAGATTGACATACGAACAAACAAGACCATGGACTTAAATTTAAGTTCAGTGTAAGTTTGCAGAATTAAGCCCATCAGATATAGGTATATTCTGAGCCTAGACCTCTTCCTTTCACAAGAAATACTGATATTTGAATATAGTTGCACTATATAGTAACAAACTTAACAATTTTACCTTATACAGCCTGACGACAACTAATGTCGGTATCGAATAAACATTTGTTTTTTTTTATTCATATCCACCTAGTTTTTTATACTATAAAAGGAAGTTTCTGGACCCTCGGTGGCTGCCAAACAACGTCAACAATATGACAAGGTCACAACAATTCGTAAACAAAATGTGGTCCAAGGCAAACTTACTTTTTTTATAACCCTATATAGCTTAGTTAACTAAGCAGTTGCAGAGGGTATGAGTAGGAGCCTGAGCGATTCCTTGAGAAAGTTGTTCAGTGCTTAAGAGTTAACATACTAAGTAGATATCTAGGAGGCCAAACGGAGCGGGAAGATTTGGGTTTTTGGCTAATATCTCAAAAACCGTGCATCGCATCGTAAGAAAAAATCTATTAACACATTAAAGCTCATAACCTTACTCTACAAACTTTGCTCTATCTACACACTTTTTCCAACTTCTAATGGTTTTCACGCTACTACGTGCTGAGCTTTGTATAAACTGCTTGCGTGCTTTATATTAATTTATCATCTGAGCAATTACCACATAATACAATATAACAGTAGTGCCTCCATTTTACCCCTAGCACCCTTCAGCCGTTAACTGTTATACTAACTTTCTGAAGGAATCGCTTGAATCCTCCTCCCGCATTCCTCTGTACCCCTTTTGAGCCATTCGTTAACCGCCCCAATACAAGTTATTTACATTCATTGCATCTATTCAGTCAATCTATACATTATGTACATTTATCGACAGATGGCTAACAATAATACACCTACTATCTACTAATATCATGATTAAACAGGGTGTAAGTGAAGGCTCAGCATATGCTGAAATGATATGCTCATATTCATGTCCTTTCAGCAATTGTTGGTTTGATTAAAACTTCTATTTTGTATGGAAGCGTCTTTTTTTTGTGAATAGTTTATTTGGGATAGATCTGAGTACGTACCAGCTCACTTACACGATGTATATAACACACTGGACAATCTTATGTATTATGTATAATCGGATTAATATAACTATTTATAAGCGTTTTAGTTACTTGAACTAAAATAGGATTCTGATTTCAATTTAATTATAAGTTCATATGAACAGCTATTTTAAAAAGGAGCTTGATGATATCCTTATCGTTATTAGCACATTTAATTCAAGGTACACTCAACTACATAATACATACATGTAAAAATACTGATAAATATGATATTACAATGTTTGATATGAAGCCAGGTCAGTTAGCTATTGTTGTGGTAATTTAAACAAAATGATGCGCGAAAATGCTAGACTGTCCAACTTCTAATCTCTCTTTTTTTTAGAACTAGAATAAACTTATAATAACGGGTCGTTGTCAGTAATTAAAAATCAATTTTGGGGTACTTTATAAAAGCAACAATAAAAGCTAAAATACTACATATAATTTTGTATGTAGTATTTATATTTATTGGGAATTATATTGGGATTGATTCTGTTTTATTGTCTGTATGTTTGGCATTGCATCCCAAAACTACTCTTATATTGAATACAATTATCAAAATTCTGTTGTTCAGATGTGAGAATATATACTTTAATGATATTGAATATCAGGACTAACAATAAATACAGCCCACAACAATAATATAATACGAATGGGCAGCCTTATTGCTAAGGCAGAAAATTCTACTAATGTCTGTTTCATATAAATACGGACAAAAGTTCATTGACCACTTTCTTGTCTTGAAAGTTCCTATAATTTTGTCGTAGTTTAAAAAAAATGTGCGCATTGTATGCGTCAATGACCTTTTGTCCGGATTAATATGAAAAAAACCATAAGCAACCTATTTTTCCACAAGAAAACTTTTGACTTTCAATATTAATTTATCATACTGATATTATAAAGAGGAAAGATTTGTATTTTTGTGTATGTGTGTGTGAGTGTGTATGTTTGTAATGAATAAACTAAAAAACTTAGTAATGAATTAACTGATTTCAAAAATTCTTTCACCATTAGAAAGCTACATTCATTTATCCTGAGTAACAACGGCTACCATTAACTGCGGGAAAATGCCTCATTCCCACGGGAAAAACTGTTAACGCGGGCGGAGCCGCGGCGGAAAGCTAGTAATAAATAAAAAGAAATAAATATAAACAAACACCTGCGCTGCCAGCTCGGTCTTTAACACAATTTGTTTTGTTAATAAACAACCATTTTTTAAATAAACATACAACCAAAGGGCGGCTATGATAGAGGTCTCACTCGTGTCAAAATTTACGGAAAATAAACTTCTAGATATTTAGGAGAAATAAACTTGTAATAGCAACTGAATTATTGGGATCTGTTTAACACTTTTATCCATATAACTATAAATGTAAGTTTTTACCTCAATATGGACATTATTTGCAAACGATTTAACCATTGTCATAGGCCGCTGAACCATTTACTGGCGAAAACGCCTCAATTTTACTTTATGCAGCAAAGTACTATATCAAATGCACAAATTACTAGTAAATTACCTAACTAATACACCACCGAAAAATGTAGGTATTTTAAATTGAGTTAGATTTCTTTTGACATAATTCGGAGTGTTTCCACACAGTAAAACCAGTAAGTTATCTTCATACAAACGTGCCGCTGTCGGTTTGAATGTGTGCGTCCGCTCCGTGTAGGCACGCGCCGTCACGCACACACTAGCACAAAATAAGGGGGAATAAGGTGGCGGCCTTAGAGAATAAATTTTACTACCTTAGTGGCGGCAGTATGGGCAGGCCCGGCGCACTCCACGACCATTTAGTAGGAAAAACGCGCGTGCTTGTGAAGACGCTATTATTTAGTCTGTGGTAATACGGACTCTCGCGGCGCGGTCTTAAGGTGCATTTTGTTTTAGTACGAGCGCGATGACAAACGGTAGGCTATTATAGCCAGGGTCACGTTCGACGCGTTCAATGTAATTTGAACGTTAGTGGCGTGGTAGCTAGAAAAAAAAACCAAATTAACTATCTTGCGACGTTTGATTGACGGCGAAGCACTACCTCCTGAGATACAGGATTTTCCCTAGTTCGGGTGGTAGGGGTTTCAATTTATGTTAGCACAAAATTTGTACTTTTTGTTAAGTTATACTTTTAAGAACACTTTTATAAATTTTCTGAAGCAATAAAGTTATTATTATAAATTAAATTCGCACGTTTGCTATCAGAGAGTGCGCCTTCTGTACCTAGTACTATTATATATTCTGTGGTATGGGCTAAATGCAAGTGTGTGCGTGATAGCGCGTGCCTACACGGCGCGCTCACATTCAAACCGATGCGGCCAGTCGGTATGGAGATAACTTACTATTCTGAGTCTACTGTGATTTCCACGTCACGTTAACCAGCTGTTCTTTGCCAGCTCACTATAGGAACACTTGTGTGGACTTTAATGTATATTTAACAGAGTCTCTACAATGTTAACAAATATGATGTAGTCACGACCAAAATCGATTGGGTATAACCTAAGTATATTAGTATGCCTACTAAGTATTAATTCAATTATTGTTTTTACATAATAATTGAATTAATACCTAGGCATACCAAAGAAATAACTTAAGTTTCTTTTCGGTGAGCGCTTCGTATGGTTGCAGCCGTCAGATAATTTATTTGTCTACTAAGTAAACAATTGCATGTCAACAAATAAATTGAAAACAAGCTGTATGGATGGCGCGTCCGTTGTCACTTGCATAGGCCGGTAGAAGAAAAACAGTGTTGTACTGAGGTGCCTACCCAGTGGGTACCTCAATACAACATCTTGCTGAGCTACAGCCTTTTTGCAGTGCGCAGAACATATTGTTATCTGTTCTACTTTTTTTGTTCTTTTTTGTATTTATTACTGTACATCTTGTTTTGCGTGTTGTAAATAAATATGTTCTTAATCTTATTCTTACCTCTTACATCGCTTTAACAACTATTTTACTAAACTGCGAAAATAGTCATTTAATTATATGAACTAACTGTAGCCGCCTCATAACTTGCATACAAGTATGAGTCGCAGTAGTAAATAATTAACAGACGGTTGCAACCATCGGGCTGCGGATACATTATAGAGACTCGGTTAAAAGAAGACTTTAGCCTGTGGCACTACACATCGCTTCCTGCGGGTTCGTCCGGCGGGGTAGTGACGAGTGTGACTTTGGTGTCGACGCGCCGCTAGATGTTGGCGAGGCGGCGCCGGCGCAGTCGCTGGCGGCAGTACACGCGCAGCAACACGGCCCCAAACACCACCATCACGCCGAACACTCCAGTCACCCACACCTTGTGACCATATACTATGCACGAGAGGAGGATCGAGACGGCCTGCCGAATAAACATATCAGAAATATTTTGAATCACTTTAGTTATTTTTACTTTGATAAATTATTTAGAATCGAGTCGAGGTTTATATATCATATTATAAAATCTCGAACGATCTTGCAAACTTTGTAGTCATGTAACAAACAACTGTATCCGCCAAAAACAATCAATCGTATCTACCAAAAATAACTGATTCACAAAAGCCTCGAGCATATCACAATCACAATCTAGTTACAGTAGGTCAATTAGAAGAAAAAATATATAATTAGATGAATAAAATTATTTATGTACCTGTCTGAGCGTCATGATGATCGTGAAGACCACGGCACCGAACTTTGATATCGTCCTATAGATTATCAACTGCCCAATGGCAGAACTCAACGACAGGAACAAGCAGTCAGTAGCAAACACTGGATGCTGCAACAAATTTGTTAATTCTAAACACTTATTTATCAATGATGAGTCAGGACTTACTGATAGGACTTATATTTGAATAGGATAAGACCAAAAATCGTATAAGAAGGTAGAGATTTTATTTTTATTTACTGTCATTACATAAGCTAGTTTATATCTTGTAAAAAAACTACCTACCTATTTTTTTTCGCCTTGATATTAGATTTAATGAAACAGCACAGCTTAAATTTATTTACACCAACCCGCTTACACCCTCCGTAGCCGAGTGATAAAACGTTCGCCTAACATTACGAAGGTCTATGAGCCCCTCGGTAGGGACACATAAGAGCAGTTCAACAAGCAAGCAACCAACCTGTAAAAGTTGTATAGACATCCAAGTGCTCGAGTGGTGAGCAAGGGCAGCGGCAGTGAGGAGGCAGGAGAACATGTTGACTCCGCAAAGCATCTGCAGGGGGTCGCAACTGTACTGCTTGAACAACTCGCCCTGCCACGAGGACGTGAAGCTGTCACACACCATGTACAGCGACAGCAGCAATGCGCCGGACATTGTCGTAACCGTCGACACTGAAACGAAACACACTAGGACACCCCCCTAGCTATTTCGAGCGCATACAATCATCCGCGTCCGTCTTTTGTTTCACACGTCTTGCTGCCTATGATTGTATGCGCGACGAACGACGACGGCGTTCAAAAGACGCTGGAAAGACGCTAGCGTCACTAGTGTAGGGGGTCTCTATAGCCCGAGTCTTAAGAAACAATATTAACGCTTGGCTCAATACGGATCCCGAGAATAGATATATATAATGTCTTAATTTATCTTCCAGTAACACAAAACAGTTTACTTAAATGTAAAGTTAAATAATGTGAGTCTGCTAAAGTATAAGATTGAGGGAGATCTGGTGCCTAACTAAACTAAACCTAAACTTGTGCAGTAGGATGTAGGACCTAGGACCGTACAGCTGAGATCGAATCAACTGAGATCGATCGTAGTGGCAAATATTTTGAGTGCACCAATGAATAAACCTGATCTGAGACGTATCAGCTGTATCGCTGTAGAACACGACGTCTTGTCCAAATTTTGAATAACATCTAGAGTTCCCTTTTAAAAGCTTACTTTTAGGGACACAAGTAAATCGTCGAATCCAACTCGGTTTAGCAGTGTTATCATCTTTCTATACTATTCCCTAAAGGATTAGAAAGAAGGAAAAAAAGGTATTTAAAAGTGTCACTTCGCGTAATACGTACGTATTTTTAATACTCACGCAAAGTGTGTCCCAAAAAGACCTAATATACTTCATTTTGTATACAATGTTATATGAAATGAAGTATAGTTCAAATACCCCAAGGAGCTGTGAGCGGGGTATTGCTCCCAAAAGTGACAGAAGGGTTTTCAAGAGGCGACCGTGCACCGAGGATCTTCTCCACAGCAGCGCGAACCTGCCAGTTCTTTCAAACTAATATCGCATCACTTCTTTATTTTTTTCTTGTTCATTAGTATGAGACGAAACCTGCTCTGGGGGTGCCACGCGTATATTTTTACAACTATGGCAACAATTTCCCTTTTAAAATTAGTTCCATTGAAATTCCGCAATATGGCTGGGTTTCTTATTTCTCTGGTCGGGCTTTAATTAACTTCATAATATTGACGTTGAAAATGATTTATTAAATCTTACTTCGTCTAAAAACCTTTTCATTTTGATCTAGAGAGGGACAACTAGATGCGGGCACCGCATGACCGGTCATTGATTAGTTCTTCAATAACAATTAAACAATAACAACAATACTAAAAATTGAATTAGAGCGGAATTAAATATAGAAAAACTAAGAAGAATAGGATACAACTTAAATATATTATCATAATATCAATTTGTGATTTACCTAGTTGTTTACCTACCTAAAATTAGTTTCGTTATATAAAAGTCAGAATAGTAAAAATACCGTATAATCCAATCAAATCTACATTACCACATGCACCCTAATAGAATAAGTCAGACTAATATGTACTTTAGGTATTTACAATGTTAATGATTTATAGAAGCCCAAGCAATGAGAATGGTAGTCACATGTGTATATGCGGATTGAAGACACAAGCTTAATTTTATCGAGACTAAAACCAGAAGAATAATTCTATACAAATAGGCATTCTTTAAAAAAATATGAGCCATCACGGGACGCCTGACTGATGTGAAACATCGAACGAAAGTAAAATTAGTTCGTGATTGCTTCAAGTGGTTTTACATGTATCTGCTAGATGGCGTAGTATCATATGAATATACACTTTTTAAGTAGTATTTAGAGAAGTTTTCTTTAAAAAACATAGCGTGGTGACCGACGCGCCCGCTCGCCACAGTCGCCACGCCAAATTATCAGTTTTACCCTTCGCCTATAGATGTTTCACATCAAAAGTACGCATTTTGGGATCAAATCGACAACCTAGCGAAGCCTCATTTATCTCTGTGTCTGTTAGAAAAGCGTGTTATGTAAAATTAGCATTTAAATGATAAAATAGATTTATTAAAATAAATGAACCCAAGTTAGCTGAACATGTCTAAGTTTGTAGTAAAATCTTACAACTTTTCACAGAAAATCCTAAAAGCTGATTCAATGCCTAAAAGATTAGCATAAATGCGTACGTACATTAGGTAGGTCCATTCTCGTCACACCTACACACCCAAAACTGCATATTCCTAAACCAGCAAAACTGACGTTATCTACTGTTAGATGTCAATTCAATGTTACCGTACATACTTTAAAAACTAGAAAAAATATATAATTCGTAATTAAATTCGAAAGTTTAGTGATTGATAATAACAGACGGCTGCGGCCCTGCCTGCGTTAAGCTTTATTTGAGAAAGTAAGCGATTTCAAAAATTCTAATTATTTAGTTATAAGCTTTCACATTTAGTACTATTATATTTTTCTACGCCGTTACTCAAAATCAAACATCAGGTTATTTGACTAAAAGAACTTCTGTATAATCTCCTTTTTCGATACAGCAAATTAAAATTTTGTTTTGAATCATGATTTATGTTTTTGTTGAGCAGTATATAACAAAAAGCTAATAATCAAATATTAATAACTTATTATATTAGTCTCGATCAAACATGTTACTTGGTCTAATCTAATCTGCATACACTACACATAAACGTTAGTACTGCCACCAAATAAAATCGCTTCCAATTCCGAATAACCAGTATTTACAAGTCTGGACGACTGTAATTACGAAGCACTCCCGTGCATATCTCACCGGGACGTAGGCAGCCAAAGCGGTAATAAGAAGCTGAATAAAACAAAGGTGCTCCACGCAATGCTTACGATCTACCAAACCTGCGAAATCTTCGTGGCTGCCGAACATGAACAGAGCCATGCCGAGGGATATGAGAACAGCAGTCACGTATTCGTACAACTCGTACTTATTACGAGAAATCAGCTTCCCCATCAGCATTACCGGAATCACCTTACACGATTTCGAAAGCACCTGTAATATCGATTAGCAACCTTTAAACACGGTAGATTATTCTTAGTCCTTATAAGATTTTTCAGCAGCAACAAAATTTAATTTAAATTCGTTTAACGGTTTTAGCCTAAGAGCGGAACAAACAAAGTGATTTGACATCCATGCTTACGCATTTATAATATGATCTTTTAAATTTATCGCCTCTATATAAGTATACTTAAATGCTTTGTTGCGTTGCGGTACTCTGTAACGAGGTTCTACCTCAGTATCTATTTTACGCACGGCGCCGCATCTTTTAAAACTAAATCAATACTGGACTAAAGCTTTATCCTTCAAAGCATAACCGTTATAGTTTGTCGTTATGTTTTGTCGGCCTCGTAGCCTAGTTGGTAGTACGCCTGCCTACGAAGCACAAGGTCGCGGGTTCGAATCCCGCCCAGGGCAAACATTCGTGTGACGAGCACTTGTGTTTGCCTTGTGTCTGGATGTTGTATATTTATATATGTATGTATATCAGCTGTCTGACACCCATAGTACAGGCTCTGACAAGTTTGGGGTCAGATGGCCGTGTGTGAGATGTCCCACATATTATTATTATTATTATTATTATAGTTGTTGGTTACTTAACACAATTGAAAGCTCATTTACTTGAGTTATGTATATTAGTCGCCTCGTACGATACCCACTTAAAGTGGTCAAATTCTAGGCTAGAAACCACATGGTAGCTCTACTCAAACACGACATAATATTTAAAAAGTGAATTACCTGCGTGGGAAAACTGACGTATTTGAGTGCCTCGTACTGGCACCAGGTACTGATGATGTTGGTTACTGAGCAGTAGGAGAACTTGTACAATGGAACAGCTACGAGGGGCTTCCCTGAATACATCAGCCGCATCAGAGCGATGACGAACGCCAACAGGCGGTTTATAAACACCAGGAACTGGGAATCGTTGAATTTTACTAAACTGCCATCGGACATTATGTAACTCTGTAAACATTAACAATAAAAGAAATATTAAAAATTACAACAATATTTTAAGGTTACTACTACTTGTTGTTCTGTAAGCAGTACCTCGCTTGACAGTAAAAAAAAAGAAAAGTCTTTATCTACGTTCGTGCTCGCTCACCACATTGAGATTGGAAATACGACTTGTTAAGTTAAGTAAATAGCTTCAGCAATAGAACTCGCAAGCTGGCAACCTCTATAACTCGCTCATTTAAGTAGACTCAAAGACTCAAAAAATAGTAATACATAAATCAAACATGCTCACAAAACACGAAAATAGGGACGACAGAAAAATAATTGAGACAGAAGGACATACAGCCCATTAACAGTCCACTGCTATGTTGAGGGTCTCCTTTGGTCGAGAGGTGTCGCCAATCTTAATTGCTTATCGTGTGGATTTCAAGGTTAACCTAACTTACAAACCCTGGCGTCTAAGTTATTAAGCCGCCTAAGGCTTCTGACATGTCTTATTTAAGTAAGTCACAAACGACACCAGCGTCGGCGTTTTATTACTGATTAGCTTTCCGCCGCGGCTCCGCCCGCGTCAACATTTTTCCCTGTGTTTTTTCCCGTGGGAATGAGGCATTTTCTCGCGGTAAAAGGTAGCCTATGTTACTAAGGGTGAAAGTAGCTTACTAATGGTGAAAGAATATTTGAAATCGGTTCAGTAGTTTTTGAGTTTATTCATTACAAACATACACACAAAAATACAAATATTTCCTCTTTATAATATTAGAATGACTACATCTGGCTGGAGATAGTAGCCGGAACCGACCCATTATTCCCACACGACCCCTTAAGGATTGACCCGCACTCTAACGCAGAACGGGGTATAACGTTCCCAGATGGACCCTTAAACATTTTTTTGTCATCGTTCTATGCTAAAAAAGTTACATCTTGTCAATGGCTTTACGCACCTTCCGAAGCACGGAATCATCTTTATTATACGACAAGCAGGTGATTTTGCTGCAATGTTTTAACCAAACCAAAGTCATTTGATGATTCGATGAGTGCCCTGCAGGATTCAAACTCGGAACCCCCAGAGTAATATGAGACAAGCGTTTTACCACTCGACCTCAGATGCTATTAATGGATTGCATTGGCGGTTGGTTACGCAAAATAACATTGCTGCGCATTGTGTGGGTTACCTTTAGTCGCCTTGTATGACACCTACAGTTGGATTAGATCGAACCTAACTAGGCTGGAAACCAATAAATAGGTAAATCATTTAACAATCTATAAAAAACCATAATCACGTTTTTTACGATTAAACGAATGTGTAGATTGAATAATAAAAATCGATAATATATCTATTATCGATCGATAATGCGGCATCTATTGATAAAATACTATTATTACATATTCTATGATAAAAGTAACAAACTGTAGGTTAAAAACCTGTGTCATTATTTTCTCTTGTAGCAGTCCCCAGACGAGGTACGCGCCCATGAGTCCAGTGAAGCAGAAGGCGAGCTCCAAGGCTTCGCGTTTAGGAGTTTCTTCTCCCTTTACCGGTTTCACCGTGTCTGGCAACCTTTCGGTGGGTTCTCCAAAACATGCCGTCAGCATACGAGGCATGCAGTCTGTGCTCGCTGAAATACAACATACATTCATTAACAGTTCATATATAATATATTCAAACTGAGGGGCTCGACCCTAACTTGAATCAGGGTGAACAGGCCTTAGTCGACTACCATGGCCCAATGCAGGTTGGTCACCTTCACACACAATCTTCGAATTTCTTCGCAGGTGTGCTGGGTTGCTCACGCTGTTTTCCTTCACCGTAAAACCTGTTGGTCCGTGCCAGAACCCGCGCTTCCCGAATGGGAGTCAACGGCCCTAGCCACTAGGCCGCCGACCTTCTATACAAATAGATATGATTTGATTGTTTTATTAATTAGGTTGTTAAGCTAGCTAGTCATCATTTTATATCTATATAAAATTGTGTTGATTTCTCAGTAACGATAAATTTAATTGATTCCATTTATATATGGAATGGTTTATTGGTATAAATTCTAAAATATACTTTTAATTGTGCTTTTTAAGGAGGTATACCCTTGAAATAGAATTTGCCTATCAATACTATTCTATAAAATTATATGCGGGACTATTCGGAGAAAATTTAAACACGCTGGAATTATTTGAAGAATTTGTACACTATTAACTTTTTTATATATAAAAATTTAAAAATATATATTTTTAAATTTTTATATTTTTTATCCAAGAGATCACACTTGGAGTACGATATGATCAACTTTCTTTTAAAAGAAAATCCTTCGTGAAAGTAAATTATCTTGCTAGCCTAAAACTAGTTAGTTTTAAGCGAGTGTTGCCCCACGTGTGCCGCAGCGGTACCCGCCGCGTGCATCGCTCGCTGCACGCTTGAACATACGCTGCGAACGCAGCAGCGGGCACCGCCACTCTTCCCGTCCCGCATCTCTTTTAACAACATCGTCATTTTGCCATATGTTTGTGTTTGCGCGTGCGATGACGTGGGCCGCTGCACGCACCGCTTGTCTTTAAACGGAAAAAAGTTACACGCGCCGCGAGAAGCTACGCGCCACACTTCGCCCTGCGTCTCCAGAAACGAGGCATCTATACTTCTTGTTAATTACCTATTTGTCTTTTGTAAATACACATAGATACTTCTTCTGTCGAGTCGATGGTAATTATAGGTATCTATATTTTCCCCGCCCAAAACTCTGCTACCTGGACCGCAGCCTCGGTAGCCGTCAAGAGGTCCTCGAATGTGCAGCTGTTGGGGCACGCGGGGCATTGCAGTAGATGGTCCATGGTCTGAGGGGGGAGGCGCCGCACTCACACTGGTTGTCATTGTTGCTTATGTATCCCCACCGGCACAAATTGTCTTTGCAGCGACCCATCTGTGTCCGTAACCTATTTAAAATTTTCCAAGTAGGCCACGGCAGCCCGTAACCTGGGGTGAGACTCTCTGTTGGTGTGATAAACGAAGACGTGGGCGCCTGCTCCTTGCACAGACAGAGTCTGGCTTCATGCGGCAGTACGGAAATGGGCGGCACACTTTTGAGGAAGCTTTGCCGACTTTGAAGCCTTGCGGGAATGGTGGGTTGTCCATTCCATACATTGAGTGCCGAGGGTCTTTTTCCTTTTTTTACAGTTCGACTGAGCCCGCCACTCGCCTGCGAATTTCGGGTGGAGCTATACCAGCGAGTGGGTATAGCATGCAGCCTGGAGTCGGCTTTAAACAGCCCGTTATTATCCGGCAAGTTTCATTAAGTGCTACATCCACTTGCTTGGCGTGTGCTGAGCGACTCCACTACAGAGCAGGCGTATTTAGCAGCTGAATAGCAGAGGGTGAGTCCAGTCGTCCGCAAAACATTTGGAGCGGCTCCCCATTTGGTGGTCGTGAGTTTGCGGAGCAGATTATTCCGGGTACATAGTTTTTTCTTAACGTTTTCGCAGTGTGCTCTCTACGTTAAGGCCCTGTCTACTGTGACACCCAAGTATTTTGGGTTCGGGGTATGGGCAATTTTCATGCCTTGCCACAAGATGTTAAGAGGGCGGTTGGACTGTCTATTACGTAGATGGAAAGCGCAAGATAGATACAAACATAGATAGATACATAATATAACGATAGATTTATGTTTGTACCTATATAGGTAAATATTTATCCACCTAATAATAAATTACAAACTAAATAAATTACACAGACTTACCACTGCCTATTTTGTCAAAATATTTACTCCGATCAAGGTATTTGTAAAGAATAAACCCTGGCAGTAGTATTGTGGAATAGCCCGCTATGTTTAGGAGTAGTTTCAGTATCCTGCAAAGAAAGAATTTTCTGTTATTCAGGCTACCTTAACCGTCATAAACTCTTGTCAACACAAAAATATACCTATATATTAAAGCTGTAAAGGTCAAAAATCTGTACATAGAAAAAAATGCTAAACACAGAGTCAAGGGGATGTAAGAAGTGAAATCTCCGAAACTCTGAATCAATCTTCATTTTGATGTAGTATTTGGATTGAGCCACAAATAGATGTTGTTTAATATCTTTTTTTCTCAATTCGACTTCAAAATTCTGACGCCAGGAGACCAGTTGATAAACTTACAATTCACAGAAAAAGAAGACTTCTATTATGTAAAATATGTCAGTAAAACTTACCATGCATATCCTCCCTCCATCTCTACAAGTGCACCACTCTGTTCGTAAGCAGTCAGCAATTCTTGGTACAGATGTGCACAGAGCCATGTGACCAACAAACATACACCACCAACAGTCCTAAATTAAAAACACCAAAAGAATATTTTAGCAGCATAAAATGATTTATGTAATTTTAAACAATTCAAAGTCGGGCTAACCAATCAGGCCAGTTCAGGGTCAATAAGCTATGGAGAAAAAGTTAGTCTAAAGATAAATAATGTTGTTACATTCAAAAATGACATTTATGCATGACTTGCTAGATAAAGTAATTAATTACATGAAAAAACACTCTATGCACCATAATATGTTTTAGTATAACATACATTGTACAGTAAATAAAAATTAAAAAATTTCATTACATGGTCTCAATTGCAAGCAGTATGTATAAAAATCAATTCGCAGAAAAGTATACCACACACAGCGAAAAAGATATAAATTAAACATTATTTTTTAATTAACGTGTCATCCCAGCATTAGAATAGGATTATTCCAAGTCTTTTCTTTGGGGGTCATAGAAGGCGACTAAAGGATTCGGGTTCAGTTGCCCCATACCCGACAGGCTAACTCCCTGTCACTAGATTCAATATGAAAGACAAAGATTGGTGTATCTTCTTTTAGATGAATACCGAATCTTAACCAAACACTTTGCGAAAGGTGGTTTTCCACGTTGTTCTGTTGGGCTCCCTGTTAGCTTACTAAAACTCTGCTCACCCCGATAGGGAAAAAAGAGTTTTTATCAACTTATTATGAATGATCTACACAACAAAGGCCTAAGATCATTTCATCAATTTTCATCCATCAAAAAAATTTAAATATACTTTCAAATAGATGCAGGATTATAGTAAACCAGACCAGTTAAACCAGAAACTGATCTATCTACCTGTCATACTACATACTACATATTATTATAAAGAGGAAAGATTTATGTGTCAAAAATTATTTCACCATTAGAAAGCTACATTCACCCTGAGTAACAGAGGCTAAAATTATTTCACCATTAGAAAGCTACATTCACCCTGAGTAACAGAGGCTACCTTTTACTGCGGGAAAATGCCAAATTCGCACAGAAAAACTGGTAACGCGGGCGGAGCCACGGCGGAAAGCCAGTGAAATATATTTTGCTATTGTGCATGAAATAAGAATAAAAAACAAACCCCATGAAGCAAAAGTCTAGAACTTTGCACATAATAATATACAAAGAAGACTGGGTTATAATAATATAAGCATATAAGAGGCGTACTTTCATCATTCAGATTGATCTATATAAAATAGATAGATAGATGAAACATTTATTCAAGGGTAACAGTACAAACACAACAAAATGGTACATCATTGTACAATACTAACAGGTTACGACATGTAACGCACCCCTACACAATGTATTTATGGTACTTAATTTAATGCTGTATTACTTAAATCACTTAAAAATGCTTTGTTAACAAGCCATTATTTCTCATAAAAAGAAAGGGATAAAAAAGTTTATTGTGGGTTTTCTCTAAGAAATAGACATATTCCACATCACTCATTTTTTTGTAAACCATATTAAGTGCATTAATCTGATCTATCTCATATGGTTCAGCCAACATTCGCAATGTTATCAATAAAATGATCATTTATTACCTTACATTAGAAACCTCTAAAATTATCAGTGCTACTTAACTATACTAAAGCATGTATTATAATTATACATTAGACCTTCATCCTAACTAAATTACTCTATCTGTCAAAAAAAGCTCGCATAAGATCTAAGCCTACTTACTTGTTTTTTACTATCTAAAGAGATTAGTAATGATGAAAATCAAATAAATTAAAAATCTGAAAATCAATTTATACACAGGATGATAGTCATTTGTTGAACACCATTAAAATTATAAAACTCAACCACATGTTAATTTGGCTGAATAAGCAGTAAACATGATCTCCCTGGCATATATTATCATACATTTTGGTGTTATAAAGACAATTAAATATTTAATCTAAATATTTCTGATACATAGAAACACTCTCTGCTCTCTGCCTTTAATTTAAGGGGCTAGTTTGTTATACGGCTTCCACACACGTGCTGTGTTTGCCGAACAGAGCAAGACGCAGTTATGCGTTAGAGTGAGCGTGGTGATTTGTATTTCATTCTAACGCGTAACTCCGTCTCACTCAGTTTGGCAAACACGGCACTGTGTGGAGCCCGTATAAAATGAACAAGAGCTCATTAACAATAGATTGCATAAAACAGCCAGCGAATGAGTTAAATTCCAAATTCACAATGTAAAATAAGTAGTCTAAAATCGGTGGGGACATATATGAGCTGTTAACGAAAATGTAAATAATGCCCCATCAGTATTCCAATGCATTCAGTGGACACAATAAAACTATTGTTGGGAAATTATTTTATAACCATATAAATACCATGAGCATTAAGCATAAAAATATCATTACACAAAACATAAAATAAAAGAACATCAAAAACAGAAATCTCTTCTAAAAAAACTGTTTAGAATTAGTATTTAAAAATAATAAAACTTTATATTAGTGCAGTATGTACAATTGTACATACCTACTATACCTTATAGGCTTAGAGTATAAATAGAAAAATTTCTGGGAGGGATAGAGTACACCTAATCGAGTATGAACCATAAGCACGGATATGAACAGTCCGAATATCTTCAGCGCGTTCGTTTAGTATCAAATGGTTATCGGGGCTGATTATTTTTCCCGATGAAAATAAGAAATTTAATAGGAGAACATTTTGAATATAAGACCCCCTTTGCGACACCCCGACCTACAGTGATAAGTTGCAAACATGACTTGAGGAACAAATCAAAAAAGAAAAATGTTATTAATTTGACCGCCCATACAAAATCTGCCAAAATTTGCTTACGCTTGACATAAAGGCAGCGGAGCGATGCGCGTGCTCTATGTATATTTATTCTCTAAGCTTATAGGTATTAAAGGTATAAATGTTTCTGTACATAAGTGAAACGAAAAGAACCCAATATCTCTAAAGGATTGAAAAGATAATAAAGATTATGTATTATGTACCAAGCAATCGAACATACTTCGCCTCCGACAAACTTGTAAGGGAATATTTTGTTAAAAGTATCTACTTACCAGACTGAACGCATCTTGAATGCCTTTATTATCACCTAAGGCAAATGCAGAGAAAATTATTTACTATATTCATCTATTTTGCTGCTAACTAGGTATATACCTAACTAATTATAATTTACACTTTTTCTGATGACTTTCCAATTATATCAATCGATAAATACGAGAGGAAATTGAAATTGAGAGTTTTGAGAGGATAAAAAATTATAAAAAATGACGTTTGTCGTTTTTTCATACTTTCTCAAAGAGGAAGGCAAAGGAAGTGATCCATACAGCCTCTACATGGTTATTTTTTTATCCATATAACAATAATTTATGATAGTAGGTCAATTTAAGAACTCCAGGTTCGACGTTAAAATAACTTTTGAAGTTATTTTTATCTACTTTTTAAGTGGATTTACACAGAAGATAATTAAAGTGACGGTTATTCTCATCCGTCACTTTTCTGTGTAATTCATATTTCATCGTCCTAGTCCTAGCACGCATAGTAATGTAAAAACTGGTCCTAAATTTCACTGTTGACTTTGTGTTATTTTATCATTATCAAATATTTTCAAACAAATAGTAGGCCCACCTACTATGTAAGTAGCGACAGGCTCGAGAAGCTGTCAAACGCGACATTCTGTCAGTATGTTACATAGTAGGCCTACGTGTATGTACTTAACC
The DNA here is from genome assembly GCA_948473455.1 of Teleiodes luculella. Taxonomy (NCBI): domain Eukaryota; kingdom Metazoa; phylum Arthropoda; class Insecta; order Lepidoptera; family Gelechiidae; genus Teleiodes; species Teleiodes luculella. Next base: position 19,293,293 of record OX419582.1, on the reverse strand, counting down.
ATATCACTTTTTTTTTAATATGGACATGACATCATGCATCATGACTCTTACGAATCATCATTCAAAAAAAAAAAAAAAAAAAAAACCGTCGAGGTTCTGTGCACACTTTTTCGTAATTCCAAATCCGACTTTGTTCTGGGAACAGGAAAACTACTTCCTTCATTATACTTTTCAAAAAAGTTTTATTTTGTTTAATTTTGAAATATTTTTTCTCCAACAAACAGCCAAGAGGTAAACAAAATAATAGCAAATCCACAGGTTACAATGACATAAGCACCAAAATGTTAAAACTTTGTGCTCACTCTTTTTGTAGTGTTCTAGCATTATGCTATTAACTTATCTTTTGTAGAGGGATATTTTCCAGAACAACTGAATACTCTGTAGTTAGGCCACTTTTTAGAAAAGGTGATAAATCAGATCCACTGAACTACCGACCAATTATACCCTCATCATCATTCATCATCATTTCAGCCACTAGACGTCCACTGCTGGACAAAGGCCTCCCCCAAAGATCTCCACAACGATCGGTCCCGCGCTGCCCGCATCCAGCGGCTTCCCGCGACCCTTACCAGATCGTCGGTCCACCTTGTAGGGGGCCGCCTGCTCACGCTACGTCTTCCGGCGCGTGGCCCGTGGCGCGCACCTTTTTCCCCAACGGCCATCGGTTCAATGTGCCCCGCCCACTGCCACTTAGGTTTCGCGATTCTTCAGGCTATGTCGCTGACTCTGGTTCGCCTGCGGAACTCATCTTTCCTGATTCGATCACGCAAGGAAACTCCAAGCATAGCCCTCTCCATCGCTCTTTGGGTGACTCTGAGCCTTCTTATGAGGCCCATCGTAAGCGACCACGTCTCAGATCCTTAAGTCATCACTGGCAACACACATTGGTCAAAGACTTTAGACTTATGACACTGCGGTATTTGGGACGAAAAGATATTGCGCAGCTTTCCAAATGCTGCCCAGCCGAGTTGGATTCGACGATTGACCTCCTTCTCGAAGATTGATCTACCTAACTGGACTGTTTGTCCCAGGTAGACGTAATGGTCTACCTACAACTTCAAGAGCGGAGTCCCCAACCTATTACCCTAATACCAATAATTACCAAGATATTAGAAAAACTAGTTATACAAGAATGCTGCCAGTGTGCTGGGAACTATGCCCCAAAGGGACGCGCTGGAGGATGTCTTTTATTTGTAGTTGTAGTTTATTTGACATTGTATTTTAGATTTTAAGTGTTTGACTATTTAATAAATATATGTTATACAAGTAATATAACTAGTTTATGTTAGATTCTACCGCTTTCTCACAATAAATAAAACTCCGGCTGGCCAAGCTCGGATGGAGGCTTGACGAGTTGCAAAAATACTTAATAAAAACAGCTATAGATATATCCCAGTAGCTTCTCTACTTGGAAATAGGTACTAAGTAGGTGTTTAAGATTAAGATAAACTTAGAGATTTGATAAATATCATCATGGTTTGTGTACATTATGTAGATGGGTAACCGTACCACGGTGGTCGAGGGATTTTTTTTTCGCTGCGCTAAAGAGTAAGTATTTAAAATTATTTATACTTATCCGAGAAGAAGTCACTGTCATTGAATTTGTCTTTTGTGGTGACCCAACGTTTAGGAGGGGCGTATGTCAACAAAATATTCGGGGAAGTGGTCAATTTTTCTATTATAATTGTGTAATTTTGTACTTTATTTTACAATAATTGAGCTTTGCGAATAAAACCAGCATAATACAGGACGGTGACTCAAAGATATTTTCTATGGAAACATATACTAGTAAAATCATACATAAAAATGTGGCTTGAATGGAGTGACGCCGGTATGTTCTTGCTCGAATTGCTTGCAGCAATATGCGCCGTTGCGCTTTGTGGTCCGTGTTTTATAGCGTGCACCAAGAGGCTGATTCTGGGTGACGAGATGCTGCAGCGATCGGCCAACGCGATCCATGAAGCGGACGTTCTAGGATGCGACGAACCTGCTTGTCCTTACTATAAAAAGAATATCCGTTACATCATGGTTCCATCTACAAGGAGACGAACGTATAATTCGAACACACGTGCCAGCAGAGCTGATTTTTCTTAAAATGTAATAGGTGTTAGTTGTGTATTGATAATAATTAATTGTTTTGTTAAATTATTTGAAAGTTCATGGGATTTTTCTATTACATTTGTTATGAAAACAATTTATTTTTTTGAGTTTAGTAGATACTTACCTACTAATTTCTTCTCAATTTGTGTCGATTGGGCGACAACATTAATTTGGAATCTTGACCACGACCATACTTATTGTCAGTAGCAGTGCCGGTCCTATTTAAATTTTCAGTTGGTGCGGAAACCAAAAGTGGCGCCCTTCTAAATAAGAAAAAAACCGGCCAAGTGCGAGTCGGACTCGCGCACCGAGGGTTCCGTACAAACCTGCAAGGTTTACAAAGTTCTTTCATTACGACAATCGAGTCATAACTATGGTAATCTTATTGCAAAATGAAATTCATAACATTACAATGGGGAAAGATGGAGGAGCATAAATTTAAGACAAAGATCTCTTAATCGTTTAAGTAACTAAGTACTAAGTAAGTATTTCAACTTGATAGCTCTACGCGTTCATGAGGAAAAAAGTAATAAGTTTATATTTATTCAAAAATATATATTTTGTAATGTAACTAAAAATTTAAGGTTTTCGGAATTTTTCCTTTATGTGTGCTATAAAACGTTGCTTCATGCCAAATTTCAAGATTCTAGGTCGACTGGAAGTACCCTTTAGGTTTTGATTCCCTTGCGAGTACTTGCGAGTTTCAAAATATGCAGGTTAAATTGCTGTTTCTTTTGATTGCGTTGACATAGAAGTTTGATTTTGTTACAGCTTAAAGGTATTATAGACCTGAGTATTTGGTATGAATTTCAATTTAATACCTCTACGCGTTTATGAGGAAATGGGTAGTAAGGTTAAAATTATTAAAAAAATATATATTATGTGATGTAACTAAAAATTTATGGATTTCGTAATTTTTCCTTTATCTATGCTATAAGACGTTGCTTCGTACCAAATTTCAAGATTCTGAGTTCACGGGAAGCACCCTGTAGGTTTTGATTCCCTTGCAAGTGTCGAAAATTTGCGGCATAAACGGCTGTATCTTTTGATTGCGTTGGCTTAGAAGTTTGATTTTTTCACAGCTTCAAGGGACAGTAGACCTGAGTAATTGATATAAATTTCAGCTTCATACCTCCACGCGTTCCTGAGAAAAAGGGTCTTGACAGACGGACAGACGGACAACAAAGTGATCCTATAAGGGTTCCGTTTTTTCCTTTTGAGGTACGGAACCCTAAAAAGGTAAAACAATTAACCTAAAAAAAATTTAGGTTGCCTCTGGCCTCCGATTATTCTTCTGTCAAAAATTGACAAATCATAGAAAAGTTCGTTTAACCAGCGAGTACCCTATTGTGATGTGGTGGACACATGAAAAATAATAATGATGATTGACACCTTTTATTTATTCTGTGTTTAATGCAAACATTAATCAAAGTAAATGGATATGTAGCAAAAAATAGTAAAAATCCCTAGGTATACAGGGCGTCCCACAGCTATGCCACATGGAGGGAAAGTACTTTAAATACCTATTGTAGATAGAACATTTTACTGAAAGAAGGCTTTATTTTAATTCAAAGATCTATAAAAACTGATTCATACATTTTTTTATAATTACATGGTTGAACCGGGAATCGAACCCGCTACATGAGGAAAAAATACACCCTATAGTTTTATCATACCAATCGAAAGGCTTCATCATAAGGATTGTATTTTGCTAATAACATAGTGTCAGAAATAAAAGGAAGAGTATAAATTTTAATATTTGATGTAGTCGCCGAGATCGCCAGATCTAACCCCGTTAGATATTTTTATGGGGTTATGTCAAAAAATTTGTTTACAAGAACCAAGGTCCAAGGCTCTCCCCAGGGAGCTTCTACTGGCGAGAAGCGCCGAGGAGGAGAGCACTACATCTCAGATTCTGAGCACCACAACCCAATGATGGCCACAGTTCAACCATCCGAAGATGGCAACATCGGTCTCGCCGATCCCCCATGACCGGGTCCTCTGATGAGGCCTGCGAAGAATGCCCCCGCAAGAGCCGCAAGGCTGAAGCAGGAACCCCTCTCTCCCGCAGAGAGAGAGAGAGAAGACCGTTGATGATGATGTGTTGCCAGTGATGACTTACGGATCTGAGACGTGGTCGCCAACGATGGGCCTCATAAGAAGGCTCAAAGTCACCCAAAGAGCGATGGAGAGGGCTATGCTTGGAGTTTCCTTGCGTGATCGAATCAGGAATGATGAGATCCGCAGGCGAACCAGAGTCACCGACATAGCCGCTAAACTTGAGTGGCAATGGGCTGGGCACATTGCGCGTAGAACCGACGGCCATTGGAGTAGAAAGGTTCTTGAATGGCAACCGTGCGCCGGAAGACGTAGTGTGGGCAGGCCCCCCACGAGGTGGACCGACGATCTGGTGAGGGTCGCTGGATGCGGGCAGCGCAGGACCGATCATTGTGGAGATCCTTGGGGGAGGCCTTTGTCCAGCAGTGGACGTCTTTCGGCTGAGATGATGATGATGATGATGATAGCCGTGGGACGCCCTGTATAGTCACTTTTCTAGCTTGCATTTTTTAAAATCAAGTCTGAATAATCTAACTTTTGGGCAATAGCATTTTCTATGGACAAAATTCCAAGACCTTGAAAAAATGAGAGAGAAGAAAATTTGAAGACTACTCGCATGCGTTAAGTTGCTTGTTTATTAATCTTTTTGGCAAATATTAGTTTTCGCGCATATTTCAGGATATTTGTAATGATAAAAAAAATAATTTACAAATATTGATTCACAAGTTTTTAATCTACAGTTATGCAAAGTAGGCTCGAAACGCTACTTTCGAAAAAATATTTTTAAAATAACTTTGACCAGCGAGGGCGGATATAGCAACATGTGATATATTTGTAATCTACTCATGATTCCCTTTCATTTGATACCCCACATGGTACGTTAATTTATTTAATTTAAATAATTTATTTATTTTCGGATTCAGCAATGTCCAAAACCCCCGAAAAGCACTATTAGCAACTTGCTTGAATTGCAATTCAGAGATTGTTTCCTAGTCTACATTGTAACTATGAACTCAAATTCCACCACATTCTGAATTAATGACAATACCTCAGATGCTGCAACTGAGTCATTAGTTTCTTCGTGAAGATTTTGAAGGGCATCACGGACTGAAGTGTAGTTAAAGCGAACAGCGGCAGGACTAGAAACTCCCAGCGAGTTTCGCAAACTTTTTAATCCTTCTATGTGCTTAGATATTATTTTGGCGCCCCCCCCCCTTGACGGCGCCCGGTGCGGTCGCACCGCTCGCACCGCCCTAGGACCGGCACTGGCAGTAGAATTGCAAGTAAAGGTGTGCAGGTGTTAACAAGTCCTGGTCAATAAAGTAGGTGGGCCAGACCACAAAAAAGACGCATCGTCTGAGCCGCAGCATCCCAAATCCCCAACTCGCACACGTCTTCGTTGGCCGATGGCCCCTTAGTTCGTGATCGGAACGTCTTGTGTCCTGCACGTGTTTTGATCTGATTTAGCACAGGTTTTATAGGAGTCCAAGGAGAGTTGTGACATAGTAGATTTTTTGGAATCTATGACCATTAGGAAGCTGGCAACAGCGCGCATTTATCCTCCACGAGACGTGGTTTAGGACGCAGCGCGCAGTACGTTCCATCCAATAGCGCACAGAAAGTTGGTAATATATGGGTGTACAAAATCCGAACACAATCATTTGCAAAAAGTAAGTTCTTTTCACAAATTATGAATGATTGCATATAATATACCTATATCACTACGTATTATATTTGTATTCTTACGATAATTATTCTCAAAATCTTTAGTTTTTTATCTTTCTTAGCACGTTCTATTGCACGCTCTAAAAAAGTATTAAGTACTTCGTTATAAAAAGAAACTTTAAAAACTAAAACCCGACTACTAAAGACACGCTGTAATAAGTAAGTACGAAACAAGAAAATAGTCTCCGCTGAAATTATTATATAACAAACTATTAAAGATTTACCGACTAATAAATAAACAACTTATTTACACGTATTTATACGTCATACTGATAGAAATATGTTTAAAGGCCAAAGAAATATGAAACCTCGCCATATTGCGGAATTTAAATAGAACTAATTTTATAAGGTAAAATTGTTGCCATAGTCGTAAAAATATAAACGTGGCTCCCCCAGAACAGATTTCTTATTTCTTTGGTCAGGCTTTAAATAAAGGATAGCCGTAATCGTACGTATCCCACTTTCGATTGTAATTTATTGTTATAATTTACTGTTTTGCTACGACCACGTGATGTAAGCAAAGCCGTAAGCAACAGATAGTAATGTTTACTACATATTTGAAATGTGCTAACAAAGCTCTTTCATTTTTAATTTATGTCCCCTAGAGGGCGCTGTAATCAATTAAACGTGACGTCATGTAGCCTATAACCAGCGGACAATCAAGAGGCTTCTAACTACACCTCCTTTGTCCAAATATGATAACTAGTTTATAAATTGAATAGGTTAAAATCATAAATAACCCTCCTTTTTGCTACGCCGTAGGTAGTCGGATAAAAAGTGTCACAACACTCCCCGGTATGGTACTGTTGCATTATGTAAGAACTAAAAAATAAATAATGTGAGCTACTCCCTCAGAGGAGTTATGAAGCAGTTTTTTTGTGTTTCTGGTCAGGCTTTTTAAATTATATGTAATAGATCAATGTATTAATAAACTAGCTTTTCACCCCGCGGCTCCACCCACTGTAACAGATTTTCCCGTGGGAATGAGGGATTTTCCCACGGTCAAAGGTAACCTATGTGTTACTCTGATATATAAGCTAGATTATTGTAAAGTTTTATTAAATTCCATTCATTAGTTTTTGCGTGAAAGAGTAGCAAACATCCATCTATCCATCCATCCTCACAAACGAACGCAAATTACGCGAAATAACGCCGCCGCCGCGCCGCCGTGAAGACAAAAAGAAGGCACAAAAAGTAGTACTAAAAGTTTTTACGAGTATATTGTTATTAATTATTATATAATTTTAAATTAGTCTTCATAACGAGGTACACTGGGAGGGTGATCGAAGTCCTCATTCTCGGGGTCACGTTTGTACTTTGGTCTTCGGAAATCAGCATCAGTATGGCAATGTGTCACGGGAACTACATTAGGCATGTTGGTTATGCCATTAGGCACCATACGAGTAACTGCAGGGGAAGTGGACGTCGCGTCTGCACACGAACGGAACATTTTATTTTTTATCTGAAAAAGTAAGTGCATTTTAATTTTTTTTCGGTTATTCCAAAAATAATTATGTCATTTTACCCTACTAATATATAATAAAATGTAGACGTCTTCCGGCTGTGTATAATTTATTATTGTATATTATTATATAATTATTATAATGTATAATAAATTTCAAAAATATATTTTTTTATAATATAACTAGAGGTAAGTAACAGGATCCTAGACGTAATTTGACATCTAAGTTGAAGCGACCAACTGTTCTATTCACCCTCTTCTAGTCTTATGTAAGTAGGTACGATTAACCCCTTTTAAACAAAGGTGCACTTCTGTTTTTGCTGCATAGCGCAGTAACGCTGTTACATACTTAAGTATGATGTATAATATTTTTTTGTGAGTATTGGGATGGCGGCCTTGGGCACGTGAGCGGCTAAAACATAATACCTATACGACTTTCAATTGGAAATATTTTCTTCTTAATTAATTCCTTAAATAATAAATAGTTGCGTACCTTCATTATCCATCGCATTAAAGAGATAAATAAGTCACGCATTGCCGCCCTAAGTTTGATAGAAAACAGTCACCATCCTAGCCCTTGGAATAGGTACGGTTAAGTGCAGGGTAAAGCTTAACTCCGCAATTCTCTCCCTTATTTATAGGACATAAGAACGGTGCATAGTTCAAAGTGTTCAACTTAGCGTGCCCTTGACTGTACTCTATTTTTTATTTCTACCTACGCTTATGTCGCAAAATCGACGTACCAAGGGGGCCGGAGGGATCCCTCCGGTCCATATGTTATGATTATAACTATTATGTATATTACTTATCAGAGCAGCGTCGTCGATGGCGCAATGGGCTAGTTTTGTAGGTAATCTAGCTAAGACTGACAGACAGACTTTTTATTTAAGAGAAAGGGGAGAAATCTGCACACCACTCTCCTGCGATTAAATTCAAAGGTTGTATGTGAAGTTGATCAACTCGCACTGGGCCAGCGTGGTCGATTAAGGCCTGATCACTCTGAATTCATGGCGGGCTCGAGTCCTTCGGTGGGGACATCGTAGGTATATCGGCTAGTAACCATAAATACTTATAAATAAAGAAAAAATAGTCCAACTAGGCAAGAAAGAAGGAATAGATTAATTTATAATAGTAGTGGAGATCTGGGCCCCTGTCTTTTTTCTTTTTATTTATTTACATAGAATTTAAATTTACAAATCACAATTCGGTTAGCTGATAAATAAAACGTCTGCTATGTGTTTAAATAAACATACTATGTTTTTGTATCATACATCTGCATGTCGACGGCCTCGTAGCCTAGTTGGTAGTACGTCTGCCTACGAAGCACAAGGTCGCGGGTTTGAATCCCGCCCAGTGCAAACATTCGTGTGATGAGCACTTGTGTTTGCCTTGTGTCTGGATGTTGTATATATGTCGTAGCCAAGTGGTTAAAATAGCCGTTCAATCAAACAGCTAGCCCTTTGACTGAACATCGCCATTCAATCACACGGCTGTACGTCGCTTAGCCGACTTGTTGACTGCAACGTTCAACACTACAGCTTGACGACGCTTAGCCAAATGGTTAAATGGCAAATTAACTAGGGTGACCATTAGTTTAGCATGTGATTTGAAAAAATATAAAAGCTTTTTGTAATTTCTTGGGTGATTTTTCTTGGATTAAGTTTAAGGACGGTTTAAGAGGTGACCAAAAGTTTGAACAAATTAGTAAATAATAATATGAAAAACAAATTAATAATCGTAATATTCTTTATTGTTGCATGTTGGGCAGAGCGATACAAAAATTTTAACAGCTTTTTTTGCTATATAAAACTGACTCTTAATATTATACACCATCTTGTCTCTGCCTCCATGTCCATAATCTTTATGAATAGTATTTAGCATGGTGAAATACTCTTTTCGGGGTACAATGCGTATCACAGGATCATCAGTACTCTTTCTTTTTATAATAAGATATTCTTTACTGCCAGTTGTCATTAAATCGTATTTTGATATCCAATAATAAGACATAGAAGTCCTGCATTCCGTGTTAGTCATGGACACCCTAGCGTTCTTTAATAACTTTAAATACCTTGGTGATGCATTTCATAATCCTGTGATTTATCTTCGTATAACTTTTAAAATTTTAATTCACTCTTATCACTCGTATGTGCCTCCATAATTTCTGGCTCTTCAACACTATTAACGTACCTATATTTACTACTTTCTTTCCGAAAAACATCTTGAAACAATCAAAAACACAGGTAAGTTGACGCCATATTGAAAACAAAACACACCTAGCGCCGTGTCGCGGTGGTAAGCTGAACTAATTCAATTAAAAGGCGGCTTTTGAGTCAGCTGTAATGTTGAACGTTTTGAGCGCCTCAAATATTCAATTAAGAAGCTAGACGTGTGATTGAATGGCGATGTTCAGTCAAAGGGCTAGCTGTTTGATTGAACGGCTATTTTAACCAGTTGGCTACGACATATATATCAGCTGTCTGACCCCCATAGTACAGGCTCTGCCTAGTTTGGGGTCAGATGGCCGTGTGTGAGACGTTCCACATATAAAAAATAAATAAAGAAATTCGTATAGCACTGCTGCTAGATACAAATTTTAGGGACGTATTTTATTACCGTACCCCAAATTCACAAATAAAAATATTATGTATTTAAACAGCATTTTATATACATTCTTTATTGTACATACACAAAAGCAAAATTATACATTACATATAAGCGAAGGTATATAAGGGCGAGCTTATCTCTAAATAGAGATCTCTTTCATCCAACCCGTATTACGAGTATGTACCCTAACTACAAAAATAAAAATATTTGTATTTGTACGACGTGTTTTGAAAAGCAAGATAATTCAGAAAAACCGAATTAAATTTTATTCTACAGGGAATTTTTATCGGAGTCTAAGAAAGATTTAATAACAAAAGTTCGACATCATTCTAAAATGAAGTAGATAACAATGCCTTCACATTTTTATATGATGTTATTACTTAACTTAATAAGTAATGTTATTAGCCATATTAAATTGCTATACTTTCAGATAGAATTTTACTTTATTTTTTACATTTTAGTTAGACATAGGATCTTTGAAAAAGGTATTATATATTTTTTATTATCTTTTTATGTATTTTCAGCTAGAGGAGAGCGACTGATTCTAATGGGCAATGCGTGACTTATTGAATTTCGTGTGTAAATGTCCACTGAACAATTTACAATCCAGCATCTGTAATGTTAAATAGATAATAATTACTCTACTCTACTATTGTATTGTTATTGAATACAAAAATAAAAATAATATTTATTTATTTGCTTTCTACAAAAGTAACTCAGTTAGGAGCTTTAACGCCAAACAGTGGAATAAAATAAAAATAAAAATGCAGGTGAAGCTGCGGGCAGAAAACTATACATAATATTGCTTGATATGAGCAGGATCGACAATGTTGTATTGTACTACTTGACTATTGATTGGCGGTATGAACTGAACTGTAATTGAAGAATAAAAAAAATCGAGGGGTTCGAGCCTACTTTAAATAAATCCTTGGTGAACAGGCCCTGGCCTTAGACCACACTGGCCCGCTATTGGTCAAATACACACAAACAACTTTTTTTTCTTTTTTTTATATCTTCGCAGGTGTGATCACATTTCTGGCGCATGATGTTATCCTTCATCATAAGAGCGTAGAATATAAGTAGGTACAGTAGCCAGCAGATGCGACTGGACATGTTGACCATGAGCGCCTGTATTCTGTAGCGGTAGGGGTGAATTTCATAGTGCGAATGTCCAACCGCATGTACTAGTTTCTGTGCCCATGTCTTAAATTGAGCCGTAAATCGAAATGTTACTTTTTGGGCTTCGCGTCATGCCTTCCCAAATGTAGAGCTACGGCCTACGCTAAATTAGACCCTACCCTAAACTATAAATAATTAAAATAAAATTGAAAAGTACCTAGTGGGTATTTTTTATGAGGAGCTAGAAAGTTAGAGAAATTTCAAAAGAGGACCAGCATTGTATACTCGTAGCTAATCTATATATTGTTTTAATTTTTTTAAATACATTCTATGATTAATTTATTAAATTCATTCTTTAATTCGTAGGCGTTGCCATGACTGTGTAAGACGTATGAAATTGCTTTGATTAGTCTTTATGCCAACATTTATGTAAAATATTTGTTGGCATTTGTACAGAAAATTTCATTCAGCTGAAAAGGATAGGTATCTTATAATCCGGTTTGAGCTGGGAGGGACGTTGCAACGTAGGAAAAGGAGTAAGACTGTATCTTATTGAGTTAAAATAGTCGAAGAATATACTACGACGAACCAAGCCTTTATTTTGGAGGTGCTACAATGTAAACAAAATATAACGAGACTACTTACAGGAGTTGTCAAGACTGAAATCATGTAATCGAGTAATAATAATAGGTAACTAAGTATCGGCAATAGCCCCGCGTAGCCTAGTTAAGCACAGGGTCGCGGGTTCGATCGAATGCTGCTGTGATGATATTTGTGTTTGATTTGTGTCTGGATGTTTTATATTAATATATTTATCTATATCAGCTGTCTGACACCCATAGTATAGGCTTTAGGGGTCAGAGGGCTGCGTGTGAGATGTCCCCTAATATATTTAATTATTTTTTTTCAAATTAACTTTTTCATCAACAATTTTACTATCCATTGGTGGACGGTTTGCTTAGGAACATTATATGGCCGGATGTGAGATGACACCACATAATTTAAAAAGAAATAAAAAAGTAGTACAAGTACCTATGAAATGAATAACAATATGATACATTTATTTCGTAGGTCGTCAGATTTGATCCTTTCTACTTTTCTCATTACTGGGCGAACTGTTCTTCATAATATAGACGTAAAGGTCAAGAGCTCCAAAGGGTAGAAGTTTACTTTCCACTTTAACAACTGACCTTTTCAAGTGTATTTGTAGATAGCTTTCCACCTCGCTGTTCCACCCGCACTAATAAATATTATTTCCTATGGGAATGAGGCATTTTCCCGCGGCAAAAAGTTTTAATGTTAGACACTCATGTAGGTACAGTCAGCTGATCTGATGATACATGACCGAGGGTCTAAGTCTCAGAGCAGCGTTAGTTGCCTCTGTTCTGTGGTTGTTGTTGGTGTGTGTCTGTAGTTGGGTTAGTTATCTCTGCAGTTGACTGTATGTACATAACTACAAAACCACATCGTGCGATTACAAATACAGACGGTCTGGAGCTCTATTTCTCAAACGTTCGTGTCGCTAAGATCGCTCGATTTCTACTGATTTACGCTCGTCTAACGAAAAACGGCATTTTTGGATCGTTCGATTGCAACGAGTGGTCACAAGCACTCGTTGCAGCAAGCGAGTGATAGATTAAACGCCAAGCAATAACGTCTATATTCCAACAATGACGTTCTCGCTCGATTGACATTAGGATCACACACACACAGACACCCCCGACCTGAAAGAGACGCCTATACGATCGACACGGGAGTGTGAGCGAGAGCGATAATCCGCAAAGAGTTAGCGACCATAGATTTACGTTCCGTTTTAGTTTCGGAAACTACCGGTTTTTGTTTTTTCTGCGTAAAACGAACAAAACACCGTATCGAAGACGAGTGACTCAGAAATACGGAAAAACGGCGTCCTTCGACTTGGAAGTCGACTGTGACTTATGTCGCATACGCCTACGCTAAGTCATACGAACGTTTGAGAAATAGAGCTCCTGGTCGACCTGTTGCAAATTGTTTTTCTAGTGAAATAGAAACTAATTACGAATTATTTAATAACATTTACTTTATTATTTATTTATAGTGTAGCCAAAAGACGTCTACTGGTGGATAAACGCCCAAAAAGGAAGAATGCAACAAATAGGTCGGTTTAGAGGGCTTTCATAGCCCTTATTATGATAGTTATTATTTAATTAAGATCATATTAAATATAGTGTTCTTACTTGAGCGACTCCAGTAAACATACAGTTATGTTTCAGGGCGATGAGCAGAATTGTAATGAAACCGACAAGTAACTGTAGAAATTGTCTCATTTTTGTAGATTTTATTATATTTTAAGTAACATACGTGTCTTAAGGATCAACCCATAATCAAACACAAATAACTTTTGGCTTTCTAAGTGGTATAATGTTTTAAAAATTTGTGGAATGGACTGATAACTTTATTATGGATCAAAATGGATGTCAGAGTTTGATATTGACGTGGCTCCCCGTATTTAATTATTTTTTCTCTTTGCTCCCACCTCTCTGGTGGTACTAGTTTAATGACACACTTTGTTGATTTTTATAGTCTGTGTTTCTTATCAAAAAGAATTTAATGCGAAAGAAATAATTTGTCTGAAGCAAGGATGTTATAATATAAGTATGTAGGTACTACGGTAGCACCAAAGGTCTATATATATTGGGTTATTATACGCCAACACCAATATTATTCGGATTAAAGGATGAGCCTTGGCACACTTGTTTATTAGGTGGACTAGTGTGGAAAACGCCCGGAAGTCAGCGGATTACACCCCGATGGGGGGTAAGGGGAGGGGGTGAAGTTTTTTTGCACTGTGACTCGTCATAGCTGCTAACTTATAGCTACTAGGGCAATTTTGGTATCGTTTTCAGCTAAATAAAAGATTGCCAATTAATTTCTGAAACAAAAATAGAGCGTTTCCATACAAAAAAATCTGTCAAAAGTTAATCCTGTAGTATTTATAACATCCTTGCTTGGAAAACTGAAACCTTTATGAAAGACAGGTACGGATTATTTAGATACCCTTTTACGGCTGAACAAATGATCCAAATCATTGAAAATGCAGGCATCATGGGAAAGACGTACCTACTTTTGCCCCATCAAAAACTATCATAACAGCAATTATTACTTAAGCTTGGAATACATTTGGAATTTTCTTCCAAAGCCAGAAAAAAACCTAGAAGTCTAGTAGATAATAAACTCAAGATCACAATAAGAGCCCTTTCACTCGAGCGATTTTATTCGGCGATTTCTCGGCGGCTCGCGGCGGCTCGCAGCGTGTACAAAACCAAATCGCCGCGAGTTATTAACCGCCGCGATAACGCCGCGTACTCGCGGTTGGTATTTGGTACCGCGGCGAGACGCGGCGTTATCGCGGCGGTTAATAAGTCGCGGCGATATCGCTGCGTGCACGCCGCGAGCCGCCGCGTGCTCGCTGCGACCTCGCTCCGACGAGAAATCGCCGAAAAAAATCGCTCGTGTGAAAGGGGTCTAAGATAACATCTACCGATAGTACATACTTACAGCAATGGTTACCAAAAGGTCTGCTGTCTGTCTGGCGACAAATAGAGCTTTATTCATTGATACCATTTGATGCTAAGACCGCTGATAGATAACAATACATCAAATTCGTTATTATTTCACTAGATGTTGTCTGAATACTTGTTACTTACAGTACATTTTAAAGAGAAAATGCTATAAATACCTACCTATTTAACTTTAAATAAATCACATTTTAACACAATCGAAGGAGACTTAAAATGCTAGGTTTAAAAATATAATATAGTGAAGAAAATAAATATTGTTCGAGTGGCGCCATAATGGTACATAGCTTAACATAAGCTAATCTATACAAGTCATCATGGATACCATTGTTTGTTTGTAATTAGGTACATTGAAGTGTCTACGAGTATCAATATGGTCGCGGCGTACCTTACCTTCCTTGGATTGATTATTCAGTTGATTTAGCTACCAACCAACTTTTGGCACTCTAAATGTATACAATATCATTATAGAGCTCATTATAATTTTAATTTCGTTACATTATCATACCATACTATAACAACAGCACAGCATTCCTTTCGAGTCGTTACACGTAAATTTTTCTTAATTCATATTCGGATTCAATTGTAGAAAAAACTTTTACTACGTTCTCGAGAAGAAAATACTTTTAAAGGTGAAGAATATGGTTTGTATTGTAATAGTCATCGCTTACTAGGTAGGTATATAATAATGCGTTAAAAATAAAACAATATATAATTCAAGAAACAAACCACAATAGACTCTTGACATACCATAGCTGCCCAATTATGGCGCACATGCCGTCGCCTTTAAGGAAGCAAGCAATGGACAGCAGTCCAAAAAAGGTCACAAATTTGCCATTGTGTGTAAGTATCGCAAAACGTACTCGGTGAAAACATACGACGACACCACCGTATGTAATTAAATTAAAACTTTTGATTGCGGTTATGTATGATATAATAGGTATCTGAAATTATAAGTGATTGATCAATTTAAATAATCTGGTAGGTGAATGAAGTTTACGAATAGTTTACTCAGGTGGAAAACATACATATAGGGGCTACAGGAAAAGGGCGTTAAAGGAAATGAGGAACTCTAATCTACCTATTTGACTAAGTTATTTGATTTCCAATGTCATGAAATTTCGTTCGTTTGGAAACACTTTAGTTCGTGCAGAAACAGACATTTTTCATTTAATTTTTGACCCAGTATTAAGACAAATTAACCTTGTTGTTGTCGACTGACAAAAGATAAGACCAATTAAAGGTAAAATTTTTTTTTGCCAGAACCAGCATAGGTATATTTATTATTACCTAATCTCACGAGAAACTGATTATTTTTGTTTCCATTAAAACGTTCGCGCCGCAATTATGTTTTATTTATTTTTTGTGCTCTAACTTTGACTCAGTAACGTTCAAGTAGCTTTTTAGTCAGAATAAATTTGTAGAGCTCATTAAAAACCCCTTCCATCTGAAACTTTTAAAGAACGATCGATGTAGCAAGTTTTCATAACAGTCCTTCATATTCAAGTCCAAAGTAAATGTTGCAATTTAGACAGCAGCGTATACAGACCATCATCAGTATAAATTTTAAACATGCAAACTGTTCGTTGTTTGTTTGTAGAAAACTGTATAATTAAATTTGTAAAATCTTATATTTTTGAGCGTTTTGAAAATATTAGAATAGAATACAATAGAATATACTTTATTGCACACTAGAAACAATAGGAACAGTAAATTCACAAAAAAAGAACGAAAGTGTACATGTAGGCGGCCTTATTGCTGAGTAGCAATTTCTACCAGGCAACCTTGGGGTGAGGAGATAAAAAAGTGA
This sequence comes from Teleiodes luculella, assembly GCA_948473455.1. NCBI lineage: Eukaryota > Metazoa > Arthropoda > Insecta > Lepidoptera > Gelechiidae > Teleiodes > Teleiodes luculella. Next base: position 19,276,858 of record OX419582.1, on the reverse strand, counting down.
GTCGGGGTAATATTATACAATATAAGTAAATAATTTATTTATTTTATTGGATCACGTCGTCTGTGAGTACAAATTTAGGTACGATAGATTCGCAAGATCGTAAGTATAGGCACAATGGACAATAAAATAAATTATAACAACTTGTTCATTATCTGACAACCGGATATAGGACGAGGGCTGCATGCTGAATTGCTGAAACAGTGAGGTGTTGGCACGAGAAAGAGGCGTGGTTGTAGCTCGCGTGAAGTAGCTGGTCAGTTCGGCGCGTGCGTTCAGTTATCCCCAAGGAATTCGCTGAGGCACGCGCTCCTACGCTCGCGCACTGCTCCGCGTAGCTCCGGGGCACAATTGACGTTTTTTTTTTAATTTGTTATATATTTTTGAACATCGAATTAAAAAAAACTGAGTTTCTTATGCTCCTTCAGTGAAAAATGTAAAATGGTTCACTAGCCAATAATTAACTCACAAGAAATTGTAAGTAAAAAAAATAACTTAAGTCACTGAAGCGTAACTTAGATCGAATGAATAAAAAATAAGATTAGGTAATTACTACTTTTTTACATATATTTTTCTGGTTTTATTGCGTGTTGACTGAATCTGAAACTAGGAGTGAAGTGATATGAATGACATCATTCTGGTGAATATTTAGTAGACACGTAGGTATTGTAACAGATTTTCAATCTCGGACAAAATAACTTTATATTTTAATGTTAAATTTTTCTGTAATTCAAGGTTGGTTCTTAGAAAATCTTTTCTCTTATTTGTTGACCTGAAGTATATTATATGTATATAGGTACATAGATATCGTTAAAAATGTTAAAGACAAAGGTGGTAATTTGTTGTTACCTTATTAGCAAAGGAAAAAGTAACTGTAATCAGTTAATGTCACCCCTCCCCACTGTCCCCATAAAGGGGCTTCAATGTTATATTATTTATTACTAACAGCCCACCCGCGGCTACTGCGGTAGTAGAGTGTTTTTAGACTTTTTCGTGGTAATGAGATATTGCAATATTCAATTTTTTTAATGGAAAAACGATCTACGAAAATGGTCGAAAGGAAAGAGTATGTATTAGAAAACATTTTGAAAAAAGAATGAAAGGTTTAGCGTGGCCAAGATAAATAGGGGTTAATTTTATATATATGTATATATATAGATAAACCAGTGTGCTCCTTCATTATTCCATATCAATATGTTTATCTCTTCATTTGCAAATTATTTTCTCAGTCTTACATTATTGTTGACTTCATATTTAAGACACAAATAATAATAATTAGTATTATCTGAGTTTATATTTGAACATAATCAATGAGAGAATTGATCGCACTTTGTTATCATGCATCAGACATCAAACATTAGCTGGCGCCGATCATTAGTTTAATCTCGTCATTCCACCCTTAATATACAGTATATTTTAACCAAAATTATTTACACTTGCCTTTCCACTGCTTCAAATGCTTGGTTTATAATACCCAGTTACTATATCGCGTTTGAAGCAGCTAAAAATGACACTGATCAGTCGCCTAGAAAGTGCTAGACCAATTTCAAAATTTATACCTATTTTACTTTCTTTTTATTGTCTACGAGTATGGAAAATCGTGACGAAGATAAAAATATTATATATTTTGTTTTGGAAATCGTATACTCGTAGAGCATTAAGGTCCTGGGGCCTATTTAATAAACGTGACAATCCGACAATTTTGTCACTTTTTGACAAATAAGTCGAATTGTCGCACCAAGTGCCGTTTAATAAACATGACAATTATGTCCAAATGCGACAGGTAAATATTGACATAATTGTCAGGATAAAGATCCGTTTAATAAAGGCAAAAAATTGTCAATTTTTACCTGTCGAGTCTAAGGAAACATTCTATGACTTAATTGTCATAGTCTTTGACAAATTTGTCACTTTTTCTGACATATTTGTCACAACATAATATCGGAGAATGCTTATGGGAGAATATATGAGGGTAATATTTAAGAAATATTATAATTTCACTTTGGTAATCAATTTCTTTACTTTTGTTTATGTTTTCTATTTGTAATGGATGTCAAATTAACAATTTTAGGTCTTATTTATGAAAATAGAGACGTTTGAAAATAGAGAATATTTATCTTCACTGCTACTATCACTGCTATCCGTTGACGACATTAAAACCATTTTTACACGTGATTACTCGTATTAATTAACTGCTGAATTGCTTTGACATTGGGTGCGGTTGCCTGTCGAAAATCTCAGACAATTTGACAAATATGTCCACCTGTCATGACAATTTAGTGTTTAATAAAACAAATTTGACAAGTTTTTCCGGACAAATTGTCACCTGTCGCCTGTCAAGATAAATTGTTTATTAAACAGAAATATGTCAAAATGTCGCGACATGTCGACATATTTGTAGTTTTCCCACCGTGACAAATTTGTCAGGGATAATCTTTATTAGGGCCTGTTTAATAAACGTGACAGGCGACAGGTGACAGGCGACAAGTGACAATCCGACATTTTGACAATTTCTTGTTTAATAAAGATTATCCCTGACAAATTTGTCACGGTGGAAAATCTACAAATATGTCGACTTGTCGCGACATTTTGACATATTTCTGTTTAATAAACAATTTCTCTTGACAGGCGACAGGTGACAATTTGTCCGGAAAAACTTGTCAAATTTGTTTTATTAAACACTAAATTGTCATGACAGGTGGACATATTTGTCAAATTGTCGGAGATTTTCGACAGGCAACCGCACCCAATGTCAAAGCAATTCGGCAGTTACATTAATACGAGTAATCACAAGTGAAAATTGTGTTAACGTCGTCAACGGATAGCAGTAATAGTAGCAGAAGAAGAATAAGATGAATATTCTCAATTTTCAAACGTCTCTATTTTCATAAATAAGACCTAAAATTGTTAATTTGACATCCATTACAAATAGCAAACATAAATAAAAGTTGATTACCAAAGTGAATTATAATATTTTTAAAATATTACCCTCATGTTCTCCCATTAGCATGCTCCGATATTATGTTGTGACAAATATGTCAGAAAAAGTGACAAATTTGTCAAAGACTATGACAATTAAGTCAGAGAATGTTTCCTTAGACTCGACAGGTAAAAATTGACAATTTTTGCCTTTATTAAACGGATCTTTATCCTGACAATTATGTCAATATTTACCTGTCGCATTTGGACATAATTGTCATGTTTATTAAAAGGCACTTGACGCGACAATTCGACTTATTTGTCAAAAAGTGACAAAATTGTCGGATTGTCACGTTTATTAAATAGGCCCCAATTTCCAAAATGTCCAGCGGTTTTTAACGTCTTGTCAATATCTAAATCTGTCATTAAATGAACGTCGATGAACGGGCTTATTTTGCGTTTTGTGGATGATAATAAAAAATATGATATACTTATTATTCTAACAGTCTAATCGAAAACTTTGTTGTCTATCTTGGCGAGTGGTCACCAATTTCAAAGTTTTTTAACGTAACCAACGTAAAATACTTCCAGCAAAATCTATAGTCACCACAGTTTTATTTTATAGGTACTTTGAAAAATAAATGATCTGTATAAACATGATTGCCAGCTTTTCTCACAATTTTTTATACAAACCAAATCTCTATGGATTTAATTTTCTTTACAGGTAGAGAAACGGCCGTGCCCGAAACTTTTAACCGAATTTCGTAAAAGACAGCTAAGATGAACGACACAGTTTTCAATGTTACCAGCACCCCAGCATCGCCAGTCGGTCACCGAATAGGGCCTCATGCTTTACCAGTTGTCATAAAAGTGGTATACGCGATTGGAATAATTGGAAATGCTGTTGCCATTGTGGCTCTGAGGACCGGAGAACGCAGGGTGAGGAACAGGAAGCATTTGCTGCTGCTTACAACCCTGGCAGCTAATGACCTCATTGCTTTGGTAAGTTGACAGATATAATCATGAACCGTGGAAATTAATTGGTTAAAGAATTTTTGGGAAGGTCTCTCTCTATTATGAATATGAACAGCTTTTACGGGATTCATTCAGAAAATCTCCATATTAAAAGTTATTCATAGAATAATTTCCACATACCTTATGTCCTTTCTCTTCAATCAGCAAAATTTCACGGTGTATAAAATAACTGCTTTTAGAGCTGAGAGAATTTCCAAGTTTTTTTTGCCTGGTTTTTTGTTATTTTTAATCGTGTGACCTAGTTGATAGTATGCCTGCTTGTAAAGCACAGGGTCGCGGGTTCATACCCCACCCAGGGCAAACATTCGTGTGTTGTGTGTTCAAAAGTATTCAAAACTTATATTTGCATTGTGTCCGAATTTTATCTATTTATTTAATTATTTAATTACCTATATACTTATTTATATACATTATTATAAATATTAATCAGCATTCTAATAAAATGAAAATGCTAAATTGCAATGATATTCTTAGATAGACGGGTAATTTTCAATATAAATCCTACGTTTTATCATTTATTATTGTGTTCTTCCTTTTGTTATACAAAGTAGACATTTTATTTTTAAATCTGTTAGGCTCGATTCCCTCGATGGTGATATATATGAGCTATTAACGAACTGGAACATTTTGTACCTTTTAACATAGAAAATATTATGTTATAATAGTATTAACGCGCTTTTCATAAAGTTTGGCCAGCCAGACTGCAAGGCGTACCTACCCACAGAATGTTTATGCAATATCTGCGATTGTTAAATATTGCTCTATGTGATGCATAATATTGCGAATGAATTTTTCGATAACATACCTAATACCAGTACAGGGCTGACCTTATACCGAGCCCTTGAGCGGTGGCATATGGTTGGTTGGGGATCGCAGTTGTTGTTATGTACACAGTTGTACCCTGCTGCGCTTTACGCGGGTTTAAAAGTGCCTTTCTCTTTAAAAAGGGACATTATTGTGTGTTTAGTTCCTGTAAGTTTTAAATCCTACTTTTGATTAGCTAGATCTAGGTATGAAGATTACGGAAACATCATAAGCCCATATCGACAATAAGGACCATTCACTGTGAGAACGTCATAAATTGTCTCTCACTACACTTACAGAAAGGAATGTGGTCTATCCTACCCCAATTCAAAAAATAGGAACTTTTGTTATGATACTACCTAACCTACTACCTATCTCTTTTGTTTCCTATGTTGGTAAATTAAACGATGTTGTATTTATTTATATGTGCAGGTTGGTATGATGTGTTCTATGGTGGTATCGGAGCAGTATCCCTCGGTGAACGGCACGAGGATCTACTGCGCCACGAGGGTGGTGCTCCGAGGGTTCGGCATCGGCAGCGTGTGCATCGCTGTCACCATGGCTCTGGAGCGGTACCTTGCCCTCACTCGCCCATTCTTGTACCAAAAAGTTTGTATCAGATTATATTTGCGACACACGACAAAATGGCATCGTGCTAGATTTTGTGTGGCAGTGTAGTTCTTTTTTTTTTTCATAAAATGGTTGGAAAGCTTCTACTTACTAAGGTACGGGCGCCGATGAAGGCCCACTTAATTTCAAATCCTTGTAAAATCTTGCAGTTAAGTAAAGTAAAGAAAAAACATAATGGAAATTATAATATATTTATTTGGGAAGCAAGATACCTAAAAAAGTAGTACAGCTTCTGGCATTTTAACACAAAGATAAACACTTTTTATAAACTTGGTATTGGGCTATCTTGGGAAGCTGGTCGCCGAAGATGGCCCGAAAAATATTAATGGAAATATATGCATTTTATACATTTTAACACTTTTAACATAAAATATCAAAATGAAACACAATCTTCTCATAACATTATTCGCAATAGGTAAAACAGTTAACGAAAAATTCAAATGTGGGCCATCTTAAATCTATCAAAATATAAATCAACTATAAAATAAAAACTAACTACTAAATAAAAATATATTTTACTTTTAAATTAACTTTGAAAGTAACTTATCGAAAATATAAAGAAATCAATTCTTTTTTCTAAAACATTTTTGTTTTAGTAGGTGGGCTATCTAAGGGATACTGATAATTAACTTTGAGATCAATCAAAATAAGTGTACTTATTAGTAAAAACAAATAAGACGCTATTGTCTTTAATTATGTGCGTGTATTCTTAACAAAAAAATAAATTATCCCAAAATAATCTGAAAAGCGAATGGGGCTATGTTGGGGATCATATTATGGGCCATGATAGGAAATGACCCCCAGTTTAAGTATAATCTCGTAAAAATACAAAATAGGTAATAAAATAATAAAACTCATCTGTAATTTCGTTGATTAATAAATTAAATACGAGTTTTCACAGTTTAGAGCAGACAGATTTGCTTTTAATTTGCAAATTTTCAAAAGAAATGACATCGTGGAGTTTATAAAACGTGTATCGTCCTGACATGACCAAGCAAACTGTCGTCTGTCTTCAAAATGGTGACGCCCCGGTAATGAAACACACTTGCACTATTGTCTATGATACTAGTAGGCATAAACCCGCGTAATTTCAAATGTTTCGAATAATCATAACTGTATTTTTTTTAAAGTGGGCTATCTTAGGAGCCGGGCTATCTTCGGCGACACTACCTTATTCGATTTTGTTTGAAATGTTTACTTATTTAGTTACGCACTACATATAGCCGCTTAAATTAGCATTAACCAAACTCTTCTTACCGTGAGAATGGGTAACTAACAACAACCTGCCTGCTAACCGTAAAGATTTTGACAAAGACCTTCTTTTAAAGGGAGCCCAGCGAGACTGTGACAGGCTGTTTGTTGCGGTCACTGCTTGGCACTGTTGGGATGGGGTTGGCAGTTGCTGTTGGTTACGCGCTGGGAACCACACTGCATCCTTCTATTCTAAATATAATATAATATAAGCAAACGCGCAATGGACGGATGGATGTTAGGTTTTTATTATCACGACCGACCCGTACTTTAGCCAGGCGGGTTGGGTGGGGACCGCAGTTGTTTTTGATTAGACGCCGCCGGGACCCACAACACAAGGCTGTGTCTTTCATAACATATTACCGGGGTAGTCAATAGCAACAACTGTGATCCCTGATCCGTCAGCTAAGCAGTGAACTATCAGAGGTGTTGGTTGTCTATATACCACAATCAATATCCGTCTTTAACGTTAGATGCATAAAATCTGAATTCAGCTAGTAAATAAACGAATATTTATTGATACTGTGTAGCTTATAAAAAGCATAATAAAAATAATTTGACTATTAGACAAAACTGTGAACTGCGATCGAAAGACATCCGTTCATAAACTTTTCAATAGGTATGTTTATTCCTATAAAATTATATTTAAAAATAGGCAAATTAGTCGTCTACAACGCTACCAAATATAGGTATATCACACAATAACATTTCCTTGGAAAACCCCAATGCAATTCGGTAAAGAAGATGACGAATTAAGGGCTGAAAATTAATTAAAACCACTTTTTTACTCTACCTACCAACATTGCAGACCATTCTATTATTGTATGATTTAATAATTAAACAAACTGGTGAAGCTTTTGTATCGTTCGTTATCAGCTCATTTATGAACGTCTCGTAAACAAAGAATCTAATTTTTACGTTTGCAATAATAACTAATTGGTTTTCTGAAATACTCAACGTTTTCACAAAAGTGATACCCTAAACATGAGTAACATAGCACTGACGTGTTTATTATATAAGGTGACTGCTCTTCATATGACCCACGTCTTGACGTCAATACACCACATTACCTACCACAATAAAAAATTAATACAAATTTATTATACCCCAACAAAGAGAACGCCCATAATCATTACTCAACCTTTATTTATATTGCTCTTTTTATACTTAACTTTACGAGCTTTCACTAATAAAACCATACTACTCTATCCATATAAGCTAGATGATACGAAGTGCTATATGGTGCTGTGCTAGAAGCAACTCATTTTTATTGAACAACCTACATTGCATATATTATGTTATTTACTTTTATTCTGCCCAGGCACGAAAGGTGATGAATATACAGATAAGCCAGTAAACTACTTTAGTTGATGAATTGTCGGGTAATTGCACTTCGCGATGTCAAGTAAGGAGCAAATGCTCATTGTATGAGTCCAACCACCTTCCAGTTGGGCATCGCAAGGTTATGAGAGACTGGCCAATAATGCTTTGTAAAGTCAATGTCTATAGGTCTTTTTTTTTTTCGAAGTGTAATAAAAACAAAACAGCTTATAACCAACCAGTCTATTGCTGGACTAAGGCATCTTTCTTGGCAGGGAAGAGTGCCGTGACCTTTACAATTAGTAGACTGGTATGGTAGAGAAAGGGAGCGCACTTATTGTTTGTATTGGTAGATAGGTGAACGCTGCTACCCAATCAGTACCCATACTGAAGTTCATGCCACGCATTGTACGATACCGGCAGGCAAGAAAAGTTGGAGTGGTCTAATTTTAAGCCGGAAACCAAATCCACGTTTAAAGTAATGCCTAGTTAGTATTTTCTTATCAACTAAAGACTTTTCGCCTTTATCTTATAGAGGCCAGGCCAATCGATATTCGATTCACTTCCACGACCAGCAGAGAGAGAGCGGGAGAGAAACCCGGTGCGCGTGTTCCGTTTACCTTGCACTTGACTGTACAACCGCCTTTCGCGTTAGTAACTATTTATTAATCTGTGCTTTCGCGGACTCGGCGGCGGCGATTCAAGGCGGGCGGAAAGCCGTGTCGATGCTCGATGAATTGTGCTGATAAAGTGGGATAAAGATAAATACTCTTTCACTTTTCCCCAACTGGGGATCGCGGATCAGCTCAGAATAAATCCGGGATATTGTTGCGCGCTAAAAGTCTGAGCGTTATCGGTTATGTTATGTATATGAATTAATTATCATAATGCAGTGTGATTTATTCATTCGAGAATGCGTCAGGGATATTTTTATACAAGTATAAGAAGAATGGAGAAGCAAATGTAAAGTTTATGTTATTAATATACAGGGCGTCCCACGGCTATGCCACATGGAGGGAAAGTACCTTAAATATTGTAGGTAGAACATTTTACTGAAAGAAGACATTATTTTATTTCTAAAAACTATCAAAACTGCATTCATACATTTTGTAATAATTACATGGTTGAGCCGGGAATCGAACCCGCTACACGAGAAAAAAAAATCACCCTGTAGTTTTATCATACCAATCGAAAGGCTTCATCATAAGGATTATTTTTTGCTAACTAACATAGTGTCAGAAATAAAAGGAAGACTATGAATTTTAACATTTGATGTGGCCGGCCGAGATCGCCAGAACTAGCCCCGTTAGATTTTTAAAATGGGTTTATGTAAAAAAAATTAGTTGACAAGAACCGGTAAGAAAATGTCCACGAGCTACAAACAGAACTTAGACGTATTAATCTAAATATCCACCACAACAAGTTAAAAAATCGACAGGGAGTGAAATAAAGAGTGTAATTTGTATTCAACGGGTCATTTCGAACATTTGATAAAATTGATAAATTTTGTACTAAAAATGTTAAAATACATAGTCTTCCTTTTATTTCTGACACTATGTTATTTAGCAAAAAATAACCCTTATGATGAAGCCTTTTGATCGGTATGATAAAACTACAGGATATTTTTTTTTCTCGTATAACGGGTTCGATTCCCGGTTCAACCATGTAATTATAAAAAAATGTATGAATGCAGTTTTGATAGTTTTTAGAAATAAAATAATGTCTTCTTTCAGTAAAATGTTCTACCTACAATATTTAAGGTACCTACTTTCCCTCCATGTGGCATATCCGTGGGGTGGGACGCCCTGTATTTATACATAAACGCTACCTACTCAAAAACGCCAACAAAAAACTAATAGTGCAAAATTTCGTTTGTTATAGCAAGAATAGCAAGTATAATCTTATTTGATGGTTGATTAATATTGATTACATTTTAGTTTGAAATATGTGTAAATAGTAAATATGCTGTACACGTTTCGGAAGTGATCATGAAATAGTTTCACGTTCTACCTTACTGATTGTTGTGGCAGCGACTTTGTTACTTCCTTTTGGTCACTTCCTGATTAATTTGGCGATATTGTACGTAAGAATATGTATATCCCCTCGTAAATAGCTATTTAATTTCTCTACATGTCTACGGAGTTCAGACACATTTTTTATGTAATGGATTTTACTTTATTAGTAACTAGCGACCCGCCCGGGCTTTGTGCGGGTGCAATGCTGATACTTATAGTAAAATAACTGCATCAAAATCCATTGCATAATTTTAAAGATCTAAGTATAAGTACGTACGTACCTACATAGGGAAAGACAGACAGCAGCTGCAAGCGACTTTGTTGCGACTGCATTTTGAATCTATAATATCTTCGAAAATATTCATTTAAATTACATGCTAGGGGCCATATTGATCTAATAAATGAACATTGTACTCGTATTTAGGTACTTGATTATATTTATAAGGATTAATGCTGTATTGCTTAAAATCGCTTCATATTTTTTGTAGACCTTTTTAAGGTGTAGATTACTATTAGTACATTATTTTGATTTATCTGCAGCGATTCCAATGCATCCCATTAGAAACCTCTAAATTTATCAGTGTTTCTCTTGAATCAATCTATCTATTAAAAATACAGGTGGACCTAATAAAAGCGTGTTAAAAACTGGATCGAAAATGTACGACCAATCAAGCTTAACATACATAGGGATCGACAGACAGCAGGAAAAAACTTTGTTTTATATGTTTATTTTTTTATATATATAGTGATAGTGTGATTGATAAATTAAGGAAAACAAATTTCTTAATGATTCTTTGAAATGTTATTGTAATTTGCGTATATATTACAATATTATATTTATTTATGGTTAGAGTATGACCACAACATGATAAACCCACAAGTGTTAGGAAATACTGAAAATAGTTTTCCCTTTCATTCAAGTGCGATTACGAATTATTTACAATAGGTAGGTATGGGTTTGCTGCTCGACCGCGCAGGAATTTTCTAGTCTCCAACTGCTTATTTCGTGTTTAGATCTACTTATACTTTTCACAATATTGTTTATGGCAACATAAGCCAAAATCAAGGATGTTATTTAGTAAGTACTTATAATAATATTATCCTAAAATACAATTTCTGTGTTCATCCATAGAGTTAAAAATAAGCCATTCTTATCTCACACAGAGCTACTGATAGTTATTTGATTAGAATTGGTTTGAAATGCCGAAGAAGATTACGTCAAAGAAGTAATCTTTTTCGGTCTAAAGTTATCCCGGCCTAGTGCCGCTTTCTTACTCACAATCTACTCCACTTTGGCCGGTAATTAATTACCCATCATTTTTGTGTAGCCTACTGTAGGAAAGAACAGTCATCATCATCATCATTTCAGCCAGTAGACGTCCACTGCTGGACAAAGGCCCCATACAAGGAAAGAACAGTATAATAAAAAAAAATCAGTCGCACTTTATATTGGGAGGCTCCGAAATTTAACTATGGAAAAAATATAGGTACAACAATTTTTCTTGTACTGGTCGAAATCAGCTGCGCAAGCGAATAATTTTAAAACACACATATATTTTCCTTCACATACAATAAAATTACCATTTCAGGAAATTAAGCAAAATGTAATAATTCTAGGTCGACGAACGTTAGGTTAGGTTAGGTTACATCACTGTAGTACGAAGTTGTTTATAGACGAATAACAAAAGCGGCCAAATGCGAGTCCGACTCACCCATTTTATGACGTATTAAGAAAAAATACTTGTTAGATCTTGTTCAAACCAAATTTCGGTGGAAGTTTTCATGTACATTATATATATTTTTTAGTTTTATCATTCTCTAATTTTAGAAGTTACAGAACACACAGTTTACCACTTTGGAAGTGTCTCTCGCGCAAACTATTCAGTTTAGAAAAAAACTATATTAAGAACCTCAATATAATTTTTGAAGACCTATCCATAAATATCCCAAACGTATGGGTTTGAGGAAAAAAACTTTTTTGCGTTTCTGTTGTAAGTATGGGGAACCCCCATAATTTATCGTTTTTTTATTCTATTTTTGTGTGTAAATCTTAATGCGGTTCACAGAATACATCTACTCAACAGTAATATTAGCTCTTATAGTTTCGGAAAAAAGTGGCTGTGACATACGGACGGACAGACAGACAGACAGACAGACAGACATGACAAATCCATAAGGGTTCCGTTTTTTGCCATTTTGCTACGGAACCCTAAAAAAGAGAGATGGACTCCAAGTACTAGCATTAGTGTAATTTATTGTATACATAAGTGACTGTTTTGTAACTCTTACTTAATAACTCTTTATAGAGTCAGGTTTTACTTTCAAATGAAATTTTTCTTCTAGCAAAACCTGTCATGTTTTATTTGGACTTAAATTAACCCTTTTTTTCAGCAAATAACATACTACGTCATCAGGACAGCTCTGATGGTTTCGTGGTTTTGGGCTGTTTTGCTGACTTGCGCGCCAATATTCAAGATTGGCGCCTACTACGACGAATTTCACGCCACGTGCATTAGATACAGAGTGGCCCAATCCATAACTGAAAAAGGATATGCCTATTTCTATGTAGCATTTGGTGAGCTTGCAAATTAATTATGTACTGATCTCGTAATTGATTGAGACTCTATTTTGTTTTTTTATTTTATTTCAGGTACCTTCTTATGCGTCATCTTGGTGTACTGTAATTTAGCAGTTATCCAAGCGTTGTACGCGATCACGGCTCCTCGCAATGGGGCCCAGCCAATAGTGCGCCGCGTTTCGAAGAGTAGCTGCCGACAGCGACAGAAGAGTCTTAATGCTGGCAGCGGGAACAATCTGAGCTTCCACCACAACGCTGCGACTGCAGAAGAAGTTGCCTTCAGCAGACTGATGGCTACTTTGTCTGTGCTCTTTATGATTTGCTGGCTCCCGCAAATGGTAAGTTCAAAGTATTTAATTTTAACTATAGGATATTAACATCTCTTAGTTATGTCATTTCTTATATAAACCGGCACGTTTGTGATCAAATGTTGAGAATTCGACAATCATACCCCGGAGTAATCAAGTAAGTAGGGTCAGGTGGTATACAGTGGCTCACTTTTTTTCCGAGGGCTGTAACTCTGCTTTAAAACATATTGTGGAAGTTTTAATTTGACAACTATATTGCTTGGTTATCCTAGTTTCATGCTGCTAAGTCACTTTTCTCATATTACTTATGGAAAAATAGATAAATGACATTTTCTAAAAACTTAGAAATGATCCATTGTGTACCTAGAGGTTGACACAGTGGCTCAGTACCGCATGTACAATGGATCGGGGTAGTACAGAGTGGTTACTAAGAAGACATACTGACTTTTTGTCGAAAATTCATTTACAATTGACTGTTTTTAAAGTTAGAATGTCTGTATTTTTTATTTTTTATAACTTAAGAGATATCTAGTAGTATCGTTTTATGTAAATTTAATAACTAGGAAATTATAATCAGAACATTATTTATAGGTAATCGATGGGTGAAATCTACGTATTATTGGTATTTTTGTCTCCATTGTTAGTTTAAAATATTGATGATATTAAATAAAATTATACTAAACATAGTAAGTAGTTAGAATTCAGGAACTCACAAAATGTATAAAATACGTGAAAGAACTCTTATTTACTAGTTCTTCGATACCTAGCATTATATAGTATTATATTCAGACAGATTTTGAGAATTATACAATCATCTATTAATAAATCAAAACGATGATTTTTCCAGTGCTGTATTAAAAGTATGAAAAAAGTACCTATACAAAAATAATAAAGTGCACAGTGAACCTTGATTCACTGTGTACTTACAAGTTTTGAGCCAGAGTGCACTCCACGGCCATTTTGAATTTAAATCTTCTTAAGAAAAAAAGTATTCTGTATTTGCCCACGAATAAAGCGCAAATATACTGGTAATTAGTCATAATACGCGAGTAATAAACAAATATATCCATTCACAAGACTGAAAATGAGGTGGAACAAATCAAATCTTATCAAAAATCTCAACTTTTTCCTACGAAAAAATTAAAACTTCTCTATAAAAAACAATATACAACATAGCCGCCACCCGATTGGTTTTGATAAGTTTGCATACCAAACGCTCTTGGAAAGTGAATAGGACAGATAGATATCATTTTTACTTCTTCGAAAACTGCCCCTGCGCCACTGTTGCTGCTATAGCCACTGTATGACAACTTACCCTATTTATTTCACACAAAAATAACAGACTAAGTACCTACGAGTTTAGGATATATACACGAGTACAAATAATATGTTAGGTAGTTCGTTACTTAGGTTTCTAAGTAAGCTTGACTATGATTAATTGACGGAAGCATGGGTGGTCTTGTTGTTGACTATAAAGAGGTACGAGACACTTAACTGTCATTTGGTTTGCGAGACGTGCTTGATAGGTCTATACTTCATCTCTGAGTCAGTCCATTCCTTGCGAATTTTATTATGCGAGTACTTGACAATCACACCACGCGAATAATAGATCACTATAGACTATAAAACGAGACGATTTATATGCAGGCAATGTCGTACATGCTAATCTGTTTATCAAAAGCGCTACATATGAATTCTTTGGAAGTCGTGCGCACTCACTCTACATGCGACCTTCAACAACTAACTAACAACAGATTATTAACTAATGTTGCATTTTTGATACTAGAAATTTACGTTTTTTATGGTCTGTTTCACAAATATATACCACTTGCAAATTAGATTTAGGCTGCTAAAGCCGCGCATGCAGCCATATATCTTCTTAACGCTGCCACAGGCGCTGGCAGTGCTGCCACCCTGACCGCCCTTTTCGAGGCTTCCATGATCTACGCACGCACGCATGCATGCATGCTTCTATGTTGGATCAGGTTGCCAATATTATGAAAATAGTATAAGGAAAATTAGAAACTAAGTATTAAGAAGGAAAATTAGGAACTTTGTGAAATGGGTCCTTGATAAATATTTTTAACTAAAGTATATTCTAAAAGCTGCAATTCCGTTCTCGGCCGAATTTTTTTTAATGTACTATTTTGCACACAGTACCCCTACCATGAGTTGCTAACGTAACTTACGCGCTCGATATCGACTACGTAAACGTGCATTTAGTATGGAATTAAAACTACGCCATCTATTGACAGTTATCTGAAGTAAAATTTCTCCATACTAAATGCACGTTTACGTAGTCGATATCGAGCGCGTAAGTTACGTTAGCAACTCATGGTAGGGGTACAGTTGTACTGTTCTCAAATAAAGTAAATGTATGAAGGAATATTTTAACGTTTATTATACTGGCTATGCAAGTAACTATTGTGCAGTAGCCAGCGCATGTGGCTGGACACTTTGACCGCCCATTTTCCGTAGCGGTGTCCAGCCGCATGTGCTGGCTTCTGTACATCATGATTTAATAAGGCAATCAGTTATCTGTATGCAAGCAAAGCTCTAAAGTGACGGGCCAAATATTTCATTGTTCTTTTAAAAATGATAATGACAGATTGTTGCGCATACCTAATACCACTGTTCACTAACTTAACCAATCACAGTGGACTACCCAGTACCTATCAATTTTCACGGACAACATCAAGTCAAAATCAAGGATGTTTTTTTTCTATGTCAACTATTTTAATATAGCCAACATGATTAAACAATCCATATTTCGATACTACCAAGTAAAAACTAAACTAACGAGAAAATTTATTCATATATTATTTATTCATATATATTTCAATTGATCGCATTATTTTGGTTCTATATTTATTAGTCTTGTACAACCACGGAGGTAGGTATCTGTTTACAAGCCCTAATTACTCGTTCAATCACAATTGAGCTCGAAGCCAAGAATAAACTGAAATGGTCCACAGTAAGAACATTGTTCATCTGTTAATCATATCTACATTAAGCTGAATTTATAGGTACGAACTCGTTCATGTTATAGTTAGTAAAGTAGGTTATTCTAATAGTAACCACTGTACTGCTAGCTACCGTGATTGTGATTGAATAACAGAACATTTAACATGATAAATTCTGATTCCAGGTTGAAACAAATTTCTAAGTCCCTTTTATAGTGTTAAAAATATTTTAAGACAAACTGCATAGAGCCGCCTAACTAACTACCTAGGTTCAAAAAAAATAAATATCTTTCCTTCCTTACTCTATGCGTTCAGAGTTCAAGTTCTAAGGATAGCAAGCAGCTTGATTTACTTTAAGTTTTTTATTTTAGTGTAGTATCTAATGTTCATATTATCATGTAAACATATGCATCAAAAAGTTTTCTAAGTATTTTAATGCAGTCTCAAATCGTAGCGTTTCCCTACGAACGTAGCAAAATGCTACGACCGAAATCATTACACAATCGTATTTTTTCTTGAGCTCCACCTTCTCTATATCACAAATACCGTCAATTTACGGGGTCGAGGTACTAGGTACTATACAGCCAGCCAATATCTTCAACAGTCTGCTGCTGGCTAAGAGGCCTGTCCCTAGGAAAATACTCAAGGGACGTATTGTCATAAATGTCACATAATCCTTTCCCTTCTGTCTAGAAGGGATCGTTGTAGTTGTTGTAGTCCACGGATAGCATAATATGAGAACGCTGCTGCCTATATTTTTAGTGTTTTTTGTACATTATGTAGATAGCAAAAATGTTTAGTTACTTACTTACACCATGGAATAGGAAAACTAAATATTATCCTTCTTGTCTCGTGCATGTATTAGTAAAATGGGTTTATTTTTAGTGGAACAATAAATACAAATCCTTTGTGTGAAGAATGAACAATATTTTCAGATTCCAATTATCCATATCAATAAAGATAATATTATATATAGAATATCTCTTGTCTCTAATAGATTCAGAAAAACAATCCACATATACGATTCCTTTAATTGATCCAATTAATGGATGTTTATACGGTTCGATTCCGACTGTGGACTCGGAGCTTTTTTGGGGCCAACCGGGGCGTTCACCCCAAGTAAGTGTCAGATGTAATAAGTGCCTTCATTTTCAGGAAACTTTTTACCAGAAAACTTATAAATTTGTATATATTATATTGAAAAGTAAGAATTATTTACGCACAAGTATTTCTAAATACCCTATTACTTAAAATAAAACAGACTTCTTATAGGTTTTCTGTCTTATGGTATGCTTCCCTTTCGGCCCAACGATCAGTAAATGACAGATAAAATTGATCACTTACAATGGGGATCATTAAAACCTCGTCAGAACTAGAACACACTTGTGTAGCTATTCGGCACAAGTTATCGGAATATCGATACCGGTTGATGCAACTTGCATTTTCCATCTAGCATGAGAAGGGCTGACCAACTTCACGAGTATAACCAGGCACTCGTCTCGAAACATGTGCCCGAGACGCTATCATAAAATTCTAAGAAGAATTTTGGTGAAAGCAAGGATGTTATTACCGTACAACTAGTATGTATAACATCCTTGGGTGAAAGCCTTTGTTCAGCCGCAGACATCTATCGACTGAAATGTTGAATTAAGAACCATCATAAAATGTGTTACAGGTAACATCCGCGTTATACTTGTCTTTAGACAAAAGCTGGTGGACCGGAAGGTTATTGGGCTCGATGACGAGAGTATCTGATCTGCTGATGCTTTTCAACTATGTGCTGGATCCGTTTCTGTACGTGCTGATGCGCCAGCGCAGAAGACTCTCAATTCTTGGTTTCTGTCACTCGATCGGGCACTGCTTTAAGGTAAAATCATTATTAAGCTACAAAATTATTGTAAGGATATTTACATATTTTTGGAGCAATAATTGTCTACCTAATCTATATCTACAATAATATTATAAAAAGGAAATATTTGATTATTCGTACGGTTTGTTTGTTTGTTTCTTTGCATTGAATAGGCTCCGAAACTACTGAACCGATTTTAATAAAAGTTTGTAAATACAAAAATAGAATAGACCTTGGGGACTAACATAATCCACCTTTTACCACATGAATATTCCTGATTACCACGGGAAAAACTGTTAACGCGAGCGGAGCTGTGAGGCGGAAAACACTGAATATATACATAACAAACATTTTTTAATATTTAAATAAGTATTATACAAGTTGACACAAAATTGAATAACATCACGTTGTACAAATATTCGAAAAATAAAAATTTTGTTACAATAATTTACTTGGATGTTATAATTGTATTCCATTTTTTGTATGAAGGAGGACTTCAAAACGACGACGTTGGCTATATTGGGAAAAATATGTTACAATGGGAAATTCTCAGGGATCACGGATATTATATTTAAACTAGCTGTTCGCCCCGCAGCTCCGCCCGCTCTGAAGGGTATGAAAAATAGATAGTAGCCGATTCTCAGACCTACTGAATATGCATATAAAATTTCATAAAGATCGGTCAAGCCGTTTCGGAGGAGATGGGAACGAAAACTGTGACACGAAAATTTTATATATAAGATGATACCTACCTCAAAATTCAAACTCATTTAAATCCGCTATAGGTTTTTTAATGACGTCAGATTTTAAAAAGCTTTGCTAAAATCTTTGGCTTTGCTACACCCATAGAGGTAGAAGTATTTTTTTTTTGTTATTCTATATAATATGTTCTATATCTATGACTCCAACCAAGAGGCTGGCACTCGTCTCTTCTCAACATATGAATGAACAAGTTCTAATAATAAAAAAAATAATTCCTTAAAGGATTTCTTTTTAGGAGCTTTGAAACGAAACAGCAATTAACAATATTTTATAATTTATCAACAGAGCCACAAAACGTCGACGGACTCCATGAAGACTTCTTGCTGCCCAGAGACCGTGGTAGTGAGTGATAGTTCAGGGTCTGAGCTACGGCCGCTGCGACCCATGCCGCCACCACAACCACCTTGCGCTACTATACTTAAGCTAGACGGATGAAGCCCACAATTCAACAGCTGTTATAACCTCTACTTGAACAACGAACCACAATACGTATTTTTAAATTACGTCGTTTGATGCCTACAGACCGACGACGATCAATGATTTAAATAGACATGATCAAAAAATTTATGACGTTGAAGGATATAGTAAAAGATATAGTTTCTTTTTGGTGTATTATGTAGCAAGCAACGCCTTCGACCAAGTATAATATCCTTGTCAGAAACCACTTGTTCTTTTAAAAATCAGTACAAGTGGTGTACAAGTTTAATGGGTTAAAATGTATACCAAGAATAAAAGTTCATACCTAACTATAAATAATAATTATGTACATATCACATAAATTCATAATTTCTACTCCATGGCTATAATAGTGTATACTATTGTTTACAAATACTATTTTGATAATAGGAAACAGAATAGGGTAGAGTGGTATAACCACAGGAAATACACCATAATATTATTTTAGTTTTAACCTCTGATATTTAGAGAGTTAAGAATTATCTTGTGTTAACTGTTAAAACACAACAGTAAATACATCGATACCATCCACAGAGATACATTATTAAAAACCTTATGGGTCGATTCGTCAAAAAATGCATTATTTTATATTTTATAAGATAAAAGCATGAAGGAAGAAAAAATTTTATGGAATTTTTTCTTCCTTCATGGATAAAAGTATTTTCCTGCTTACTGTCTGTCACGTAATTTGGACAATTCACACTATAATATCTTTATGAATTATAACTTATGTGTTATTCTGATGTATAAGCTAAATTATTGTTAAGTTTAATTAAATTCCATTCAGTAATTTTTGCGTGAAATAGTAATAAACAACCATCCATCCTCACAAACTTTTGCGTTTATAATATAAAATAGTAGGATAGGATTCAGGTAAATTAGACTAGGCCAAGACCCATTCACATAGCCAGAAACGTCTCTTGACCTGAGAATCCGAAAAGACAGACAGTCTAGTGCTTGCTTCCTACTAATTTATTAAAAATGCTAAAGTTTGTGAGGATGATCGGATGTTTTTTACTCTTTCACGCAAAAAAGTACTCAATGGATTTTACCTAAAGTTTACAAAATTATTTTGCTTAAAGGTACATCGGTATAAAACATAGGCTACGTTTTACCGGGGGAAAATACCTTATTCCAACGGGAACAACTGTTCACGCGGACGGAGCACACCGGGGTAGGTAGCTAGTTGAATAAAATTAATGAATAAGTAATCCAAAATAAAAGCAAAATTCTATTATTTCCACGTCAACATGTTCCAATCATAAAAGTAGCCGCCTCCAACCACTTTCTTTTTCTTTAAAAGTGAAAAGGCTAGACGGATACAAGAATGAGTTATAGGTACCTAACCTACATAGACATAAAAATTATATATAATAGATATTGACTATTCAATGACGATATTTCGGTAATTTACCACCTACTTTACAATTATATAGGTAGGTAATTTTATTTTTTACAATCTAGCGAAGCTTAGTATTCATTGGAAATACTAACAACTAGGTTTTAGCACTAAAAGATTAAACATGAAATACGGAATTTACCCGAACTTCACAGATTGTTTTATGGTATTCTGTTATTAAAAGAACTTTCGTGGCTTTTATTTGAATTTCCATTACCGTTATTACAGGGCTAATTTATTATAAAAGACATAAATTAGTTATAAGTTTTATATAAGTGAGTCTAAGTACTATGTAAGTAAGATATTATGAAATACAATAATCTTATCATTTATTTATATATGTAATTATATAATTAATCTGCAGAGGTCGAAAATCTATACATAGAATTTTTTTGCTGAAAACGAATTTAGGATGTAAAAAGTGATATAGAACATATCCAGACTTTATTAATTTTTTTTTGTTTGTACGGGCGAAACTGTTTGACCGATTTGAATGAAATTTTTCATGGTTGTACTATCCCCGGTCAACATCTTAGATTGTTTTTGTATCATTATGTTACTTACGTTTGCCACCAAATATATATACAGGTGATTATGGTTTGTATAGAGAGGGAAAGGGCAATAATTAACCAAAGACCAATGTAACCCAAGATGTGGATCTATCAGAAACAGGTGACACAGCCTTGTATATTTTATTATATTGGTATTGAAGGGTATTGTAAACCGAACTCTAAAGTTACGATTATTAGTACCCTAAGTACCTACTTTTAAATACCTTGTATTACGAAAACAATGTAACTAAACTGGAATAGACGAATCGTTTTATTTTTAGCAATTAGCAATAATGCCACCTGTTATGGTACTTCGCTTACATTTATTTTCTACTAGCTTTCCGCGGCGGCTCCACCCGCATTAACAGTTTTTCCCGTGGAAATGGGACATTTTCTTGCGGTAATAGGTAGCCTTATGATTACTTATATTCCGCGAGGTCTATTCTTTCCTTGTACCAAATTTCAATAAAATCGGTTCAGTAGTTTCGGAGCTTATTCAATGCAAGCAATCAAATCTTTCCTCTTTATAATATTAGTTTAAGGTGTAATTATTTATTTACTGAAATAAAGTACTTATCTACACGTAAATATTTTTTACACATGAAATTTTAATTAATACAATACAATCCCTTACTTGCGGTTGCGCTGTCCGAACGTTGTAGAGATCTTGAGCGAGGCTTTTGTCCAGCATTGGACATCTTTCTGCTGAAATTATTATGATGATCCTTTATTTTATGTAATTATAATGGTCTAAAGGTCACTGTGCTTATATTCATATTTTCTATTCTACAGTTGTTGATGTCCAGATTTACACGTAAAAACTTTGTTGGTCGGGTTATAAGTACCTACTGTTGTACGATAGTACTTAGTACATCCTTGTTTTAAACATCTTACGATGTGGGATGACATCATGAGGAAATCTGTCACATCTGCCTGAAAATTCGAAGGTTAATGTTGTGACCTACTAGAAAGCGCGCTTCGCGCACTTATTACCGCACCGGGGCCCAGTAGGGCCTAAAATTTCAGAGTGGACTCGAGTCTCCAGGAATTTTATGAGCTGACAACAAATATTAGCACGATTACTATATTATTATAAAGCCGTTTATCACCCTGCTCGTTTATATCGTAACCATCATTTTAAAGCCTAACCACGTGTATATTTTTATGTTGGGTCGTCCGTAGCTACGTACTAAAATTATAGTTCTATTAAGGTTCTTTTGAAATTCCGCAATATAGCGAGGATTTTAATTTTTCTGGTCGGGCTTTATTATTCTGCATCAGCCTGCATTCTGCATTCTCTGCATTCTGATGATGAAATTTCAAATAGTTGGCTTACAGATTACTAATTACTTCAATTAACTGTTAACGCGGGCGGAGCCTCAAAGCCTTGCGGAATTTCAAGGAAACTAATTTTATAAGGGAAATTGTTGCTATAAATACAAAAATATTCATGTGACGCTTTTTATTTATTTCTTTGATCAGGCTTTACAATAAAATTTAGATTTAAGCCTCGGTCACATTTAGCGAATAGTCGCTGCGATTGCATTCACTGCGATTAAAGAGCCTTGTCACACACACTGAGTTAGTTAATCGCTATGTGTGTGTGAGGCTTTAGTCACCGTATACTTTAGTGTGCTTTAGTCAAGGATATTTTACCGGAACTATACACGGTAGTACTGCATTATTTAACATCCTTGGTTGGCTTTAGTGAACTAGTCTACCATCCGGTTAAAAAAAAAACTTGCTTATGACAACGGCTGGCATGGCATACGCCTTTTCACTGTTCCCGAAAGAAACAATAAAAAATGAACGAATGAGAAAAAGGAAGAAAGAAAAGGAGTTTTACGCGGGAATCGAGAAGAAATAGCGGGTTCATTGTTTCGTCTTTTATAAAATTAGTTTTTCACGGTAATTGTTGCGTTATTATTATGATGGAATTAGTGCGATAATTGTGCCGTTAACGAAGAACTATTCAATGAAATTGAGAAATAATGGGTGGTTAGCTGTTTCTGGTTCGATACCCCGCGTTAAACTCCCTTAGATGTCATTGGAATGTAAGAACCACCCTTGCATTTCAATGACCCCGTGGTGCGTGACGTGACAAGACAACAAGACTACTGAAGGAAGGCTGAAGACGTTCAATACTATTAGGTAGATAGAATAATATTAGTCTTATTAAGAAAGAGATCCATTTTCAAAAAATTTCCATATTGAGAACTCATTTCATAGTATTTTTTTTATGTCATTGCATTGGTACTTAAAGGATGCAAGAAATGACTAAAGACGACGAAATGAAACTGAAGCTGAAGATTTCCTATTATCACTATAGACAAGGCTGTATGGGCTTTAAACCCTCTGCCTTTCCCATAAGGGATAAATAAATGAAAAAAAAAGAAAGAAAAAAGAATGATGTTTTCTACGTTCGGGTTTGGGTTTGCATTTTGCTTTTTCCGTTGATAGTTTGCCCGAGATTTTGCTAATAATTACACAAATAAATAAAGAAAATGTTAATTTTTATAATATATTGAATAACGTCTAATGCAATAGAGTTACGAACAAAGTGTCGTGAACTTATTTTTTTTCCGGCAAGATGTCTAAATGGTGCGTCGCCCAACTTATCAATACTGCATGAAAATTATTTTACTAATACTTGCATTGATGGTTTGTTTAACTTATGTTATCAATAATAGTTTCATTCATGAACTCGTAAGTTATAGCTTTAATGATGTGTGTCATACTTTGGTAGTGATGTTTGGATTATTGATTGTTAAATTTTGTTGTCAGGCAATCTGAACGAAGTATTCACGAAATGTTGAAAGATACGCCACCGCTTCGCGAATCCAGCGACTCTATCACATCGGGAACGGAACCTAAGTTCCCCACCTCGCGCTCCATGCCATTCCCTCCAGCCTATGGTAATCAATTAAAAATTAAAGAAGTAATTTTATTAGAATTAGTCTTAATAAGATATCCTTTTTTGAAGATTTTCCTATTTCACTTAGAACTCATTTCATAGTTATATTTAAGTCATTACATTTGTTCTTACAGGATTGCTTCAAAAATATGCTTGTAGGCAGGAATTTAGTAATAGTGTCGTTCTTAAATAATAACTGGATATGGAACATTACTTAAAACGTGTTACCTACTTGAATTTATTCCAGATATTGCTTGTGGTGGCCATAACATTGAAGAATGATCATGAATGGGATATTCTGAAACCTTAAAACCTGGTTTCATTTTTATTTATTTCAATATCTATTGTGTGTGTAGGTCATGAGCTGTAATTTTATTATACTACTATACTAAACATGAAATTAAGGCAATCTAATAGTTAGTCGATTAAAACCCAAACTGAATATGTATGTTTTAATATTATTATTTTGTGGTAACAGCTCCTCCAGATGTATCCCAGAATGGAGCTTCTGGTAGTAGCACTCTTTTGCGGGCAGGATCTACTAAATTAGAGACACTACGTAACTGGGGTGTATCTACATACAAGTGTACAAAACAAATCCTGTATGAAAAGCTTGGAAAAAGCTCGAGAACTGTTGATACTGGTAAGTGGATTGATAAGTGAAAATTCCCAAACTATTTCAATTTACTTGTAGGTATTTAACTTATATTTGATGGGAATTGTGTTATCAATCTTACAGAGCTCGAAGCCCAGATTGAGATGTTACGTGAGACGCAGCGTAAATATAACAGTCTCCTGAGGCTGAGTACAACACTAACATCGCAGTTGTCTGCAGCAGGTTCTACACAGCGGGCACTGGGTGAAGCATTCGCTGAGCTTGCACAGAAGTCCCCAGAGTTACAAAACCAGTAAGTATTGCATAACACATTGTTTTTATATACTTAATATTAACACTTATTTTAACTCAGGCAAGCAGTTAAAACCACTGATATGTGCCTGTATCTAGTTTGCATGGTACATGTACTTTTTCCTAATTCAATGTATTTGTCAAGTTTTTAAAGATGTTGATATATAGTGCTGAGACAACTTCCTTGGGTAGTTTGTTCCATTCATTGACTACTAATACTTAATTACAGTTTTAGGGCTAATCTGAAAAAATAAATAAAAATAAAATAAATGTGTTTATTTCATTACAAAAACAATTTACAATGAAATGCCTGTAAATTTGTGAGATGGATTCATTCAGTGTCAGCAGTTTTAATTTTAAGATGGTTTGTTTAAATTAGTATAGCTTTTATTTACTGCCTGTCTGTTGACATTTAAAATTACAAGTTTTATTATTTATGTAGCAAAGAAAAGCAAATTAGAAGACGTTTGCTATTGACTCATAGTGATGATGAGATCATAATGCAAGAGGTAATGTTTCTGTATGTATGTTTTAGATTTCTTTACAATGCCGACACACAGCGTTCGCTGACAAGGAATGGAGAGACACTGCTCGCTGCATTACATTTTTTCAACAACTCATTAAACACCCTGACTAACAAAACCATAGAAGACACTTTGCTTACCATCCGACAGTACGAAGCTGCAAGGTAAATATTTAGTTTGGGGGGGAAATAGGGTTCAATTAGTTTTCCAATAAACAAATTACAATATCCACTTATTAAATAAATAAAGTTTGTGAATGTCTAATGGATTATCATGCTGTTTTTTGAGGAAGATAGATGAGGCATTTTATCAACATATTAGGTTATTTATCATTATTATTCTTATGGAAACAAAGGTGCTAGTACGACGGGCCCTTATAGTGTGTGTTTAACTGTAAACATTGTATTCTGCTATAAAAGACTGTGGAAACAAAACCAAAAACTTTGTAGCTGTTTGCTGCATGTCAATAGACGCAATTAAAAGTTTTATTTTAACAGGGTGGAATACGATGCATATCGTAGCGAACTAGAGGCAAGTGGCGGCAACCCGCCAGAGCTTCTCCTGGCCAACATCGAACGACATCGGAGGCAATACGAGCGGCTGCGTGACGACTCTGCGGTTAAGCTCAAGCTGTTGCACGAAAACAGGGCAAGTATTGAATGGCGCTGTATAAAAATTAATTCATTCATTTCTATTCTACATTGCATACACAAAAAAAAAACTTATTCTCGAATTAGGAACGGGAAACAGTTGCTTCACCCTGTGAGTTGAATTGACGAGCGAGCGTAATGCGAATTTAATAAAACGGACTTTGCACTTTGATTGTTTTGAAGCATTGCTCAAAATGTGTTTTTAACTATTTAAAAGTAACTATATAAAATACCTCAAAGTTCCTGAGTTTCTTATTCTATTGACATTCTATGAGAGATGAGATCATGTATGTTTTATCACTTTGGCAGGTAAAAGTTATGAATAAGCAGCTTCTGTTGTTCCACAATGCGGTGTCGGCGTACTTTAGTGGTAACAACGTAGCTTTAGAAGCAGCCGTTCGCCACTTCAACATCCACACGCCGACCCCTACGTCGCCTCCCCCAGTCATTACGCCCACCGCACCTCAGTCCCCCACGTCCACGGTATTGCCTCGAACTGCATAGGCCTGGTAACACTCCTGCTTCACTATTTCCTTATGAACAATAATCCAATACGTAATATAGACAACAAAAAACACCTACCTTTCTTGCTTACTGAGATGGCGCTACCAGTGATTTCGGCGTAATGTCTGTCATTTTGTAAATTAAATTAATGAACTAATTTTGTAAGGAAACTTGTGACCACTGCATGCACTAAAATTTATGCCTCTTTTAGCGTATGTGTTAATTCAACAAGGTGGCACATTATTCTATTGAAATTAGTAATATTATTACATAATGAAAATAAGTGGTGGTGCTTGGTTTATCATGCTTTCAAATAATCGATAATAATAACTAAATTCTTATTAATTTAAATAAATAAGATTTACTTTGCCAATTAAGTATTGAAAACTGCGCTATATTGACTTTGGTTATACTATGTTATATATTTTGACTATACCACTAACATCTTATTAAGGCGAAGCCATGTTTTGCAATTATTTGTGATTTATATATTATAATTAGTATTATAAATGCGAATGTATTGATGTTGTTGTCCTGCTTTAACACTTTTAGATGAAGTTAGGCAATGGATTAATTTATACCCATAGATAAACGGTAATAATGGGGATGGAGAATGCAGTTATTATCTTTAAATTAAATTCTTACGAAAAATTAAAGGCCTTCTTGTGCAAATTAAACACATTAATAAACATCTTATTTTTTGTGGCTATAATTTGAGATCACAAGGCTGCCAGTAGTGATGGTGCTGAACTCGTGTGGATGCTATAATATCAATCTCATACCATTGTTCTACACTTTAGTAAAGGCATTGCTGTGTATAAAAAGTCGCAGGTCGTAACCACCGTACCGGCGATGGAGAACTAATTCTCCCCATTACATTCCATTTTTAAAATCAATTTTTTTGGCCTTTTTTTTATAAATACATATCTTTTTAGGTATTTATTAAGAAAGTGTGTGAAGTCGACCAATTCACTCTAGGTTAACATGCTAGAATGATATTATACGAGTGGATATTTCGAACAACTTGGTTGGTTAGTGCCATTCCACAAAGGAATCAAGTATAAAACAAACAAGTAAGGAATCTTTATAAAAAACATTGTTTGTATATTTATTGGACCCTGCCCAGCCGCTAAATAATCCTATTTTAAAGATACTCTGTGTGGCGTATCTCTATAGTAAAGCCTGAACAAAGAAATAAAAAACCTTGTCTGGGGGCGCCACGTGTATATTTTTGTTTATGGCAACAATTTCCATAGTAAAATTAGTTCAATTGAAATTCCGCAATATGGCGAGGTTTTTTATTTCTCTAGTCAGGCTTTAGATTTAATATTATTATAAAATACCGTGGGCGTGGGTTAACGTTATTTGGTAAAGTTGAATTGATTCGATAAATCCTTAACATTCATTCAGTATGGTTAGACAACTTTGCCGGGCATATGAAGCGTGCACAAGCAAAGAGAGTATTATCGGGGTACGAATGTAATACTAGCTTGAGATTAAAAGCCCTAACTGGTCAAACTACACTAGCCTCACACAGACGCTAGTTCTATACACAGTTTTACTAGCTTGCTAGCAGCTATCCTAGCCTGAAAAACTATAGCCTCGTGTTTGCATTAATTTATAAAAAGGTACTTAAATGTAGTCGGTTAAAAAGCAGATGTTTTGCCACTGATTTTTGCCAAAACTAGTTGTCTATTAAGTCAGATCCGATCCGATTTCCCAAATTGGGCTCAAGTCAAGCCCCATCGGTGAGCACATATCTGAGCTGAAAAATAACAATAGCACTGATAACATTGAACTTGAGACTTATTGCAAGTAATATTAAGTGAAACTGTTATTATGAGATCAGTATTTTTAACCCCCGACGAAAAAGAGGGGTGTTATAAGTTTGACGTGTGTGTCTGTCTGTCTGTCTGTGGCATCATAGCTCCTAAACGGATGCGCCGATTTTGATGTAAGTATTTTTTTTTGTTTGCAAGGTGTCACAATCGAGAGTGTTCTTAGCTATGATCCAAGAAAATATCTTCAGCCATTTGAAGATTATCATATCAGCTCTTTTCTAGTTGTTGAAAGGATCAAGTAACGGTTTTGTGTCGGGGGTTATTAATTTTTTTAATTTAGTGTTATATTGTATTATCGTTATATTTTTTAAAGGCATGATAAAATATTTTGTTAACTACTTGCATCTTATTTAATTATAAAGTTATATGGCTTCAAAATGCTTAGAACGCTCATTCAAAGGACTTGGTTATTTGCTTTCTAACTTAAGATTAATTTTATAAAAAAAATTTTACTTAGTAAATTATTTTAGCTGGAATTCATCCTTTGATGGTACTTTCGGGTGTACAGATTTAGACCAATTATAGTACACCTGTGTCACTGTGTTATGTTGTACTTTATTTATTAGAATAATAGATTAAAGGATTATGTAAGCCATACTTCAATCGTAACTGTAATGTAAAGGCTAGTTCGGACTAGGCTAGTAATTTAGTAGAGTTGCGAGTACCTAATTTAGTAGCTAAACGTGCCTGAACACCAAAAAAAGTAATTTAGTCGAGTCAAACCATTTTATTATAGCCGCGATTAGACTACACAATTTGTTGGACACTTATTCAGTTAGGATCCTTAGTAAGGACAAGTGTAATTGCAGTTAGCATCCTAATTATCGGAGCCTTACTGCAATTACACTTACTCCAATTTGTAGAACGTGTAGTCTAATCGCGGCTTTTATTTTATCGGGCGAGTAGCACCTGCCACCACGCGTCCGTGCTCACTGGTTCACCGGCTAAACAAGTGCGAACCTGTCCAATTAGTCGAGTTCATTAGTAGCCTCAAAAATATCGTTTCGTATAGCGAAGACAATTTTAAAATTTGTTTCCAATTCCAATTTAATTAATAAAATAAAATGACAATTTGTACCCTTAATTTGTCGTACCCATAGCTTCTTTTTTATTAATCATCACACGAATTTCCTCATCCACGTTACGGTTAGCTTAATCAGTTTATTTACTTTAATGCGTTGACATCTTGCAAAACTCTACTCACTTGTGTACTGTACTCGACCGCAATGCGAACGATTTCTGGGCAGTAGCGAGTAGTTTAGCTACTAAATTCCCGCCACTCGACTAAATTACTAAAGTAGTGCGAACTAGCCATAAGATAGACAATCAGTAATTTAGTTATTTAGTATACAAGCCAAATCATCACATTTATTTTGTTTTGATGTTTCTCAACAATTTTGTTAGAAATTAGTGTTTTTAAATTGTATTCCCTTAAGTTTAAGATCCTATTTTACTGTCCTTAGCATTATTGTCCTAAATATCGATTGTCCTTATGATTCCTGTACTGTTTTTGTACAATTTTTCCGTCCTAATTATCGTAACAGGCCGGCTTTTACGACACACTTCTCTTAAAGCACGGGATATCGAAACTACATACCTATACAACGTGTTAATTAAATAACGCAAAACCTCTCGCGTGATGGATAACCCAGCCCATGAAACTGAATAACTTTATGGACATATATGAGTTGTTAACGATGTACCTATAGACCTATTAAGAACCTTATAAGTATTGCAACATTAAATTACAAGGGCATCCGTTCCATATCGGCAGGGGTGACAAGCAAGGTGACCCCCTCCCCACCCTTCCCTATTTTCAAGTTTACTTCAAGAGTTTGACGAGCGACGGGTATCAATCTCGGCACGAAGAGATTAACAAACCTTCGTTTTGCCGACGATATTGTGCTATTCGCACCATCAGCCCACGTGTTACGTTGCAGAGCATGTTTCAAGACCTCTGCAAGGTAAGCCACGTGGTTGGACTGTATGTATCGAAACAAAACCAAGGCAACGACCAAAGATGCACTATGTCGATGAGTAGGTACATCTATTTGAGCCAGCAAGTATCCTCCAGCAACCGGCAAAGGAAGGAAAATGAGCGCCGCCGTGTACAAAATGCACGGAGGAGCTTCTGGCCCATGAAGACTTTATGAAACAGTAAAACACAAATTCGTCAACGTGTGATATACCTTTGGTGCTCAGACATGGTCATTAACCGATTCGCTAAAGTACAAACTCGCGGTTTGCCAACGGGCAATGGAGCGCAGCATAATAGGTGTAAAAAAGATAGATCTAGTCTAAAACACCACCCTGCGCTCCAAAACCAGAATAAAATAGGTGAAAGACGTGACGCATCCGGATCAGTGGGCTAAAGTCGCTACTGAGTGGGTGCCAAAGAGTTGAAGGATATTAATTATGATTGTTTACGGGTCTAAGCGCGAAAGCCTCATACAAATATTAATTATGATGTATGAAATCGGTTAAAAAGAATTGAAGAATATCAATGTTTTATCCTAGCAGCAATTTATGTAAAGAATGACTGGTCTACCAAATTTTAAGTAATAATAGTCAGTTTTCCCAAAAGGTTTTAACATTTAATTTGGAATTACCTTTATTTGGTATAATCATTCAACAAGAATTCAAAGGATATATTATATTTTATTGAAAAAACTAGGGTTGGATTTTACCGCAATCTGGCGGCCATAAATGGTTTATTGCAAGATAATAATTAGAAAATTTAACTTTATGAACAAAAACGTTAATGACTTAATTAATACATTGAGATTTTTTAGAACAATAATAATATGGCGAAACGATAATCAATATTATGGACAATTGAATATTGGTAATTGTGTTCGACTTTAGGTTTATGAACATAGGACCTACTACAAAAGGCACCCATGAACTTCATTATCATGGTTATGTCTGTTGGTCAAATCGGGCTAAGAAATACCTACATAAAATTATTTAATAAATTAGCTTTTCGAATTAAATCAATATAAAAGATAAGTTATCGGTTCGATCTCATAAGCTTCAAACTAGATAACGGATAAATCTGGACAATAATGATAATGAAGAAGAAAGCCTGACCAGAAAAATTAAATACCTCGACATGTTATGGAAATTCAACCGAACTAATTTCATATGACGACTGTTCCCATAAACTGCAGGTTTATTATTTTGCTAGTCACCGTCAGGCTTTAAAAGTGTTATTTTCACTAGTCCCTCACTCTATTTATTGTACGAAGTGGATCTTGTGAATATAATGCATTTTACTGTATAATTAATTATTCAACACATAATGTAGCGTAGATAACGGACCCCTGTAATTTATGGTTGATACAATGTTTGTCTACTTTTCCGTCGTCGGTAACTGGAAATTCAGTGTTGGATAACTTGTCTCGAATATTAAAAAGCCACTATGATAGTACCCATACCCGCACATTGCAGTGACTTTTTCCTAATTTAATTTTTTACTTGAAACACAAGCGCAAAGGGTGACTCAAAAAATAACTTTTTAAGTGCATCAAACTCTAGAAAGTATATTTATATAAAGTAACAAAACTTTTTTTAAATATTCGCTTCTCTGATACTTAAATACTTGCATTATAAAGTCCATTCAAGAAGCAGTCTGACCACTGAAAAGTTGGAAAATAATTATATATTTTAGATATTGGTTTGGAATCATCCATCAGCTCCGTAATCGTCATCTTATATTCAAACATAATTTTCCTGTGTCTTAATTTGTTATTTAATAATTCGTCATGCATGAGTAGATAATGAACTACATTACCTAATATTTAATTTCTTTCTGAGACACCCGATTGACATATACTTAGTTAGTTACTTATACTTTTCTTTAATAGAAGACAAAAAAAATTGACAATACAATCTGGACGTATGTAATCAATCAGTATCAAAATAATTTTGTGTGATGTATAGTGATTTATTCTATAGCTAGTCAACTTAGATATTATATTCATTTAAAAGGCTCTGTTAATATAACTTATTTATTCATTGAGGTAACAAAATTACACAATAAGATTAACATGTTTATCAAATTATAAGGAGTGTAATATAGAATCACTTTGACTTCATACAACTTGTTTTATTTCTAAGCATAATTTGGCTATGGTTTTACTTGTCTGTACATTTTGGTACATTTTTTTGTCATACATTGTGTCGCGTTAAAACCAAAT
This sequence comes from Teleiodes luculella, assembly GCA_948473455.1. NCBI lineage: Eukaryota > Metazoa > Arthropoda > Insecta > Lepidoptera > Gelechiidae > Teleiodes > Teleiodes luculella. The sequence continues at coordinate 19,244,482 of OX419582.1, read as the reverse complement.
CCTTGTGATACCTATTATGATAACTTAGGGTGAGGGCACCGGGAGCATTCGCGTTTAATGTAATGTTACAGTTTCTAGAATTACATAGTGAAGAAGAACACAGCACGCACATTACAATAATGTTACATTACACGCAAATGCTTCAGGTGAGGGAGCACCCATATAGAAAATTTTTGATTGTTTATTACACTTTTTTGTTCAACTAGCTAGCTACTGTATGATTTATTAATTAAATATTAATTTACTAATAGCTCAGTGAGCTGTAGAAATCGTGAATCATCACTAAACAAATGTTTACCAGGTGGCGCATTTAGATTGGTTGGTTATCCATGCGTACACCAGCAGTAGACCTCGCCAAGTGTCAAAACTGGCTGGACAAAAAAAAAATCTACACTACATCTGCACTTAATTTATCAAACCTCGTAAATCTGAGACCTGAAGAAGAGTATAAAACAAAATGACAAATCGACAGATACTTCTACATTTTAACCCAAGAAGGGGATAATAAGAGCATCAGTAAAGGCAAGCAAACAAGAATCTGCCGTAACAAGAATCTGTCCAAACCAGAATCTGTCCAAACGCGAACGAGGGGTAAAACCAGCCACCGTGGTCGAGTGGTCAAAAGCTCGTCTGACGTTACGGAGGTTCCGGGTTCGAATCCCAATGGGGAATCGTCGAACAAATATTACTTTGTGAGCCTTTCCTCGGTTTGGTTAGGATTGGACATTGCAGGCTGAATCACCTAATTGACCGAAAAGAAAGATGATTCCGTGCTTCGGAAGGCACGTAAAGGCGTTGGTCACGGCTGCTATCTACGGATGTGGACGTAATAGGTCGGGAGCCTAAGGCTGCTCAACAAATTCGATACCAGGGTTTGTGAGGGTAGGTTAACTTAAGCAGTAAAACCAGAGCCCCAGAGCACCAGAGAGATGGTGCCGGCCGAGTATAACAGGCAGAACGACTTGTCTTTGCGAAAACATTTTTTGGGACCTATCCTGTGTGGTTTCCATTAGTATGTATGTAGTCTATTTCTCCATTATTGAATTGCCTCAACCCGCTCATTCTTTTCCGTGCGCTATTTCCCACCTAAAGGTTGCCTGGCAGAGATTGCTTAGCATAAGGCCGCCTTTTGACTCTTCTATTTGTTTTAAAATTGTTTCTGTGCATTGTATATTTTGGTGTCAATAAATAATATTGTATTGTATTGTATCATATTATGAAAGGGCATTTTTTATTCTTATTTTTTTTTATATAAAAAAATTATGACGTCTTAACCGGCCTCACCCCCATGGGAATATTTTTTTAAACTGCCGGGCCAAAATTATTTTTGGGACATATAGTCATATACCTGTATACTAAACGGCTATCCTAAATGTACGCCGTCCACTATAATGCGCGGAGCAAGAGGCGAAAACTCGGCAGAGGCAGAAAGTCAACACCGAAACTATCCGCCTACAGGTCGCTCGTCTGCGCATCACTAGTTTTATCTGTGCGCGTTTGGAGGCCTAGAGAAGCGGGCCGCACAACACATTTTCGAAGGCGATGCGCGTAGGTAGAAGCTTATCCTTCCGAAGCCAGTGGGTAGATTGACAACTGGACAGATTCTCAGGTGGACGGATTAGCAACTGGACAGAGTACAGTCACAGAAGAATATAATAGTACTGACCCTAAAGTCGCGATGTATCTAAATTAGGTATAAAAAGAATGCTAAAAATAATGGGATGGTGACTATTATTAAAATTGAGTGGCATCCCTAGGCTGGGATAAGGGGTGAAATAGTTCTCACCTTCAGAGCAAATCACCCATCTGTGCCACATGGATACAACCCAAGAGATACTTCGCTCGCGCTTAACGCTTGCTTGGTTAGTACTAGATTTTGAAATGGAACATGTTATCTTTTCATTTATATTAAGGGTACAAGTATGACATACATAGGCCTTGTCTCGTTTGTATAAATGGAGAAGAATAAACATGTAAAGCTGCATGCCGAAAAACTAGTTTAAAACTCCTTAGGTTTATAAGGACTAAAATACCCTGCTAATATGTATTTAACTCAAAATAAAATATTCTAACTTGTTTTGAGATTTAAAATAATATATTAAAAATACATTACTTAATAATAAAGATATCACATTAACAGTACAGCTTAATATCACTTATAGAGGGAAACATCATCATCTTCAAAATACTGCATGATTCACCTTTTGTGGTTATGCATTTAATATAATGACCACGACTGACAATAATAATGTTTAGGCTTTTGCGGTCTCCTTATCACCATCTTCTTTACAGATTTCTTCTGCCTCAGCAACAATTCTTTCCTGGACAAGAATATGAAATGGGTGAATACATAAAGCCTCACCAGAAAAATAGCTCTGGGGGTGGGATAGTGTAGTGTAGCTACCTCATAGTGAAATATTTTTTTAAATTATTTTCTTTAGTTTCAGTGCTAAATGCCTATTGAGAGCAAACAAACAAACAACCAAATACTTCAATACTTATGAGTTAACTACACTTCTCATCAAAAAAATCGAAACACCTTGCAAACAAACTTAGTACGGAAGTGTTTCGATTTTTTTGATGAGAAGTATATATGGAATGAATATCAAATCATACTTCTTAATTTTAACTGCTGGTCCTGATTTGAAGGATGAGTATTCTCATTCTTAAAAAAAATACCATTTCAGCCTAAAGACGTCTACTGCTAGAAAAAGGCAAAAATTAAACAAACTAACTATAATAAATAAAAGATGACTTACTAAATCGTAAATAACTTTAACAACGAGAGAACAACTTGGACATGTTGCCACTTCTTCTCCTGCTATAAGTTCCTCCTGAAAATAAGAACAGAGAAGCCATCAAATAATTAATTCACATTTTACAAAGCATCTGAACACAAGAGTAGGTACCTCAAATTTTCACACATGGAAGAAAAATACACAAACTAAATAATACTTGACTATCTGTGGTGAGTAGGTACCTATCATGTATGTCATTTCCAGGTTAATGAGATTGATTTTGGCTCATTCATGACTTGAGAGAGCAGAATCTAATGGGACCATGTCGCAAAGAGAGGTAACCAAAATAAACACATCTGATTAACCTTGCTTATCTGAAATCTATCCCCGCAGGGACATGGATAGTAATATATTTCCTCTTCTTCATCGTACTCAAAATCTTCGATTTCTACTTCGTCGTGAAAAATCGTCATTATTTGTAGTTTCAATTCAATTCCAAATTAAAAACGAACGTGATTTGATTGTTGGCTGGCTGGCTCATGGCTGAGTGATTATATCAGTGTTGCCATATGGTGAGAGCGTGAAATCCGTATTTTCAATGAAAAAATCCGTTTATTTACCATTTTGAATGAAATTCCGTATAAAAATGAAACAGACTATTTATTTCAATCTACTTAAATCCATAATTTTTAATATCTGAAATAATATTTAAGTCAAAACAGTGCGATTTCCAAGTTATTATGTATGTAGCGAGCCTTATGTGTATGTGGTATTCGATTTGAAAACTAAAGTCACTGATTCTGACTATTATCTTAAAAGGCATATTTCATTATACGATATTTAGATTCAATATTCAGACCACATTCAGACTGTCTGAATATTGAATTAGACAACCTTCTTATTACATGCTAAATATCGCGTGCTAAATATCGCATGCTAACTCATTTGCAAGGCGTCCGGCGTCGATGACGGTTGTCTGTCGTGAGTCATGTGAAAACTTACGAAGACCCAGGAAATCGGCCCAAGCCCCAAAAAATAAATATGGCATGTCACGGAATCAAAAAATACTAAAAGAACTTCCTTTTCAATACTCAATATTACATTATATTTGTATTGCATTTTATATATTTCCAAAATGTTATTAATACAATACTAAAAATTTCGTCAATTTAAAAAATGTATTGTGTTGTTCATAAATTCATCCACGGTATAGAAACATTTTGTGATTAAATATTGATTTAAATAACATAAAATGTTTTTATTATTTTGTTCGATCTATAGATAATTGGTATTTCATTTGCATACGCACTTGTGTATGCAAGGCACTGCTACGCACGACCTCGCTCTGCGGCTGCCGAGCGCGGACTGAACGGTCTAAGCGTGCTAAGTCTTATTACAGGGTGCGATGTATCGCATGCTAATTCAGTCAAGGTCATTTAGCACGGTTGAATCCACTCGATCGGTCTAATTAGCCAGTCTACCCTTGCTAAACCGTATTATACGTGTCTAAATATTGAATAGTCTGAATATTGAATGCGATGTATCGCAATATATACTATTCAATATTTAGACACGTGTAATACGGTTTAGCAAGGGTAGCCTGGCTAATTAGACCGATCGAGTGGATTCAACCGTGCTAAATGACCTTGACTGAATTAGCATGCGATACATCGCATCCTGTAATAAGACTTAGCACGCTTAGACCGTTCAGTCCGCGCTCGGCAGCCGCAGAGCGAGGTCGTGCGTAGCAGCGCCTTGCATACATAAGTGCGTATGCAAATGAAATACCTAAGTAAGTATATAAAGATCGAACAAAATAATAAAAGCATTTTATGTTATTTAAATCAATATTTAATCACAAAATGTTTCTATACCGTGGATGAATTTATGAACAACACAATACATTTTTTATATTGACGAAATTTTTAGTATTGTATTAATAACATTTTGGAAATCTATAAAATGCAATACAAATATATGTAATATTGAGTATTGAAAAGGAAGTTCTTTTAGTATTTTTTGATTCTGTGACATGCCATGTTTATTTTTTGGGGCTTGGGCCGATTTCCTGGGTCTTCGTAAGTTTTCACATGACTCACGACAGACAACCGTCATCGACGCCGGACGCCTTGCAAATGAGTTAGCATGCGATATTTAGCACGCGATATTTAGCATGTAATAGGAAGGTTGTCTAATTCAATATTCAGACAGTCTGAATGTGGTCTGAATATTGAATCTAAATATCGCACCGTCAAATACGGGCTTAACACTGTAACATCGTGAATAAAACTCAAGAACACGTTTCATCAAACCGCATTGTGATTGTACTTCGAAAATCCGTAGAAATACAGACAAATCCGTCTATATGGCTACACTGGATTATTCTTTCTTTTTTTTGTCCTATTGGTAAAAGGCAAAAGCATTAACCATACAATCGTCGTCTACAGTAAATTTCTTGCATGCATATGGGTAATAAACAAAATAAATATTATTATTATTATTTGTCTGTTCAACGTGATAAAATGTCCATAGGTACCCACCAGGTTTTGTCGAATGGATACGTTCTTTTGTATCAATTATGTATAAGAGACCTAACTTAGAATACCTACCTCAAGTTAGAATATTTTAAAATCGGATTTACACATTCACGCTAGGCGCGAGGCGAATGGCGAGGCGAGTCACGTCACGTCACACGAATACGCATAATAATATGTAAACAGTGCGCTCGCTATTCGCCTCGCGCCAGTCGCGCCGCGCGCCTCGCCTCGTCATTCGCGCAATCCACGAATGTGTAAAACAGTAGTTCGCGACTCAGAACAAGAAGTCCTTGTTCTGAGGTTCGCGACAGCACTCGAAGAATGTTTCGGCGAAGTTATCGTCGAATGACGAGGCGAATAGCGAGCGCGATAGTGTAAATGTAGTAAGAAACCGCCATTTTTCTGGATTCCCGGGCAAATACAGGGAAAGGCAATGATTGACTGGTGCTGTGCACGCACACTCTTAAGTCATTGGTACACACACGCACAGTAGCACAATAGCCAGGGAGGAGTCAATAATGTACAACACGATATTTTATGTATAATAGCTAGACCAGAAAAATAAAAAGACCTACTCCGGGCAGGGGGTTTTGTGGGAATAAAAGAAGTGGTGAGGCACAAAAATATAATGTATTAGATTTTAACAAGCTGAAAGTTTTTGTGACACAAACAAGAAATAAAAGAAAGCAGCTGACAAGTATACATCAATAATTTGAAAATTATACGGACTGTCTTCGTTTTCTTCGTCTTTATTCGCAGCGAGTGCAATCGCACGCAGCGACTATTCGCTGTGTGTGTGTGGACCAATGAGGAAAGAGTGGTGACAGAGGCTTTAGCGAAAAGGGACGCAGTTATGCGTTAGAATGAGATACAAATAGAGATGGGCACGTACCCAGGTATTTACCCAACCACCCGGTAAATACCCGTATCTACCCGGTAAATACCCATATCTACCCAAATCAGTGGGTAGATTGAATTCAATAATTTGTTCTAGCATTATTTTGTTTGTTTATGCGCCGATTTCGATGAAACTCGGTTTGTAGCACTATTTTGGCACGGAAAATAGAATGCAATAAAGAAATTTACAAAAATCCAAGATGGCGGCCAACTTTTCAGTTTATAGACTGATTTCGATGAAACTCGGTTTGTGAGACTATTTTGACAAGGAAATTAGAATGTTATGTAAAAATTATCAAAAATCCAAGATGGCGGTCAACTTTTCTGTTTATGGACCGATTTAGGTGAATCTCAGTTTGAAACATTATTTTAGCATAGAAGTTAGAATAGAATGTCAAAATCTACAAAAATCCAAGATGACAGCTAACTTGCTTGTTTATAGACCGATTTCGATGAAACTCGGTTTGTGACACTATTTTGACAAGGAAATTAGGATGCTATGTAAAAATTGATAAAAATTCAAGATGGTGTCTAAATTTTTTGTTTATAGAGTGGATTTAGTTCAAACTTGGTTTATAACACTATTTTGACAAGGAAATTAGAATGCAATGTCAAAATTGCAAAAATCCAAGATTGTGGCTAACTTTTTTATTTATAGAGCGATTTAGTTCAAACTTGGTTTGTAACACTATTTTGACATGGAAATTAGAATCCAATGTCAAAATTGACAAAAGTTCAAGATGATGGTTAACCTTTTTGTTTATGGACTGATTTCAATGAAACTCGGTTCGTAACATAATTTTGCCAAGGGAATTAGAATGCAATGTCAATATTTATAAAAATCCATGATTTCAGCCTAACTTTGGCAATTTTGGTAAGAAATTTATAGGTAGTGCAATTTTTTTTCTTTTTTAATTGACCTATGCTTGAGTCGAAAAAGTACGACGGATCAAGCTTCATATAGACCGATTTCGATGAAACTCGGTTTGTGACACTATTTTGACAAGGAAATTAGGATGCTATGTAAAAATTGATAAAAATTCAAGATGGTGTCTAAATTTTTTGTTTATAGAGTGGATTTAGTTCAAACTTGGTTTATAACACTATTTTGACAAGGAAATTAGAATGCAATGTCAAAATTGCAAAAATCCAAGATTGTGGCTAACTTTTTTATTTATAGAGCGATTTAGTTCAAACTTGGTTTGTAACACTATTTTGACAAGTAAATTAGAATCCAATGTCAAAATTGACAAAAATTCAAGATGGGGGCTAGCTTTTTTGTTTATGGATAGATTTCGATGAAACTCGGTTTGTAACACTATTTTGGCAAGCAAATTAGAATGCAATGTCAAAATTACAAAAATCTAAGATTGTGGCTAACTTTTTTGTTTAAAGACTGATTTCGATGGAACTCGATTTGGAACACTATTTTGCCAAGGGAATTAGAATGTAACTTTAAAATTGAAAAAAAAAAAATCAAGACGATGGCTAACTTTTTTGTTTATAAACTGATGTAGATGAAACTTGGTTTGTAAGACTATTTTGACAAAGAAAATTCGAATAGAATATCGAAATTGTCAAAAATCGAAGATGAGAGCCAACGTTCAAGTTTATGAACTCGTCACTATTTTGGGAAGAAAAGTATAATGCAATGTAAAAAAAAAATGTAAAAAAAATGCAATGTTAAAACATCGTGAAGGAGACGACTCCTGAGGGTTTGTCTCTGATTATCAATTCTGATTTTGGTTAAGGCTGCGCCCCCGCCGGCGGGTACGGGCGTTGTTACCTGAAGGGTAATTGTTACCTGAAGGGTATTCGCTACCAGAAGGGCATTCTGTTAGGTGTTATCTAAATTCTTTGGCTGCTTTGACTCTATCAGTGATTTCGTCGTCACTCGTCAGGTTCGGAAAGGAGGTAATGCAATGTTAAAATTGACAAAAAAATCTGAGTATACAGCTTATGTTGTTTTTTGTTTGTTTATGTTTACGGACTGATTTCTATTAATTTTGGTTTGTAGTACTATTTTAGCTAGAACATTGGTATGCATCGTAAAAATGACAAAAATCTATATCGGCGGCATTGTTGCCGATATTTTAGTTTTTAGACTGATTTCGAAGGAATTCGGTTTGTAACACTAATTTAACAAGAAAATGAGAAGAAAAATGTATTATCATTTAAAAGTTTGTGCTGAAATCTAACTTTGTTATTTCCCTATATCCAAATCCAGAACTCTGAAATTCTAAATACCAGCGTTCTACAGTCCTCCTCAGACATGGTGCTTCATTGTTCAAGACATAATTATCTGAGCTCTTCGAAATACTGAAGCAAAGTTAGACCAACTTGTTAGGACTTTTTTTTATTTTTGTTCTAAAATTGTGTTGTAAAATCAAGTTTCATCAAAATCAGAACATAAACAAAATGTTAGATGTCAACTTAGATATTTGTGAATTTTTACATTGCATTATACTTTTCTTCCCAAAATAGTGACGAGTTCATAAACTTGAACGTTGGCTCTCATCTTCGATTTTTGACAATTTCGATATTCTATTCGAATTTTCTTTGTCAAAATAGTCTTACAAACCAAGTTTCATCTACATCAGTTTATAAACAAAAAAGTTAGCCATCGTCTTGATTTTTTTTTCAATTTTAAAGTTACATTCTAATTCCCTTGGCAAAATAGTGTTCCAAATCGAGTTCCATCGAAATCAGTCTTTAAACAAAAAAGTTAGCCACAATCTTAGATTTTTGTAATTTTGACATTGCATTCTAATTTGCTTGCCAAAATAGTGTTACAAACCGAGTTTCATCGAAATCTATCCATAAACAAAAAAGCTAGCCCCCATCTTGAATTTTTGTCAATTTTGACATTGGATTCTAATTTACTTGTCAAAATAGTGTTACAAACCAAGTTTGAACTAAATCGCTCTATAAATAAAAAAGTTAGCCACAATCTTGGATTTTTGCAATTTTGACATTGCATTCTAATTTCCTTGTCAAAATAGTGTTATAAACCAAGTTTGAACTAAATCCACTCTATAAACAAAAAATTTAGACACCATCTTGAATTTTTATCAATTTTTACATAGCATCCTAATTTCCTTGTCAAAATAGTGTCACAAACGGAGTTTCATCGAAATCGGTCTATAAACAAAAAAAGTTGGCCGCCATCTTGAATTTTTGTCAATTTTGACATTGCATTCTAATTCCCTCGACAAAATTATGTTACAAACAGAGTTTCATCGAAATAAGTCTGTAAACAAAAAATTTGGCCCCCATCTTGGATTTTTGTCAATTTTGACATTGGATTGTAATTTACTTGCGAAAATAGTGTTATAAACCAAGTTTAATCTAAATCACTTTATATACGAAAAAGTTAACGACCATCTTGAATTTTTGTCAATTTTTTTGTCAAAATGACATTGCATTCGGTTTCTAGTCAAAAAATATATAACAAACCAAGTTTCATCAAAATCAGTCCATAAACAAGCAAGTTAGCTGTCATCTTGGATTTTTGTAGATTTTGACATTCTATTCTAACTTCTATGCTAAAATAATGTTTCAAACTGAGATTCACCTAAATCGGTCCATAAACAGAAAAGTTGACCGCCATCTTGGATTTTTGATAATTTTCACATAACATTCTAATTTCCTTGTCAAAATAGTCTCACAAACCGAGTTTCATCGAAATCAGTCTATAAACTGAAAAGTTGGCCGCCATCTTGGATTTTTGTAAATTTCTTTATTGCATTCTATTTTCCGTGCCAAAATAGTGCTACAAACCGAGTTTCATCGAAATCGGCGCATAAACAAACAAAATAATGCTAGAACAAATTATTGAATTCAATCTACCCACTGATTTGGGTAGATATGGGTATTTACCGGGTGCGTGGGTATTTACCCGGTAAATACCCGGGTGGGTAGATTGGGTATTTACCCGACCGCCCATCTCTAGACCGCGCTCACTCTTGCGCATAACTGTGTCCCTTTTCGTTTTTGCACGACTTTGTCTTTGTCGCCAGTGTGATAGCTCGCTACTGTGCTGAAATTCTGATTATATTATTTGGTCGTGCATTATAGGGACTTCCGAAATCATACACCATCCCACCCACACGCCTACCTACACACGTCATTCATTTTCTTGGAGAAGACGATGATCGCTGTGGTTCTGATAAATTGCAATTAAGTTGTGTAGTGAGTGAAAAAATATAATACATACACCGCAATCATGTTCAGCTGGCTAAAAAAGGAAGGCGAAAAATCCGAAAGCATCGATAATGTGGTCGAAGGTCTGAAGAGGATTTACAGAACTAAACTTTTACCATTGGAACTTCATTATCAGTTTCATGATTTCCATTCACCACAACTCGAAGACCCGGATTTCGATGCTAAGCCTATGATATTGCTTGTGGGTCAGTATTCGACAGGTAAAACTACCTTCATAAAATATCTTTTGGAGCGTGATTTTCCGGGTATTCGAATCGGGCCCGAGCCGACTACGGATCGGTTCATAGCAGTGATGCACGATGAAAAAGAAGGCGTCGTCCCCGGAAACGCACTCGTAGTAGATCCAAAAAAGCAGTTTCGCCCGCTAAGCAAGTTCGGAAATGCCTTCCTGAACAGATTCCAATGTTCGACAGTTAACTCGCCTGTACTTCGGGGAATTTCTATTGTAGACACTCCTGGTATCCTATCTGGTGAGAAACAGCGAGTAGATAGAGGATATGATTTTACGGGAGTTTTGGAATGGTTTGCTGAACGTGTAGATCGCATAATTCTTCTTTTTGATGCTCACAAATTGGACATATCAGATGAATTCAGACGCAGTATTGAAGCCTTACGAGGCCATGACGACAAAATTCGTATTGTGTTGAACAAAGCTGATATGATTGACCATCAACAGTTGATGCGTGTTTATGGAGCTCTTATGTGGTCATTGGGTAAAGTTTTGCAGACTCCTGAGGTTGCTAGAGTTTACATTGGATCTTTCTGGGACCAACCCTTACGTTATGATGTCAATAGAAGACTTTTCGAAGATGAAGAACAAGACCTTTTTAAGGACATGCAATCTCTTCCAAGAAATGCTGCCCTAAGAAAATTAAATGACTTAATAAAAAGAGCCCGCCTTGCTAAGGTCCATGCATACATTGTAAGTGAGCTGAGAAAAGAAATGCCCTCTGTATTTGGAAAAGATGGTAAAAAGAAGGAATTGATAAAAAATCTTGGTCAAATATATGACCGAATTCAGAGAGAACAGCAGATTTCCCCTGGAGATTTCCCCGATATAAAGAAGATGCAAGAATTACTAGCCAACCATGATTTTACCAAGTTCCATCCCCTGAAGCCCAAACTCCTGGAAGTTGTTGATCATATGCTGGCTACTGACATCGCTCGTCTCATGGATATGATCCCGCAAGAAGATATTAATGCAGTAAACGAGCCACTTATCAAAGGTAAGCAATACTTTGTTAATTTTTAGATGCTTCATATAACCTTATCAGAACCAGAAACCTTAGAAACATAAAATATTATATTTAATATGTTTCTAAGGTTTCTATAAATTTTACCAAAGGTCGTATTGTGGTACTACTATAGTTACTATTATTGACTAGCTAGATGTCCATCCTGTGGCTTGAAATAGTTCTTCTAAATATATAGATCAGGTAGGGTGAAATTGTTCTTTTATAAAGAGCAGTTCACCTGTCTGTCCCACTTGCAGACACCACCACATACATACATTGATACATCCCTTATATATATTGCCCTTGCTTATATTTTTTCCTGTGGGAAAGATGTGTCTTACTGCTGCAAAAATTCCTACAAAATTTTCCTTGGCAGCAAAAAAAATAGCTGTTCTAAAGTGATGGCTATAATATTTGTGGTGTATTTAGTGACACAAAGACAAACACCCGAAAAAAGACTCCGGTGCAAAAGAAAGATATCTATGTTTAGTATATTTTATTAGTAAAATAAAAAAAAGTGTTGTTGTCGCAGAGAGTGCTTCACTACATAGTATAAAACAAAGTCGCTTTCTCTGTCCCTATGTACCTATGTCCCTATGTATGCTTAAATCTTTAAAACTACGCAACGGATTTTGATGCGGTTTTTTTAATAGATAGAGTGATTCAAGAGGAAGGTTTATGTGTATAATACATGCATAATATACTTAAGGATAACTCACAATAATCATTTTCCCGTGCGGAGCCGGGGCGGGTCGCTAGTAATGTAATAAAAACATTTTTTTCGGGCATAGTTTTCAATACCTATCTAGGTATTCATTTTTGCACTGGAGCTTGGGTAATTTTCCATGGAGTTTGGGTGTGTTTCTTTATCTATCTACCTTTTTTTAGTTAAAAAAGGGATGTTGTTTTGACTGTATGTTGTAATGTGATTTTTAGAGGATGTATGAAAGAAATATGGTAGTGATGTAAGTTCTTGACTGAAAAATATAATACATATATAATTTAAATATAGAGCATACTTAATAACATCATTAAACATTGACCTGGCAGCTTCTGTGACAGCCTGACAGGGTAGGCTTATATATTTTTGGAATGCCCTTAATTGATTAGTTTTCTGTCTTATAACATAAGTACATAAATCTTTGTGCCACCTATATAATACTGTTGTAGATGAAATTATCTGAATAAAAATTTCCATACAAAGATTAATAAAGTACTTACCTACCTTAGAACCTCTATTGTATTTTATTGAAATGCAAAGTGAATAATCTTTACAGTAAAGGGGTGTAGTGTAAGTATTACTTCTTTGTTTTTAGTTTGTTGCTTACCTACAGTGTAAAATAAATACTCTTGTGCCTAAGTTTATGCCAGTTATAGTGTCATAAATTTGAAGCTAATCAATACATTCTTTATAATGGTTTTAATGTTCTCCTAGAATTATAAAAACAAACTGATAATATGAAATGTGTTTTTGCTTACTTTTTATACTTGATTAGTCTCTGCTTGCTTGCATAAGTACATAATAGTAATAAGTACATAACATATGATTAATCTATGTTACATTAATCGGTGGGGCGCTTATTGGCAAAGGGATATAAATATGAAAAAGCATTTGTTTATATGTATATCATTTACACTATATTTTTACAATATGATCTGGCACACATTTTGTACCTAGATGTCCTTGGCGAGGAAGTAAAACATTGACTGCTAAGACAAGGTTCTTGAAAAAAACAGCACAGTGATTATTTATTACTTCAAAGTATAGTTCTTTGGGAAAAGTTAATGTACGAAAGTTAAAACTAAAATTGGAGCAAATTTTCGAAATGACGGCTCTAAACCTAGATTGATTTTTCCCATATTTTTTGTAGGTATCGGATTCGGAAAGGATGGAATATCTTTGCATGAGCCTAGTCCTTTTTTTAACCGACGAAAAACGGAGGAAGTTCTCAAGTCGACGCATTTTTTTTATGTATGACTATGCATAACTTTTACAGAGTAGTCTAACTTTGATATGTTTTTTATCAGAAAGGGTGTACACCCTTTCCCTCCGAATTTGGTACAATATAAATTTGAAAAAATAAACTCAACCCTAAAGGTAAGCAAAAAGGAGATGAGTGAATGTAGATTTTCCCATGGGAACTTTTTAAATAAAAAGGTGCGTTCACATTACATTATAATTGTACCACTTCAACAGGAACTATGTATGTATTTTTCTGCTGTAAAAAGCCTTTGTCCTTCCTAAAGGTCTATCCTATCACTGTAAAAAAATTCATCAAAATCAGTTCAGTGGTTTACGGGTGAAAGCGTAACAAACAGACAGACAGAAAGAGATTTTAGCTCTTCAGTTTTTCGGCAGTTTAAATTTTACCTATTAGTCTGCCAGAAAAACTTTGCATGAACCTAGTCCTTTTGTGTTAAAAATGAGAAAAATACAGATATTCTTTAAATTAAGGATTGTTGTTGTAATTCATTAATGTAAACTTTTATTGCTACTGTTATCCTATAACTATTTTTCTGCTCTGCGAATTTTTTAATAGGTAACCATAGTTTGATTCATGCTTGCTACTGCGAATGTTAGTTGCGTCACTGTCTTGAGAATTTCATTTGCCAGGAATATGCGTCATCATGAGATAATTGTTTCATATATCTTTTCTACATACTATAGTATGATAAAATGATACTTCTATGCCCTAACAACTAGAGGTCCTGTTATCATTAGATATTGACCTGAATAAGCATTGTTATCTATCACACTTTGTGTGATAAACTGATAACACACCTCGGTAGAATTTAGCAGCAGTTACTATAAGACAATTACTAAAATGGGCTTTGCCTACTTTTGCATAGAATGACTTTATTTTGTATTTACACTTGGTGCTCCTTGTTAGGTGCTATAATTCACAATTTTAAACAAGGTTATAATTATACATTAACATACATCGTGTCTTATGTGTCTGGTTTTAAATTTCATATTTCCAATAACCTATAACATTATTACATAATGTAATCTAGCTAGGTTCACTACCAATCAATATTGATGTCGTAGTTTGTGTAAAACCCATTGAGAACTTATTTCGTGGTTCTTTACTAAAAATAGTAAAGTATTCAAAAACTATTTAAGACTACCCTCTTATCTGTTTAGTCATCTACAAATCTTTCCCATTCTCTCTCTACTCTCCTTTTGTTTACGTAGTTAAGAAAAATAGTCTTCATTGGATGTCGGCTTGGTTCATCATGGGTGCTACATTCTCATATTGTTGGTTTTCGCGTAAATAATTATTCTTGTGAAAAAGTAATATAGGATTTATGTAGTTGTTGTACTTGGATGACTTCTTCAATACTAAAGGAACGAACCCACAGGCGCGGGAAAGCGCACGCCCTCTTTCTATGAGACAGACAGATGATTCCGTCTCTCAGCCCGCTCTTGTCGCGCTTAATGCAGCCGGCGCGTAGCATGAGTGACAAGACATAGTTATATCGTTATAAACTTGAAAGTATATTTGGATGTTTGTTTGTTCCAATTTTGCACTTGAACTTCTGATTCGGACGAAGAGTGGTTATAGAGGTAGCTTGTAGCCAAGATTAACACATGGACAACTTTTTACCGCAGAATAATTCCCACGGGAAAATATATTAATGTTAGCAGAGATTTAGGCATGCTAGTTGAATAGATTTGCAGTTTGTTTATTTTATTTTTGTATTAAGGATTTATAATTACGATTCTGGTTGGGGCCGAGTTTATAGATGAATTTTCTCTACTAAGGTCCTAAGAATATTACTTGTGGTTGGTTTTGGTTGGAATGTGTTATATATGATCATGACTTTCTTGGTTATATTAGCAAAGAATTGCATCGTGACGTATGAGCGAAAGTGTCGATTGCGTTGCGGTTCTTTACGAGTTGCGAGCTTATTTATTTGGAATGTGTTCATAGCGGATATAAAATGTATTGTTTTTTTATGTTAGATTGGGTTCTCACAAAGTTTGTCAGCCATAATTGATTTCTATGCTAGATGTACACACAGGCACAGACAATATTTTACCCCCTTATATTTGATTATACAGTGGGTGAACTTCTAACTGCGGCTGACCGTAGTCTAGACTAAAGTGGTCAGGTTGAGGATGTTATTGATCGAAGTGCATAAATGTTGTATCAAGTGCAGTTCAAATGCCGCCAACCTATTGTGGTGAATAAAACTCACAAAATTACTTAGTGATTTGACTTGTAGGTTTTAAAACTGAGTTTGCGTATCAAAGACGAATTATTTTGTTTGGATACTTATAGTGAGAATAGAATCAATTTAAACTTAAATTTTACTATTTTAAATCTAGCTGCAATTATAAAATTGTACATTAGCCACCTATGTGTTTGTTTACTATCAGCTCGCTTGCCGTCGCGCATGATGGCTATCATTTCAAATAAAATTTCATATAATAGAAAGCACTTACTATGTAATGTAGTTCTATTATTTTCTTCTGTGATAAAGTTTAACGTAGTTGAAGATTAACGTGTTTCCTTTACTTTTATAACAATTTATTACAACTTATCCTACGATAATCTTAATATAGATTGTGATGACATTCTAGGAGGTTCTGTATTTACCTAGTACCTACGAAGTTCATCCATCATCATAAACCGAATTAAACTTACCTGGCTTCCAAAATTGATTTGAGAAAAATCTAGTAAAGTCAAGTAATATCGGAATGATGGAAAACACATTTCTATAAGATATTTTTATTTTATGCAATTTGATGGCACATTATCTATACTTATTATAAATATATAATAAGACCGAAGGAGTAAAACTCGTCAAATACTTTTTAAGGCATTTTTCTACAGTGCAGATAAATAAAGTTATTCATAAAAAATATCAAAACCCTGCGTTACCAATAGTGAGTCAAAAACAGTGAAAAAGAACAGTTCGAGCAAATTCTGTAGTTATAAACAGTTAAACACTTCAGTATAATTTTCATACTGTTAGTTAGAGTTTATTGTTGCTATTTGTAGCAAATTCATGCACGTTCGTATATCAGGTAATTTATCGACACAAAGTGTTCTTTCATTATACCACGGAAAATATCTTAATAAAGATTTGTCTATGTCTATGTGTAATTCCCACGGTAAAAGTCGAAACAACACAGGCGAAGCCGCAGGCAGTGTACTAGTATTTAAATGTTATTGGTCGTTAGTTGCTATAAAGATTTGTGTTACCTACCTACTTATAAAAGAAGCCATACGAACCTAATCTGGACGTTGTTTGCTTATGTATTTATTTATCTGTTCATGTATGTATGTAAATTAGCTGTCTGATACCCGCAGGATTCGACCTTGTGATGTACGTCTTAGTTTATGTATTGCTAGCACTCCGCCCGCGCCTTTTCCTGCTGTAATTTCATCCAAATCAGTTGAACCGCTGAAATCTAAAAGCGAACCAAATAAAATCCTTTATCTGCCATTAGTACAATCACTAACAACAATATCATTGTATTGTATTTAATGAAACCTACATAACCAAAGCTATAAGGATAGTTTAAAAAAAAATAGAGGCAACTATTTACTGCGCGGAAATTAAATATTGACTGAATATTCATGGGAAAATTATGTAAAGAAATAACTAACTGGCGGATTGCTATGAGTATAGTTTTAAATAACTTCGTGTACGTCCCTGAGAGGAATTCGAGCCTACTTCAGATTGGGATGAACGAACATTTTAGCCTGCTGGGGCACAGTGCAAAATGCTACTTAAAAAAACTCAATCTGATTTTCTTCACTATATCGATGGATGATTCAAGTCTGATATATGCGTCACAGAATATCATTACCAAGAATGTTTTTTGTTGATTCAATTCCTAAGAATAAGTAAGTATATCGATGCTTTTATAAATTTGTTATGTATTTATTATGAACAAGCGCATTGAGATGTATTTTTTCTCTATGGTTATACGTGTGGTTTACGGAGTTTTTGTCATATCTTATACGAGTATATTAATAAATCTATTATATTTATAGTATTAAAATATGTATAGTAATAAACTATGTAAAAAAATCACGAAACAAAAGTTACTTTTACTTAGAATAACGATCAGGAACGGAATATTAATTCTGAGTCATAAGTAGGCAGTAAGAGTACATGTAACGTAACGTGTTAAGGTTGATTGGCTGTTTGCGAATGTACGTAAAGGCAAAGTACGGAAAAACGGATGAAGTAAAAAGTAGGTAGATATTTAACTGTCAGTTTATAAGGAGCTAGACAAAAGCGGGCGCGGCCATCTCTAAAATAGTAAAAACTCGGGAAATAATCATTTTTTAAAATATGCTTATTTCTCGAGAGACTTGCAGATAAAATATGTGATGGTTATATTAGCAGTTGGTAAATGGTAGTGAGTGTCATACTCATCCTACAAAACAAAGAGAGTTCAGAAGTTAAACTTAAAAAAATATCACCGGCTGCACTGCAAATACAAGCGGGCTATACAGTTTTTTTCTACAGCGGTATATATATTAAAGAGGCAGAGATGTACCAAACAAGAACATAATAAGGTGCTTTGATGAGAATTAATTATGCTAATTGCCCATATGAATACTATTTTCAGATATATTATTTAAATTGTACGTACTTAATGTCAAATTGAACGGAAAATACAATATAGGTAATATGTTTTTATTTCTCTTGCGAAAGCCGATTCCAATTTTATTTACGCCATAGATCTTCAAAATATTTCCAACTTTGTTTGATCCAGAAGCTTAATTTTGTCACGGATCGAGACTGGCGATCCGAGTTATTTGAAATGAATTTCAACTTGATAATATGATACGTTCACAAATACCTGAGAAAAAAGGATTGAATCTTGATACACAGACAGAAAGACAACGATGTTGTTCCTATTTTCCATTAAAGGCAATGACTTCAACTGCACGAAACCCTAAAAACTTTATTTTTTTATGGTCTTGTATCGTGTAGGTACACGCATGAATGTTACTTCTGTACCGTGTTTGTTTTGTGTCCATACCGTGCCAGACCGTTCCGATATGGCAGCGGCGCACCTGCGATTTGTGACCTTGTCTATTGTAGCGTGCTGTGATCATGAACTATATAGCCTTCAACGTCGGCTCTGTACTGAAATCAATTATATACAAATCCAACAACAATTATTTTTACTCATGATATATATATTTTCTGCTAGGGCAATATTATTTTATTTCCTTTATTTTATGAGACTGATACCCGTTTGCACTAACCTTGTCTTAGGCTTTTCGTAGTTTAGAAAGACCTAAGCTAACTAAAGATTAAAAAAAATATTATAGTTTTCACTAATAGTCTAATTGGGCTCATAAAATTAGGCAGAAACTAAGCAGTTTAAAAAAAGTCTGAAGGTTACTAGCAAACAAAAAATTCACAAAATCTCACCTAAATAGCACCATCAATGCTACTTTAGGCATTAAGCGACGCAACTTAAGCGATTCTTTAAGTTTAGTGCAAACGGGTGTTAATCTTGTCAAGCTTTTAGTTTTTTGTATAGTGATATGCGTTATCCATCGTATATTATTGCACAATATAGGTGTGTTTGGATGTATGTCAATGTTACATTTTCACGTCTTAATTACTGAACGAATTTAAATGAAATTTGGAATGGAGATACATAGTTTGACACATACCCTGTATGACACATACAGTACTGTTTGCCGCGGAAAAATACCTCATTATAAAAATAAACAATAACATCACCCAGAAAGGCACCCACATTTATTTGTTTGTACATTACTAACGTATGTAACGTTGCACTGAGTATGGTGTTATTTTTTGTTCATCATCAATGCTAATTAAGTGAACTAGATCGAATCGTGAACATTCTTTATTCTCTGAATCAGCGTTTAGAATATTGCTTAGAGGACTAGGTTATTATTAGTATTACAAATGTATAATTTTTTGAAATGTTGGGTTGGGTTTTTTACTGATGTACCCTATTTATATTTCATTGGTCTGAGTGGCGTGTCGGCCCACAAACCTAAAGATCCAAAAAAAGGCTAACTCGTGAATAAAGTACCTATTAAATAATTTATGCAACCTTTCGGCACACTCTACTTAAAGTAATATCACCCATAAAAGATAGATTTATATTTTTTACTGTATACTGATTTTCTTGTATATTATGTACTGTACTTGACTTTACTGTAGGGAAACTGAGTATTTTAGCAATATAGCGTTTTCCAACCCATTTATAAGATGTGCGTTCCAAACTAGCACCATCTACCTCACTCAGTGCTTTTGTCTCATAGACTTCGAAATTATGATTTTCTTGGCTTTTTGTTCCCATTTCACCATGCTTTGTTCGTTCGTTACGAGAGGCGCTTGAAATGACCGCTTGATGACTCACGAGTAACGTTAAGCCGGAAATGTAATTTAGTTCGAAGTAGTCGCCCAAGTACTTACTAACTACAAAATGTGCGCCGTCCCGTTGTAGTCGACACTATTCGATATGTCTAACTACTTCGCAACAGTAGAATGCTATAGAATGAGATAAAGAAGGAATATGTTTAAATTTGATTTTAATTAGAATCTTTATTAAATGGCTTAATATTAAGCTTAAATATAGAGGTGACTGCACCTGCATACGTTGCTGCCAATGGGAGCGCGACCAGCACTTTCGCCGCTACTCTCGCGATCCAGCAGTTGTGGCGCTAAAATAGACAACTTGCAACGTAGTAAATGAACAAAAATTAAAGAAAGTAGTTTTTTTATCTGCGAGACAGTTTTATATAAGAAGAGTATCAAGTCAACTGTATTGCAAAAATGTGATTCGACATGATTCTAAGCAAAGTGGGCATTTTATCTGTAATCGATGGAGGTGTCGCAAATGCCGATGTGCAGTTTTCGCAATTATGCCACCGATAGCTCGACCGTGATGTAACGCTGTTGCACCCGTATAAAACTCTAAATACATTGATACCTTTCGATTTGAATGTACTCTTTATTTTTTGTGATTTAACTAGCTGTCCGTCCGCGGCTACGCCCGCGTTGTATTTTGACTTTTCCGTGCAGTTTCCCGCCGCGGTAAAAACTATATCATCTAAGATGTTGACTGGGGATATAAGTTACTACCATGCAAAATTTAATTCAAATCGGTCCAACAGTTTCGGAGATTAGCCCGTACAAACAGACATACAGAGAAAAAATAAAATAACTGGATTGGTTGTATATCACTGTTTACATCCCCCTGACTCGATTTTTAACATTTTTTTTCTATGTATGTACCTACAGATTTTCCACATCTATAGTATTATTATATAGATAGCTGAGTTCCTACTACCTATCAATATAATGTCTGCTTTGGAGGCTGATAGTAAAGTTGATATCCAAATAGGTTTTATATATCTATAATTGTATTTAAAAAGTCTTATTAATAAATCTTTTAATAATTTTAAACATGTAAGGATGTCTTCCTCCTACTCGCGTCGATATCCTCATTACTGTGGGTCGTGATCCCCTAGAGGAATCAATTTATCGCGGACAATGTTCCTTCTTGGCCTGTGTTTGGCGATGTGGAGTGCCTCATGAAACTTTACGTCGAGGGTTGACCTGATCTCATCAGACCATCTTAACGGGTTGCGACCTCTAGGACATTTGCCGGCTACTTTCCCCGTAACCATCAGCTGCTCCAAGCTATGACCATCTTTCTTGGCTCTTTCAAGCTATGATCATAATATTCAAGGTCTATACGGCGGCAGACAGTTGATAGCCTGGTCTGGATATTGAGTTCACGCGGAATGGAAACATTGGTGCGAAAAGCCGAAAAGCGAAAGGATGTCTTACTCAATATTAATTACTGGCATACTATAATCATTTACTACAGAAATCAGGTTTTCTTTAATTTATTTTAGCTCATTTTGGTTGATAAAGTAGATGATTGGAGGTTTTACTTTTAACCTTGTCGCATCAATTACCTTTCTTATTTCATAATAGGTCAACAAAAACGTCATGCCTTCAATAAGCAACTGCTCCATTTCCATCAATATGATAAATGGTCTTGCTCGATTTCGGTAAATACTTCGGTCTATATACGTCCGGTCCGGTTGTACTTGTATGGATGGAACAACAACGCAAGTTTAATTTTGTGCTCGGGGCATTGTTCCTACGTCCGCTGTGACATCATTACATGTGTCAGTCATTGAGACGCATCTGAGCAGCATCCATTGTGATCACAACAGCGCCCCACTTGTCGCTTTATAGGCTTACTATTGTATGCACCCCACGACTCAGTACGAAAGATACATTATTATTTATATCTCATATAATTGTTTGCTATTTTCATTACAAGAATATATTTTCGTCCTTAGTATTGGTATCCATGTCAAACTTTTGCCACTTTCGCTTCGAGTAGATATACTAATATGGACACTTATTGGGTTTCGGTCGTTCGTAAGTGGTGATGTGGACCGACGCGCGCGCTGAATAACGCACGGTGCGCACGAGCATAATAGCTAGAGCATGCGCCATTTACAGCTCCAAATCGTTAGATTACTATAATTCCGATTGTCGAGGTATAACCCTAAAACCTATCGCTATTGGAAGTGTTAAAGATGGGTTTGACGCAGAATGTGCAATTCGCAAAATGAGCACTCGGCGCAAATCTTTCAGATCTATAATGGTGGTCATTTAGTGTGACATTTGATATTTTGCTTTTAATGTTCTTTTTTGCATCAAAAGGCACAAGACTTGTTTGACAGTGTTCAAAACAGTAATAATGTGTCAATTGAACAGAGAGGTCAAAGAACGTTGTTGAGGCCTTAGGGAATACTTTAAAATAAGTAACGGAACTTCAACTTCGCCATTGTTACAATATGGGTCCCATTCCATCGATCGCTGTGATATGATAATATAATCGGCTCAAAACCAACGCCTCTAGAGTGTGCGCCAGCGACGTGCTCTGAATTAGCACGTGAGTGAATGTAGGACACAATTTCTTTGCTTTAAAAACATGAAAGCTTTAAAATATATGCTATTCAATTCATCTAAATTATTGCAATAATTTAGTATTAGTATTGGGCGCTGCCCCGGTCGCAGCTATATAATTTAACTACTTAATGTAGGTTTTGTTTTATACATGGACACCGACATCAGTCTGGCAACAGATAAGTTTTTATCAGTCATGGACAAGCATTCGCGTGTGTGAGCAATAGCAATAGCTGATTAAATATTTGAATTTCCATGTCAAGATTAGTAAGTGTTATTCAAATTAGGGGCAGTGAGCCCGTGACGTGACCATGATAAAAACATGCAAAGTATGATTAAGGTAGTAGAGAAATAGCTAAAAGCAATTTGTGTCCAGCTCCGTAGGCGGCGACGGATGCACATCCTCCTTAAGGTTGAGGATACAGCTGTCCTTTGCTGCTGGACATCGCGACCTTCACACTGTGCGACAGACGGTGTGAACTGCAACAAGGAGGATATGGGATGAACGCTTTAGTAATGAATGACTGTCGGATAGGAAGCATCCTAACGTGTTGCTCTACTTGCTCTACATTTGAGTTTTGACAGATTTTCCTGATTAAAGTACAAAATTTCATGAATTTCTCGAATGAGTCCGCCTCCACCCATTGCCGCTCGTTTGTGTAAAATAAGTTCCGAATTTAAAATTTAGTGAAGTGTACTAGTAAGTACACAATGAATAAGTAATTTCGTGCTGCCTGCCTAACTAATGACCGTGGTCTTTAGTTTTATTTTAGAGGTGCCTAAGGATTTTTTTTATCACCAGCCTTACTTTTTTACAGTTATTTATTGAAACAGCGGTGACCTACATCCATCAAACACAAATAAGTAACTAAAGAAACAATAAAAAACGATGGTTGTTAATTTTGATTAAAAAAATCGATAAGAGTTCAGTATTGAAGCAAAGATGCATTATTTAAAGCCACTGGAGCAATTAAATGTCCTTCCTAATGCAAGAAATCGTTTGTAGCGGTGATACTTATTAGTCTCGGAATACTTATCACATCGTGTTGTCTCATCAATCCAGCGAGCAAGGTGCAAGGTGACGCGAATGACGCGAGCTGCTTACGCATTTTTTATATACACATGTAATTATGTACAATATACTTGGTTTTAATACTTACGTGTACGAAATGTGAGTCTTCTCATTCATTAAATACCTATTATATTACTTAGTAATACTTTCTTTCTTAACACTTTGGCAGGGTGGACGTATTTACCAATCTATCAATCAATGTCGAATTGGACTTAATAATAGGCTATTTTCAATACTATCATAATGTTTAAAACAAGTTTGAATGTGCTTGCTTGTTTAGTATGTATTCATGTTCTTTGTTTTGGCTTCAAACCACGTTCTAGTCTTCAAATGGTTGGAAACTATAACATTTTAGTTTTCCTAACAATAACTCATATTTAAAACATACGTTCATATTATTGTTATCTTGCGATATTGCTAAGAGTTATATAAAGCCATTATTATTATTAAGTATTCAAATGAAGAACAACGACATGATAATAATCTTTGAAACCTAATATTATTAGGTTTCAAAGATCCTCTTAGCTTATTAGGTGACTATAGGTAGCTAGCTAGGATATTTTTTAGACATGTTATCTCTACGTTTGGCGTAGACCTTCAATAGTTTCTATTAATGTACATAGTGTGCTACAATTTTATATACGTTTCTTTTTTCAGGCGGTGCTTTTGAGGGTGTGGAAGATCAAGTTTCGCCATTTGGCTACGGGCGTGGTGAAGGCGTAGACGCTGGGCACGGAGACCCTGAATGGATATGCAGCAAGGACAAGCCTGAATACGAAGCGAAGTTCTTATCACTTAATCCTATCGATGGCAAGGTCACCGGTGCCGGTACGCAAGAAGCTTCATTAGCACTTAAACGATTACTGATCACACACCCACATTTGCGCGGTACCATCATTATAGATAAAGCATTACAAGCGTTACTCTCGTCCACACAAAACTGCTCCCATCTCTCTGAATTGTGTAGCTCTCTAATAAATGCTAAGAATGACGAAGTACTACATCATAAACCAAAAGAATTTGAAAAAATTACCAACGCTTTAGCAGTTTGTACACAAAACAGTAGTTTGCTTGCACAATTTTTAATAAATGAACAAAGAAATAGTATACAAGACGAAAGCTCTGCAATACCGTCATCAATATCAATTCACAGCCTTAATGATCCTGTATACGATGAAATTCCAGAAGATTCCCTGTCAAATAGGTCCGATTCTAGAAACGTCGCAGACTTTAACCATGTCGATAATATATCTTTTAACAACTGTGAAGTCAATTCAGATTTTAGAAATATTACGACAGAAAAAGAAAAAAATTCTATGAAGAGTTTATGGTCGTTATTTTATTTCATTAAGATAACCGTGCTATTTTTTCTCAATGTTATCACGACTCTGATAATGATACAGTTAATATTTTGTGCAATAGTGTATAATGCCACTGGTGAATTTTATTTGGAATTCGCACTGCATAAACCCCCTACAACTTTGTATGATAAAGCAGTACATGTATTTTTCGGTCCTGATAGAGAAATTGTACGCATTCAATATTTCTTTGAATTATTTACTACTAGAAACGTAGTGAACGTTTTAAAATATATTATTTACACAATTAGCTAAAATTTGAAGTACCTACTGAAATAAAAGTGATAACAATTTGTTGCATCCGCAACTTACTATTTACTGTATATAGGTTTTAAGTAGAACATTGAATGATTTTGCTGTGTGCGTTGCATGGTTTTGCCCAATCAGTGTAGTTTAAATAAGCATAACAATCATACAAATAAAAAAAAATAACCTCGCCGGAATTTTAGTGCAACTAATTTTATATTGGTAATTGTTGCCAGAACAAACAGAGCAAGTGTTTAAAATTTTTGGTCAGGCTTTAGTTCACCAATGTGCACTTTTATGAACACACCACAAATGAACGTAGTTCAATCTTAATAATAAATAAATCGAGGCAGTACGTTCAGCATTCCATTAGCTCACACAAACATTTTTTTAACAGCGGCCAAGACAGAAATGGTGAAATCGAAGCTGCCCAACTCTGTTCTCGGGAAGATATGGAAGTTAGCCGACATCGACAAGGACGGATTCCTTGACGAAGATGAGTTCGCGCTCGCCATGCACCTCATCCGAGTGAAGATCGACGGTCACGACCTGCCCACTGAGCTGCCCCCCCACCTGGTCCCGCCTTCAAAACGCAACTGAAATACGCTAAATGTTTCCTATTTAGCTTAAGCACCAAGCCACGAATACGTTTCGACGCTCACATATATTACTGTAATACATGAAGACGTTATTTATAACAATACCTTTTACTTTGTTGATATTGTTAAGATGTACTATTTTATAACAATTATATAACGAAAACGTCGTAGGGGCCTTTTTTAGTCCAAATCAGTGTAAGTACAAGATTTAACGGCGTATGTTATAAAATCATATCTCATAATTTCTAAAAGCAATCAGATTTTATTTATAGTACTTGGTCAAATAAAAATATTTTGTATAAAGGCACGTCGCATGGTTATTTTTGTCCGACTTTAAAAGGAGAAGGTTATTAATTTGAACGTATGTATTTTAGTATCCGATTATCAAGAAAACCAATAATACAGATTGAACATAACTATCAAAGAAAATTCAGCGTTAACGAAGGCTTGGTGTTTAAAACGTGTCTTTTTATATTATAAATCATTCTGCTTAATGTTAAATAACATAGTTACATATTTGAATGGCGTCGTTTCATATTAATAAATAATTACTGTCTAATACCTAATCAATCACCAATCGATATAGATATTTTTTTCAGTCTTCGTGGATGTTGTGGTGGCTAACGCACAGGCACACATTAGTACATTTACATGTATAATAGCTTGGAGTTATTAAAAATAACATGAGCATGCTTATGATACCAGGTGTGAGTAAAATTTATCCGAGTAGGTACCAACTGACATTTCCTATTTTCTCTTGGTTATTCTTAAAGTATGTTGTACACAATATTCTCCGCGTCGTCATCTTGAATGTTCATGCTTAGTTTTGTAGTATTTTATCAGCGGATGTATAATTTGATAGCGCTCCAGATCACGATACTGAAGTAAATGTATCTGGACGAATAGGTCTAAACTGAAGTTAATCATTCATCATTATCATAATTTCAGCCCAAAGTCGTCCACTGCTGGATAAAGGCCTCCCCCAAAGATCTCCACGACGACCGGTCCTGCACTGCCCGCATCCAGCGGCTTCCCGCGACCCTCTCCAGATCGTCAGACGCTACATCTTCCGGCGCGCGGTCGCCATTCAAGAACCTTTTTGCCCCAACGGTGGTCGGTTCTACTCGCAATTGCCCAGCCCACAAGTTTAGCGATACTTCGGGCTATGTCGGTGTCTTCGTCTGCGGATCCCATCATTCTTGATTCGATCACTTAAGGAAACTCCAAGCATAGCCCTCTCCATCGCTCATTAGGTGACTTTGTGCCTTCTTATGAGTTAATCATTAATTTAATTTAATTTCATAGTTTTTGCATAGTAAGTAGGCATCTCCTTCGCTCCATGTATTGCAACTTTCCCGCCGTAAAATATAGCTCGAGTATTAATCCAATGCTCTATTTACCTGCTAAATTGAATTTATATCTTTTCAGCCGTTACGTTAAGTAGAAAAACTGTCATTAATACTTCGCATTTAATGTTTTTCTCCTACTATTCACTTACTGCATTTATTTATCATCATTTCAGCCAAAAGATGTCCACTGCAATTAATGTTAACCAATTATTCTTTATATCTTATGCGTTTTGTGTGGTAGAGTAGTAAAGAATTCACGAAAGGCGAATGTATTTACAAAAAATACATATTATATGATACACATAGATATACATTCTGAGCCCTTCAGTTGAAGGGTCCCGCTAGCTAGGGTAACGAACATCAATCGTCGTGTATTTCAGTTCCTTGTTTACACATCCATTTATCTAAAATCGAAACCACAACATAATTTCGATAATTGCTTTGTGTAAGCGCATAAACATTTTACATGTATTTTATTTTTATGATGTCCATCAGATATGTCACTAACTAATTAATTTAGAGAGACTCTTATAATATGGAATTTAACCCCATTTTATAGTATAAACGCAAGCGATGTATGTAACGAAACGAGTACTTGTAACTCAAATTCAAATAACAATGTTTAATTAAATTCATACAATCGATGGCGAAAGTTGGGTTTGATTCTATGCTAAGTGAGTGTATACGTGTTAAGTTAGACCCCACATTATTTAGGTTACTTAAGTTATTGTTTGGTGCTCCCAGAGTTTAAATTATTGTTATAAAGAAATTATTTTAAAACTACATTATATTTAACGTAATTTTTTGCATAATAAATTTAGTAGATTATATTAATATAATCTAAATAAATAAGCTATGAAGGCTCGGTTTCTATTTGCACACTGGTGTTTGTTCTTTTATCTTTTCCTGTTAATTGAATAGTGCAGGCAGATCCTTATTATTTATTTCTGCAAAATTTTCTAGGACATTTCACTGAAGTCGATGCCATGGAGTGTAAGATGCTACAGATTGTATCGTTTTTTGCTTTGTTCCTATTTAAAAAGCATTGAGCTGAAAGAATGTTGTATCAAATTATTGTCCATTTAATTAATTACATATAATTTCCTTTATATTTAGATTGGTATTATTTTATGATACAATAGAAGCATTTATTCTAAATTATCTAAAATAATGGTATGTGGTGCCTTTTGTATGTTGTTGTATTCTGGGGTATATCTAAGGCTTACTGCAACTTATGCATAGTATAAAGACTTTGTGAAAGAAATATTTTACGCCTAGAGGGCTAAGATTGAACACTAACAACTAAACATACTTTTTGTGGTCTGTAAATACAGAATTTTAAATGTGGTACAACTTTTGGATGTTATTTTTGTCCTTATTGAGTGTGGTATTCACGCATTGGTGTTGATTCTGCACCATTTGAATTCTATAAGGACTAGTATCGAAGTTTTTACATTTGCTACCAAGTGTATATAAATATTTAAATCGATTGTTGTATGTAATCATATAATTATACAATAAAGTATAATAAATACATAGTTAAGAAATCAAGATTTGAATTTTATTTCAAACTTTTTAATGTATCCCATAGAACCAAATAAACATGCAAAACAGGTAGATTCACAATATACAAATTCACAATTATACATTTCTATTAAAATGCCCACCAAACTTATACATTTTATTAATTTGCTTAGGCACTGTATTGAGTGGTTTACCATTAACAATAACAAAATGCAGTAATAACATGTTTTCATAGTAATTTAAGTCTGAACACTAAATGTCGTGTTTTCTCCATGGTTCTAGAAAAAATAAGTACCTACCTATATTTTAGTTAAGATATTGCTGTCACTTGTTGGCTTATTTGCACAAAATAGATAAAGCACCTTTACAAATTGCAAAATTTTTCTGAATTTGGTATGACATTCCTGCAGAAAAATTACAGAAATGCTATAGGAGAAGAATAGTTAAAAATGTAAAATACTTAGCACAAGAAAAAAAAATTCTGATAATAGTAATTCAATAATTTAAATTACATAAATAAATTAGTCTTAAATTTTATACAAAAGAAATATCTTCATAAAATAACTTAGATAGTGATTCATATACCACTCATTGTGTTCAGGCACAAGAACTAATAGAACTAGTATTAAAAAAAACATATCAGTCTGGTAAGCCTATAGATTTTGAAGATTAATAAATATTAAGTAATATTCTAAAGTCTATAGATGGGTCTCATTATGGATGGTACTAACAATATGTTGGTGCTAGCTCACTTTACTCGCCTAATAAACATTATAGGTTAAAATAAAATTATTGTTTATGATGAGCATAATCAAAATATTTTTATTAGTATAAATAGTGTAGAAATATTTCACTTGTAAAATGCTTTCATTAACAGATCCAGAAAAATCTTCTTTTACTGAGCACTTATACATGCTTTAATGACCGAATCTATTAAGAACATGTTATTGCAGCATTTTGTTTACAATTTAAAATACTATTAGGTACTTCTAATATACCTAGGATATAATTATGACATGCAAATATAATCTATTTTTTAACTTTGACCTACTTGAACCCTATAATATTATTGCTGTATTTTCATATTTAAAATATTTATTATAAATTTGAAATATAACAGAGTAAATACATATTGTATTAATAAAGTTTGGTGTGAAAAAGGACTTCAACTCTAGAGATTAAGATATTAATAATTAAGCCCTGTCAAGTATAAGAAAGGGGATTAGGAATAATATGTTTTAACTTGACACTCATCCAAATGATCTTTCGTTTTCATTGTGTAGTAGGTGGGTTACCTCCAGGGCCCGATGGTGGACGGATTTGTCTGCGTAGTTGCTCCACCAGATCTGGATTTGCTGCTTGCATATGCTGAGCGAGAGCCTGGCCAGCCTCAAGCAGTGCACTCATCCCTCCGGACCCTGCACCAGCACTACCATTCCCAGTAGGACCTGTGTTACTCATTAATCCTGATATTAAATTCTGCATATTTGGATCAGCAAGCATTTCAGTCGCCATATTCAAAAGAGCTGGGTTTTGAAGAAGTCCCCCAAGGTCAAGAGGAGGTCTTTCGCCATGCTGTGAAAGATGTTCATCTGTGAGTCGGAGATTTTGTTTGTATGACTCGTTGTCAGGTTCCAGTTGCGCAGCGCGCGCGTACGCCACTCTGGCCTCGCGGTGCCGCTCCAGCGCAGACAACGCTAGCCCAAGTCTCCCGTGCGCCTTGCCATAGTTAGGCTGAATCGCCAGAGCAGCTGTGCAGTCGGCCACGGCGTCTTCATGCTGGCCCAATTTGAAATGTGCGGCAGCGCGATTGCAAAAATATACGGAATTACGTGGATCGAGCTCAATCGCGCGTGTATATTTTTCGAGCGCTTCGCGATAACGTTCGTCCTTCATTAGTTTGTTACCTTCATTCTTTAACCGCTCTGCTTCGTTGTTATCAATAGCTGGAGTTTCTGGATGACCTCGTTGCTGGTACAACAGTTGCAGAAGATCCACGGATTTGGCGGCGTCTTCTGGTCCCAGTTCAAATGCAGTTTCGATACATTGCATTCCGACTTCAACACTCTCGCGTGAATCTACACTAAGGGTGTTTCCCTCGAGTTGTTGTTTTAGAAAGTTCACTATACTTGCCGCTATGATTTTTACTTCCGACATATTCAGTGGTGTAAAGATCCTGGATTAGAAAGTAGGTGGAAGATACGTTGTAATATTTTTTTATTTTTAGCCCGAAGCATGAAATATTGAAAGATAGTCAAATGAAAAATGTCTGTCTGAAGTAGTGAGTGTTGCCCTGTTGTTGCTACTCAAAATCCGTCAAAAACGGACGGAATCGCAAACGCAACAAGCCCGAAATGCCTTATTTTCTTAAATGCATTCGTGCGGATCGAACGTGCGCGGTTAGTAAAGTCTGACCAAAGAAATAAAAAACCTGCTCTGGGGGCGCCACGTGTACCTACCTATATTTTTACGACGACTATGGCCAAATTTCCCTTATAAAATTAGTTCCATTAAAAATCCGCAATATGGCTGTGATATGACGAGGATTTTTATTTCTTTGATCGGGCTTTAACGCGGATAAAACCAAATTTTGAGGTTAATCGCTGTATTAGTATTCATTTACAAAATAAGTATTTGTGGTAATAATAATAAGTAAGTGCGAGAGTGGGTTCATTTATCCTATAATAATATGGATCGTAAAGGGCCTGAAGAGATATCAAATTCAGCTGAATCCGAGCATAAATATCTACACCAGCAACACCGAGGACAAAAATGTTGCCAGTCTACAAAATGTTATAATAAAATGTTAGGAGCCAGTTTCTAGTATAAAATCATAGATGGCACTTTATTTATTTTATATACAACTAGCGGCCCGCCCCGGCTCCGCACGGGAAAATGGTTATTGTGGGTTATCCTTAAGTATATTAAGCATGTATTACACATATAAACCTTCCTCTTGTATCACTCTATCTATTTAAAAAAACCGCATCAAAACCCGTTGCGTACTTTTAAAGATTTAAGCATACGTAGGGACATAGGGACAGAGAAAGCGACTTTGTTTTATACTATTTTATATTATATACAATACAGCTAGCTACGCAGCCATTGCAATGTATCACAATATTATGTATGGCACGTATTTAACGTGGCGACAAAGTAATCTAAATTGGGGACATAAAAAAAATGGGTGCAAATAATGGGTTGGCGACTATATGAGCTATCATTTTAAATATAAAGTAGCTAAATGAATTGTAAGGTATATAAGCAGAAATATATAGCAGATAAAAAAAGACAAATAGGCATTTAAATTATGGCTTCAAAAGTATTTTTTGCGACATTTGAATAATAATAATAGGTAATAATAATAATTATCTATATTTATCTATATTAAAACTGATGATAAGTTAAAACTGGGCGTGTGTAGCCCGCTGGACCTGAACCAATTTTATTCTCTTTCGCGTAGGTATACCTATCTAAGTATCTACCTTTATTGTACTTACATTACCTTTTTTTTTCTGTGCTATGACGTACTGTGGTGTGCATGTGTCCTTCATGCACGCCGTTTCATGCTGGCAGCCTCTTTTTCGTTTGAGGCTTTATAAAGATGTAAAGTAATATCAGTTTGAATTTGGTTGATGTTTGAGAGATGGCCGTAGCCCGTGCTACGAGCCTGACGCCATTCTTATAATTTTCTAAAGCATTTGCATTTGTAATGTTTCGTTATTAAGTCTCTAATATATAATACCTAATTTAAATGCATACGTTGTTTTCCTTGTCCTCCACCATTAGGGCCGGTTCGTACATGGTGGAGGTGCCTTAGGCGCGTTTTACAGTGTAGCTGGACGTGGATCCCGAGGACACTAGAGCTTGGCCTGGTGTGTGGGCAAGGAGCCCTATAAGAAGAAGTTATACCAGAGAAATAACCGCTACGCAACGCTATACCCCTGAAATTCGAAGATGAAATATGAAGATGAAATACGAAGATGATGGCAGCCATGACGAGGAGCGTTGGTGCCCAGAAGATGTTTGCCGCACGTTGTTGCAGTTGTTGCAGATGCATTTGTGATAATAATGCCTAAAGGATGCGTTGAGAAAGATAAGTGCTAATGTTATTAATAAAGTGTTCTCGACGAAGTGTCCTGGATGAAGTTAGCGAGCTTCGTGTGATTTGCTACGAAAGGCAAACGTGTCGATGTTTTTCCCGATGCGATATTTGAAGATGCGTTTTAGAAGAGTGCGAAGTGGAGAGACGACGGAAGAGTCGCCGTTTTTGCCTACCTAGTTTGCAGGATTAGAGTAGAAAGTGTATTATTGTGTAAATAATTTTGCAAATTTTCCCTTATTTTTAATTCAATTTCTTATTATTTTCGTAATTTGACGTAGTCATAGTGATAGGTTCGTTGCTCGGCAAATAGTATTTTTGTTTGTGTCATGAACAAAATGACTCGTGACAATTTTGACGGAACTATGTCAAACAATTTGTAAACATTGAAATATATGAATTGTTGATTAATTTTTACGCTAAAATATATAAAATATAGTAAATATAGGTTAGTTTCAATTCTTTATTGTCTTGTTAGGTTTGGTTAGGATGTACGAGTGTTTTCCTGTATTAATGCTTTAAAATGTTTCAGATATGAAAAACTTGATAACAATTGTGATGACGAATTTATTATGATGATCGTTTCTGATGTGATGACCCTTCGAGAAAGCTGGACGACTTAAATCTAGATGACCACACACACGGTATGAAGAAAGAAAAACGTGCGCGTTTAGCTAGAATTTGGGTAGTTTTTTTTGGGGTTAATTGGGTTGATGCTTAGTTAGGTGTGTTCCGTGACGGAATATTTACTGTCACTCCACATCAAGCACATAGTGCTGTGGAGGAACTTTGGTTGGGTTCATGACTTTGAGTACTCTCGTTACCGGTACCACAGCTAGGAGAATTCCCATTAATCTTTTCAGAGGATAGGTTGGAGCTGAAGAAAGAAAATAGCTCCCATTCCCATGTCTTGCCCAAAGCTAGGTTTTGATATTCGAGATAGTCGTGAACGTTTGCTATAAATATATATTATGATTTGTTATTGAAAATCAGTGGTCGTCCAACTTTTTCAAATTTATTTTTATAACTTTTCTTAATTGATTATTTGGTGACTATTGAATTATTAATAACTAGTTGATATTATTTTATTCATAGTATCCGACACAGATAGGTTTAGTAAACTTTTTCAAAATTTTATTGAATGTCTATTTGGATTAACTGTAGACAGACATGCTTAGCTGTGTTGATTCTTTTTTGATGGTTTTTGATCAACTTGGTTGGATAACAATAAAACACCAACTAGCTGGTAGCAGCAGTCAGTTTTTGACATGTCTGTGACTTTGTGATGTTTTGTCCATCCTTAGGCAGGTAACTTAGCTTAGGACGGACATTTGTAACGAAATATCGTAAAAAAATATATTTTTGCAATGGTATTGCGAATATATATTTTTTTTAGCTGTACCGGGCGGGATGTGGTGTGCATGTGTCCTTCATGCACGCCGTTTCATGCTGGCAGCCTCTTTTTCGTTTGAGGCTTTATAAAGATGTAAAGTAATATCAGTTTGAATTTGGTTGATGTTTGAGAGATGGCCGTAGCCCGTGCTACGAGCCTGACGCCATTCTTATAATTTTCTAAAGCATTTGCATTTGTAATGTTTCGTTATTAAGTCTCTAATATATAATACCTAATTTAAATGCATACGTTGTTTTCCTTGTCCTCCACCATTAGGGCCGGTTCGTACAGTACCTACATACAATTATATTAATCATGGGTGATCATGGCGATGATTTTATATCAACATCATCATCATCATTATTTGAGCCGAAACTCTGAAAGACTTTCATATAGGTACCCTTATTATAAGTAACTTGTTGGTCTTTTGAGTTCTATTTTAAGACACGTATCACTATCGCTAGTTCTGAAACACTGGAAGTACCTCATTGACTCTATGATTTAAATCAAAAGAGCGACAGAGTTTTAGAGCAAACTCGGACGAATCAAAAGCAGTCAGAGACTATTTAATTAGATCTCCACTCCAATCGTCTCCGTTTCAGATTTCAGAAATATATTTGTCTGTCTGCAGGTTGGATAAAAACGGCACCAAAATGAGCCAAACTTCCGTACAATACTCAAAGAGGAGAAGGCAAGTGACGGCCTTATCGCTCTAAGCGATTACTTCTAGGCAGCTATATTTTACAGTATATTTTTTAGATCTATTAGCGAATTTATTAGATCTATTAGCGAAGCGCGTTCTATTAGCGAAGCGCGTAAATATTCCAAACCGTTTGACTAGGTAGGGTAGACCGGGGACAAACGTAACACTTTTTGTTAAATTACCTATAGCACAAAATCTACTCGCTTTATCCAAAGTATGGATCATTTGGTAGTAAGTTAATTTCATTGTCTTTAAGCTTTTATTTTTAAATTACACTTAAATTGCATTTATCGTACCGAAAATCCAGTTTGAATTCTAGGGGTCTCACTGCTACTATTGACCCCTAGTATGGGTCAATTGTAACAACATTTTAAAAGACAATAAAAGACAGAGTAGATTAATATCACCACTTTTATTTACTTATATGCGTAGTTTAACCACTTATTTATCAGTCTCAATTATAAGGAAACTTGTTTTCATAAACTTATTAAATAATCAACATGAAAGTTTAACAAAATTAAAATAGATTGTTAGTAGCTTTAAACAAAATAATAATTAACTTTAAGTAAACACAGGAACGCTTTGGGGCAAATACAACTTCTGAGGATTAATATTAGTTAAATAACGACAATAAAACGTATAAAAACACAATTTTCTTTTTTGTATAAAGTTACAATTGCCCCTGTTACAACCGTCCCTGAATTAAAAAAATACTAAATCGAAAATGGACTTATGACGAACTTGATTTGCTCATTAAGCAAACGGATCACTCTCAAAAAATATGCACCAGCAGGAGATTGAAAGTCGAAAATTAGATTTTTCTTCATAAAGTAAAATGTCTTTTGAGCCACGATCAGTTTTTATTCGTTTTTGAGGCATCTGGAAAACAAAACATTAAATTTAGAGTATTACCTATCACATACGACGTAAAATTCAGTTGTTTTTGATTTATTCGAAAATTTGAAAAAATATGAAATTAATGCGTGTTGGGTCAATTGTAACACGGGGTTGATTGTACCGTTACAATTGACCCCTTCCCTGCTGTTACAATTGCCCTCAAGTAGTACATTTGACAAAATATGAAATTTGCAAGAAACCTATCGAAATTTAGCAGCGGAATTATCACAATTATGGCAGCCAATCATCTTAGCAACAGAGTGATTACAATGATTTGGCTTTAAATCCTTCACTAACTACAAAAAAAGTGCGCAATTCAGAGTAAAAAACTTACTTGTGGTGGTGGAAAAACAAAAATTCCCTCTGAGCACGTCCGTTTCACAGCGAGCGCGCCACCGATTGGTGAGCAGTTCGAGACACGTTAGACGCGTGATCTAGCCGACGCACACATTTACGCGTTGTATATGTGTGGAAATATCGCCGATGTTACTATTGCCCCTTGTTACTTTTGTCCCCGGTCTACCCTACATATCTACGTCTATGGTTTACCCATGGTCCAAGAAAACAAGGTCTTACAATTAGACCACGTGACTGACACAAGCCTATACGTCATTTTGCGCTGTTCATTCTTGTCTATTACACGCATTCGACAAGGATAAATAAGCAAAATGATGTAGAAATGACGTAGCCACGTGTCAGTCACGTGGTCTAATTGTAATAAAGCGCGCATCGCTCTTGGATAAGGAGGTTATAAATAGTTTGTATTGTATGTACTTTGCTCTTGATTGTAGCGCTGCCCTTTTCCACATCCCTGCCCCCGTAACATGCCAGTGCTATGACAAAAGTTTGTCGCACATTTAACTGTCAAAAATCCCGCCGTATTGAAATATCCTCCAATAGGATAAGAGAATACGCACGACAAAATTATGTCTGTCACGCGTGGACCGGGCATGTTAGAGGGGCTGGTTTACGTCCGCCCAAAGAGAAGAGAAGCTATCCAACAAAGAGTTCCAAAGAGAAAAAATAATTAATACGGGAGAGTTTGCTCCTAGGGATCTACACTACACCGTAAAGTTATTTTTCTCTTTGCTACACCGCTCTGATCTGCTGATTCTCTGCTAATTGTAAGTACTCCATACTTAGAGCAACGCGGTTGCTCTAATACTTCATACCATCTTTAAAGAGAGAAGCTCGCAGATATTCTTTGCTGATTAGAGTACAGTCAAAGTACAGTACCTACCTACTTTCATTTGACTTTGGCATGCAGATATTTGACGTATAATAAAAAAGAAGTATTTGCTGAAAACTGAAAATTATTAAGTGACCCTAATGTAATATTTATTTTTATTCACACACGAGATTATGTAGAAGATTATTTATTCTCTAAGTTATTTTATATTTAACTGCCTTGTACAGATTTGTTTTATTACCCTGCTAAAGTAATGATCATTACTCAAAGAATAAGCAGGACTCTGCGGTAAGAGATTCTTATTTACAATGATAAGATAAGTTGGAAGGAAAGTGTCTTTTGAAATCTTACGAGAACACTCCAATGCTGTCTTCATAGCCTCCATAGCAAGTGGTAAAACGCTGACCTCACATTATGGATGTCCTGATTTCGAAGCCCGGTGGGGATTTGGGGAACTAATTTACTAGTTGTTTGTTTATCAACAACATAGTGGTAGTACTCATGAAACAAAACAACTTTCCCTGATATTTCAACCTATAGTGCCTCAAAGAAAGTTGTTCAGTTTCATGAGTACCTATTACTTGTTGGATTTCACGGTGTATAATGCGAGACTTTCCTCAGTTTGGTTAGGACATTGCAGGCTACGTAAGATGCGACAGACTCAAGAAGCTGACGCGACATGGTGACATTAGAGCCATAGTAAATCTGTCACTATGGCGCGTTTGACACTTCTCGAGCTTCTCTCTCGTGCCTTACGTAGAACGCGATTACGCGATCATCGCAAGTTCGCGCGAATTTTACTCGTACGAACGCGCGATCAAACATATTGAAGTCGAATATGTGATCTCTATCGCGCGATGATCGCGTAATCGCGTTCTATTAGGACAACGCCTAAGAGTACATACTGGTTGTCCGATAATAAAGTTGACTCCGTGCTTCAGAAGGCATGTAACATCACATGGCTCATGTCAGATCGAAGCCTTAGGCGGCTCTATATTCTGACACCATGCTTGTGAGGTAGGTTAATCTCGAAACTCAGACGACAAAAGATTAATTTTTACTAAGTAATATATTTTTATTTCCTTTACAAATGTAAGTTCGGGTATACAATAGTCTAGTTACAAGAAATTATAATATTTGCAAAAGCTGGAGCCTAAACTAGGATTCCCTGTGATAAGGACTCCAGTACCCCTACCATGAGTTGCTAACGTAACTTACGCGCTCGATATCGACTACGTAAACGTGCATTTAGTATGGAGAAATTTTACTTCAGATAACTGTCAATAGATGGCGTAGTTTTAATTCCATACTAAATGCACGTTTACGTAGTCGATATCGAGCGCGTAAGTTACGTTAGCAACTCATGGTAGGGGTACAGCTCCAGGCCTCCACTTAGGTTCATAATGATGTTTTAATGTAGGTAGATAGTTAAAAATTTTATACGAGTAATCTATGAAAGGAAAAAAATAACAAAAGATAACATTTAAAGGCAATTGTAATGTACATTACACATGATGTACATGGTGTGTGTGTGTGACTGTGTTCTAATTTAATATTAGATTTTACTACTCATT